>VZRU01021387.1:0-25909 GCA_013398155.1 Pedionomus torquatus | reverse complement strand
ATGAGTTGAAACGTGATGAACCCGTGTTTTAATTGGGCCTGTCCAGACTGGGTTATGTCCTCCCTCTGCAGGGTATCTGTTACTTAATTTGTATGACGCTATTTTTTCTGGTTGGGAAATCTCTTCTGGAAAAGCTGTAGGCCTACTGTATATAAGTGATGCTTCTGTGGCAGCCTTTTCTTCTTGCTGCTTCTCTTTTAAACGCTTCTGGTATTTCCCACAGGAGGAAGGGAAAAAAAAAAAGAAGTTTATCTGTGGCCATGATAGATCCTCTAGAGAACAACTTGTTTGATCTTCCTGACTATGAGAATACAGAAGATGAAACCTTCCCACCTCTTCCACCTCCTGCCTCGCCGGGAAGAGACGACGTTGAGTGGGCTCAAGCTAACGGAGGTGAACACCTGCGACTCCTAAAGATCCCATTTTTGCAGTAGAGACAATGAAATGCTGGGAGATCTGTGTTATTGGTGCTGTACTTTGCTAACTTGAGTTTACTGCATTAAAAAAAACAATAGTCTTGTATAGATAAGAAAGCAGTTTGTAAATTTAAATCGTTACGTCTTCAATGCTCCCGAGCTTGTGGGAAAAACTTTTTTTTTTTGGAGATTGTAGAAAATATGCACGCAAACGAACCTGCATAAAATTCATGCTCGTGTGACGGAATCCTAGTAAAGGTAACTGCACAGAAGTAATCTGTGATTGCCTTTTATACTTTGGATTTCAGACAAGAATTTTAAATACAGTATTTCGAGGAGTTGCTGGTAGATTCTTGTAGAGTGTGACCTAGGAAAAAGTCCCAGGCACTTAGGACTTAATTATTTATGTTCTGAGAAGCTCTTACTGTATTGAACAAGGTAATAGAAAGAAGAAAGATTTGGGGTTTACTTTAATTTACTCATACTTACCTGCAGTGCTAAACATACGTTTTCTTCCATCCCTGCTCTGTCTAGTCACTATAAAATAGGATTTTTGGATCAATTTAAGTCCTTGGTAGATAAAAAAGGACAACTTCTGAATTCCTGGTGTTCAAAGTAATTAAAAGTAGACTAAAAATTCCATATGATAACTGATTGCTGTCTCTGAGATGAGATGGGTACTGGTGCCTTGTCTGTTGCAGTCAAATAACATAGCTGGCCCCCAATGGAAAGATACACAGATCTAGGTTCTTAAAAGACACATTGATCGTGGTCACATGTAGCCTCTCTATCTATATTATTTCTTTTTTGGAGGCAAGTGGTTTAAGTCTGTCTCTCAGATCTACCTGTGGAAATTTTGGAACTCACCCAGCAAATTATGCTTATTGGTAATATGAGTTTCTTAACTTTTAGAAGCAGGATCTAATCTCAATACATTTCTCATCAGAAATACTATAAAAGTACTAAAATTAGGAAATTTCCCTTTTAAGGAACCTACTTTGCTAGGAAAAGTCGATTCCTCAGTATATTTTGAAGAGACACATTTATTTCCAATCCTTGTGGGAGAAGCAAGGAGAAATACGCAGGTGTTTATTTGGAGTACAGTACCTGCAGTGGAATACTTGTGGCTGTTGCCTCTTTGATAGGGTCAAAACTTAAAATTTCCATGACATAATTCTAGTTGATGTCATTTGGATTACGTACTTAAAATTGTGTTGTTATCTTTATTAGAACCAGATGGAAACCAGCAGTCACAAACAAAGGAATCTGCAGCAGCTCCACGGAAAGCAGTTAAAAGACCAATGCCGAAACTAGATGCCCAGAGGTAATTTTTTACAGAATGTTCTTTAAGTGATTAATTTGGTATAGAGCAATGGGGGAATGGTGGATGATCCCTTCTTGATCATAGCCAAGTCGAAGATCGTGAGTTTGGGAGATGAAAGTACCTCTTGCATCCTGTATCTCAGCTTTTTTTATTCCCAGCCTCCCTGTGTAATGCTATCACTAGTGTAACTTTCTTGAAGTTTCTTTGGGACTTAGTATGTCACTAATTTATGAGATTTATTATTCATATATAGGACTTTTCCAGCTCTATTTTCTTTATTTTACTCAGATATAGTACTACAGATTTCCTTAAATAAGCTGTGCTTCAAAATAAAACCTCCGTATAACAGTGATAAGGTGCTAGTTAAAGTACACTTACAGTCAGCTTACATACAAGCTGGATAAACTCTCCATGAAGGATCTTAATATTGTCTTTGTTATCACTAAAATTGGTCCAAGTTCCTTACAAGCAAGGGGAAGAATCTGAGCTTTCAGTTTCTTCTGCTTTAATTATACCAATGAAGTTAGTGATACCACAGGTGGATGCTCTGCTCAAGCACCTAATTAGCTTTACTTGGCCAGTGTAAGTAGAACTGATTTTCCACATAACAAAAAATGTTCCTTGGACTGGGAATATATTTGTGGATAATACTCCAAATAAGTCTTTGGTCTAACAGGCTTTGTCCTATTCTGTGTGTTTTCTTAATGACTTCTGATTTTGTATGTTTTTCAAATAGAGCTCTGTAACTTTAGACTATTTAGAGGAATAGGAGGTGGTTTACGAGGCGTTTTGTTTTGTCGTGGGTTAGTTTCTCATTAGATAAAGAGTATGGGTTTCAAATAACTTCACCCCTTTCCTATCACCAGGCTAATTTCAGAAAGAGGACTTCCAGCCCTGAGACATGTGTTTGATAACGTAACGTTCAAGGGGAAGGGGCACGAGGTAAGATACAGTGAGCTTTTCATTTTTTGTTTGTTTCCTGGGAGGTGAATCTAAAATTGACAGATTGCTGCCCATCTGATATGGGGAGAATTAATATTAGACTCTGGTTAGCCAGCTTTCTAACAGTATTTGAACGTACCATGAGAGGGTTTGTAGTTGCAAATTAAAAAAAAAAAACACCACCCAAACCAAACACACAGGATTATGTAATGTTGTAACATTCACGTTATAATGTTTTATATATATGTTGTAATAAAATCCGTGTTTTGGTCTTAAAACTTTTTTCCTCTACTTCAAAACCAGAATATCGTATGTGGGACTCTTAGTATCATCTGTAGAATTGGGGTTTTTCTAAATTGGAACAGGTTTATAAAACTGCCTGCTCCGTCTGGAACGCCTCTGCCATCTCCTTTCATCAGCAGTTGTCTCTGATAGTGAAAGTCTTCCTGCTTTTGTGACACCTCTATCCCAGCTTTTTTAATATTGAAAAAAGTGTGATGTGCCACTTCAGCAAAGAGAAAGTGGTATTTTCTCTACAAACCGTCTCATTATCTCTTTAAATATCGCGGGACTGTCACCATGCTTGCCAGGATGCCTGTGCATCTCTGGTTTACAGTGAAAACTCCTGGTATAAATTTTCTTTTTACGAGTGGTGGCACAAAGAAACTAGGCAATGCTGCTGATCTGAGAAAAAAATCTTTACTGGGTAAGGTTATTTGGCCGTTTAGAACACCCAGAAACGTACATCAAAATAAATGCCAGCGGTGCCCCTATGGATTTGTGGGTTTCTGTCTGGGTTCAGACCTAGGTTTGCTTGAGGGCAATTTCTCAGAAGCCTGTCAGGTGTTTGATAGCATGTACAAATGCTCTTCCTGAACTTGGGTCATTATCCTTCTCGTAGCTTGAAATGACGCTTTCAGTTGATCGTGGGAGGAAAGGGAACCCACGCTTTCCTATCCCTTGCGTTTTCAGGAGACTCAAGCTGCAGATGCCTAATGTTTTCAGAAACGTTGCTGTCCTGCTTCCCTCTGCAGTCTCCTGACTTGGCTGCTTTTTACTAGCTGGATGTCTCACTTCTACGTTTCAGGCAGAGGACCTAAAGACACTCATACAGCATATGGAACACTGGGCACACAGGCTATTCCCAAAATTGCAATTTGAGGATTTTATTGACAGAGTAGAGTCTTTGGGAAACAAAAAGGAAGTGCAGGTACGTATTAGTCCTGTCAGCGTCTCCTTGTGCAGCACTGAATAGTGAAAGAAGTAGGTTTAGGAGAGAAGACTTAAGTTGTGCATAATGCAAAGGAGTATAGTACTACTAAAATTAATTTCTCTCTCTAAAAAACCCACTTCTTTCCAGTGTTTAAGTTCACATTGAGATACAGTCTGTCTTTATTTGAATTAGTGCCTCAGATAATTGGCTCTGATTTATTTATTTATTTATTTTCCCCAGTAAACAAAGTAACGTCCTTAAGAGTGCTGGGTCTGGTTGGGTTTTGGGGGGTTGGTTTGCTTTTCAAGTTTGAAACTGCAAAAGGAGAGTTAGGAAGAGTGCTACTTCATCTGGCTAGGTGGTGGATGAAGGATTAGAATAAAGGTCCACAGCATTAAAAGTGGTGCATCAAACAGGCACAGAGTGAATTGCATATTTTTTTCACAGTAATAAAGTGTAAGGAGAAGTTGGGAGTACTATTAAAAACATAGCAGTGTTGCCCAAAATCTGCTGTGCCAAATGAAATACCAGCTTTTTAATTTCTCACTTGCAGACCTGCCTAAAGCGGATTAGACTTGATCTTCCCATTTTACACGAGGACTTTGCGAGTAACGAAGGTACGCTCATTGGGCTGTTGTGTCAGTAGTTCAGTGAGTAAAATTACTTTATTTCACCTCCTAATGACCAGAAGTTAATGATCAAGATACACTTTTCTGATGTAGAAGAAATTTTTGGGTGGTCCTCTATTTTAAAATTAATCTTCTGTGAGACTTATAATTACAAAACTGACCTGGTACTTGGACTGAAAGGCTCCACGTATCTACAAAAATAAAGTATGTGGTGTGAAAGGAAATAGAAAATGGGCATTACCCACACTGTTAGCAATGGTCTTAAAAAAAAAAACACAAAAAACCCCTCAAACACTAAAACCCCACCTGCTTCTGGAGAGTGTGCCCGAAGGGCTACGAAGATGATGAGGGGCCTTGGAGCATCTCTCTGATGAGGAAAGGCTGAAGGAGTTGGGTCTTTTCAGTCTGGAGAAGAGAAGACTGAGGGGGGATCTGATCAGCACCTAGAAATACTTCAAGGGTGGGTGTCAGGAGGAAGGGGCTGGTATGTTTTCAGCGGTGCCCAGTGAGAGGACAAGAGGGAACGGGCACAAACTTGACCATAAGAAGCTCCATCTAAACTTGAGGAGCAACTTCTTTTCCTGTGAGTGTGGCCGAGCCCTGGAAGAGACTCCAGAGAGGTGGAGACATTCCAGACCTGCCTGGACACGTTCCTGTGCAACCTGCTCTGGGTGGACCTGCTCTGGCAGGGGGTTGCACTGGATGATCTCCAGAGGTCCCTTCCAACCCCGTATCATTCTGTGATTCTGCAGTTACTGAGTGAACATAATGGTTTGTATTTACTTCTATGAGTGCATCTGAAGAGCTCTTGGATCTCCCTAATGCAAAAATCACGCACTCGAAGTGTTGATATCACAGGTTGTTCCAGCGCAGGCAGGGTGTCGTGTTCTTCAGAGGGAAAGTACTCGTTGGTGCTTGTGGGCATTTGCATCTCTGGGTCACTCCCGGCATGAGAACTGAGGGTTTCTTGCCATATGAAAATCCAGCCACCTAACAAGTAGATAACGCAAGAGTCTCTTCCAATCAGATAATGAATTTAGACTAGAAATAAACAACTTTATTATTTTTTTTTATTTAATAAAAAGAGGGAGTGGAATTCGCTTGATAGTTTGAAAGAAGCTTTGTTGGCAGAAGTTTGAGGGAATTTCATAGCCACCCCTAAGCTCCTTCACGGGTGTTCGCGCTTCCACTGGGGGCCTCCCCTGAAACAAGGATCCGCCCATTGTCTGGCTTGTCTTCACTTGAACCCCAGCCTCCGCAGTAACCCAGTGCTCGGGAAGGGCATTCTGGTGGCCAAGTAAACCAGTGGTCAAAGCCTGCCTCAGCCGTGGGGAAGGCCTTTGGGCAGCTGGTGGCCTGTGGCTGTCTTCACCCTGGGCTGCATTTGCTAGAAGTGGAATGCAGCCGCAAGCGGCCACGAACAGCAAAGCAAATGGTTCCTGCCGACAGGGTCTGTAGAGTGATCAGATTTTTCTGTGCGATGGTTCCATACATTTGTGTTTAAATACAAATATGCTGAGGTGGTGGTGCTGCTGATCTGTTCTTGAACCCTGTGGGTGAGTGTCCTGCTTCAGCTGGTCAGTCTGCAGTTGAAAACTTGAGTAGGTGCCTTCAAGTTTTGAAATGACTCTAGGATTCAGCTTTTTTTTTTGTATTGGAAGCCGAAACCTTGATGTCAGCAACTTCTCTGTTCACAGGCCTAACGTGGGGCAGAGGCACAAGCGTACTTGGCCTTAGGTGCTCTTGAAAATGTGCTCTGACCCTCTGGTGGTGGGTGAGGTTTATCTGACGGAGGTGAACCGTGTCCCTTTTGCGTGTGTTAATGTTGGCCAATGAGTAACTATTCCACAGCAGTATCGCTCAGAATTCAACACCGACCATTCGTTGTCTCTGATCGAATTTTTATTATTCACGTCCCAGAGGGCAGCACCGCATGAGCAGGGGTGGGAAGAAAATCGTCTGGCCTTTCAGCAGGGATTGCCTGAATTTACTGTCTCCTTTAACCTTCAAGCACAGCTCGCGGTTACTGACAACATCCAGAACGGTCTCTGAATTCAGGCATTTTTGTTGCTGGGTGTTTGGGATATTTAATACACATTTGTTATATACTCTGAGTATCAGGTACCTGGACCCAGGCAGAAAATTCCTCATTGAATTATGGAATGATCTTCAGCTGTCACTAAACTGTAGGTCATAAAAATGCATTAAAAGCGGTCTCTTGACAGGTAGCTAGCAGTACATCTCTCTGGGTTCAAGATGTTGACTTCTGCCCCTCTTCCACCCCCTTGGCTTTTACCCAGATGGTGGAGGAGAAAGCAACGGACTGGATCCAGTCCCTGAGGATGTCCATCCCGGCTCTGGCAAGGCAGAAGAACTCGGTCCTCTGTCCGGTGCCACTCTCACAGAGGAACAACAGCAGCGAATCCAGAGGAACAGGCAGCTGGCCCTGGAACGCAGGCAGGCCAAGATGCAGAGTAACAGCCAGCCCCAACCTAACGGTAATCAGCTCTGTAAATTCAGTGTTGGTGGTAAGGTCAGTAGCCCGAGAAGCTCGTAGTCTACAACTGAGCTGCTGAGTCCCATCAAGGAGATAGTAAGTAGCAAAATGGGCAACTCTCTGTCATGGTTTTGGCCAAACTGACCAAAAACCAGAGGGACAGATGGCCCTTCCTGCCCTGCCTCCCCCTCTCACCCCCCATTCCATAAAACAGAGGAGAGAAAGAGATGAGGAGATTTACAAGTTCAGAATGAACTAAGCTACTTTAATGACGTATTAATATTAAAATAATTTATTTTGAAAGTAGTAATAATGAAATAGATACAATATATACAAAACCAACTATGTCGAGTTCCCAGGATGACAGTCAGGTCACCAACAGGCACTGGGGATGTCTCAGATGGGACTCGGTGACAGATGGGAACTGGGTTCCAGCTCTGGAGTCAGGAACACGTGAATCGGGATCAAAGGCAGATGAACAAAGTCCTCTTTGGACTTTGGCCACTGAAGAAAGAGCTCTAACCCTTTGATCCCTCAGCTTTTCTACTCAGCGTGGGGCAGATGGGATGGAATTACCCCGGCTGGTCAGGTTTGGGTCACCTGTCCTGTCCGCTCCTCCCCACAGGTGTGACCCCTCTATGCTTTTTCTCTTTCTGACCCTCCAATGGGGCAAATAACGAAATTGGCTGACCTTGGCTGTTCTAGCAATAAGTATAAGCAAGATCCTCTCGATCCTCTCTGCACACCATTCCTTGGCATGGAGTACCAACGTTGGTCTGATCGCCCTGAGAAGGAGCAGTTTTCTCCAGGATGTGCTGTCAGAGACTCAGAAGAGGCCTAGCTCAGATGGAGTATTACAGAACGGAAAGTCGGTTCTGTTTTACCTCAGACTGGGACCCTCTCAAATATAAACCATGTTCCTGTGGTCGGACTCCTCCGAAGCTCAGTCAGATCTGCTCTTCCTGCTCGTGACGCTTCGGTTGATGAACTGAAACTCAACTTGCTGCTCATGACAGGAAAGCCAACTCCAGAGGGGTGGGATTCTGGTGCCAGAAACTGCAGCTGAAATCAGCACCCGTTTGTTCTCATGGTAGGAAATTGCTTTATGACCTTATTTTTATTTTTTTTTTTCAACAGAGCTCTCCGCTTATTACGCAGAAGAGGAGTTTAATACCTCAGTTACTCAGGATCCTACAGACCTTATTAAAGACCCTCAAGTTACCACAAGCAAGGCTGCTGTTACAGCAGCTGAGGATGGAGAGATAGAACTGGAACATTCCAGTGAAAAGCAGTAACCCTTCCCCAGACTTTGACTGACTTTCTTGACTGAAAGACCCTGGTGGTTTGTTTCCTGTCGTTATACTGGAGCGCCGCTGCCTCTCTGCACCCTCACTCCAGCAGCTTTACGGAGTCTTCACCGTGACCCTTGTATGGTTGGACAGACTCTTCTCTTGGAACTGCAGATAAGCAGCTCCCTACACGGGAAGACAGAACAAAGTTCATCTGCACTGGAGGTATCCTTTCCACCTCTCCCAACGTTCTCTAGGAAATACTAATGAGGCTTTGACCTACTTGGAATTTTGTTTACAATTGATGTTACACTGAAGTTCTGGGCTGTTGACAGGTGGAAGTTTCTACTGAAGTTGTGCGTTTGGTTGGTTTTTTTTTACTCGAGGGTATGTACAATAGCAGGTAGGACTATGTCTGAAAAGGCCTGCCTGTTTTGTGGGGTTTTTTTTAAACTTTCTTATCAAGTACCTGTATCTTTTTCTTATAAAATGGAAGCTATTAAATTTCAGATGTTAAACATGAAATTATTTTATGTGCCCTCCAACCTTCCCCCTCCCTTGTGCTGGCTCAGACGTCTCTCCCCAGCTGGTGCATCCCTGGGGGGAATGTGCTTTGGCTTTGACCACATCAGTTACCTTCCCCTGGCTAACTTGGTTTTCTGGCTCCAGGCTTTGGTTCAGGCTCTTCCATTCTTGTTTTTCCTTCTTGCTGTCCTTGGTTGTGGAAGGAACCAGAATCACCGTAAAGGCAAAGCCCTGAGCCCAGGGCGTTGTCGGTAACAGAAAGTGAAATCAGACGAGAGCAGGTGAAAGGAGCTCATGTCAACTGGTGGTGTTTCGGGTCAGCTGAGCAGGTAGAGCATTTCAGTAAACAAAGTTCTACACTCCAGTGCAGTGTGAAGGAGTTTGCTTTTTATATCCTCGTAGCTGTGAGTTTAACTGACTAAATTCTAGTTGAAGAGCCAAGAATTTGCTCTTTCTAAGCAAAAACTTATGGACAACAGTAGAAAGTAAGTTTTTCAATGTTAGTTCAAAGAATTCACCACACGCTTTGGTCTGGAAGATGAGATTTATCATGTATAAAAAAATCTTTCAAACTTACACATCTTCATAGTAAGATAAAAAGAATTCTTATTTAAAATAGACATTTCATTTCTTATTAAAAGGATGCCAGAAAATTTAAATAGACTGCTTTAAAAAACCCCACCCAAGTGTACAACAGGAGCAGGACCTCAGGAAGCAGCTGGTGCTGGGTCACGGCTCAAGTTCTAAAATCAGCGGAAACATCCAAGAGAGCCAGGTCCCTGATTTCCTCCAGCAGCTGGTACAAGCTGCTCCCCTGGCTCTGGCAGTACTCCTTATAGTCTTCATCCATTACCTCAAGGCTCGCTTTCTCCTGGGCGCGCTGGGCTGCCTCTGCTGACTTGCTGACTTCTTTTACCAACTCGGACTTCACCACCTGAAAATTCTTCTGGGAGACCTCTGCGCCCGACGTCTGGTACGGCGCGTTCCTGATGATTTCCAGCTTGATCGTGGCAGCGTGGCAGCGCGAAGTCTGCACGAGTATTTTCACCTTCAAAGCAATATACAAGTGACTTTTATTTCTGATGGTGCTATTTCCTTTTACTTCCTTCAGATTAAATACTCACTGTAATATGGTCAAAAAGGCTCAGCGTAACTGAGTCTCCAGCGGTTGTAGTGGAAGTGATTTTATTCTGAAAGCGATGAAGTGATCCAGGCTTCCACTCACAGCTCCCGTCACCTCGACAGGAGATGACTAAGCCTTCCTTGTTCTTCATATATGCAGCGCCTTTGAGACCGTACCTACAAAAAAGCAGATAGAAGCTGTTCTTAAAATCTTCACCCTTACCAGTTCTGATTTTGAGACCAACCCAAGGTGAGCTGGGCCTGTATAAAAGCAACATAAAGGGGCAAACACCATAGTCTGAGAATGCTGCTTTGGGGACACAGATGTGTTCTGAAAGAAAGTCCTAGAGTACACAAAACCAGCATGAATCGCAGAATAACGGGGGGTTGGAAGGGATCTCTCATCCAGTCCATCCCCCTGCCCAGAGCAGGTTGCACAGGAATGTGCCAGGGCTCTGCCACCAGCAAAGTGAAGAAGTTCCTCCTCCTGTTGAGATGGAACTTCCTCTGTTCAAGTTTGTGCCCGTTGCCTCTTGTCCTCTCACTGGGCACCACTGAAAACAGACTGGCTCCATCCCCCTGACACCCCTCCTTTAAGTGTAAGTGTTGATCAGATTCCCCCCTCGGCCTCCTCCAGACTAAAAAGACCCAAGTCCCTCAGCCTTTCCTTGTAAGAGAGATGTTCTAGTCCTGTCTCCAGCAGTTCCCCCTCCTTCTTTAACCAGGGAGCCCAGAACTGGCCCCAGAGCTCCAGCTGGGGCCTCACCAGGGTAGGGCAGAGGGTGTCTGTGAAGACAGTGATTGAAGTGTTTTGAAAGCAGCAGTAAAATACGGTCAGTGATCTTGATCTTACACGTTTGACGGAGCCTGGAATGACCGATAATGGAAGAAGAGCAGTATCACAGGTTACTCCAGAGACCACAGTGAGGAAACAGTTCTTCATTAGAAGTTACTTAAAGAGCAGTAGTGGATTTGCACTGGAAGGAAGCCTTTGGTGACTGGGGAGGTTTGGCCAGGCCAAGCCTTTGGGAACGCTGGAGAACACAGGCCCACATGGAGCTGGTTTGTGACTAAGCCCAGGCTGTATTCACAGAAGTCCAGCGTGTTCATGGAATGGTTTCTTTTCCTTCACATCCTTACAACTGGGATTTTTTGGGTTGTGTTGTGTTTTTCTGAATGAGAGTTTTTGTGCCTACGTTTTTTTGTGCTGGTTAATTCGCTGGGCAGATGGTGTTGTTACCAGTTACGCACAAAATATCCCAGTCACTGTTGTGCCCTAGGAGCTGCCTGCACAAAAAAAAAAAGTCCCTTTAACATCCTGAAATCAACACGTGCTGTGCAGCACAGGCTGACGCCTTCCTCGCAGGAGCCCCTTCTCAGAGTCAATCCATAGAAAAGCTCTGCTTTTGATTTACAACAAAAATCAAAAAGGTAGTCGTGGGTCAACACCAGCCCCTGCTATAAACACGTGCTGTCCCTGGGGCATTCCAGTAACCATTACGGCTTGTTTTGAAGCTCGGTCCAAGCGCTACTCGACTCACCTCGGCACAAACACCAGCACACCGTTTGTTCGGACCGAGTAGATAACACCGTCCGCGATGCAGCGCTCATCCGTTTCTGGGGTTTTGTCTTTGAAGTACATGCACTGGAAGAGTTCAGTGGACTGTTTCTGAGCACGCTGGGCTGCCTGCAAACACCCCCCCCAAAAAAAAAAAAGAGAAGACAAACTGACCTAAATGAAATATTTCAACAAGCTTGTTTGGATTTGATTTTCAGAGTTTCTTTTTCCTGTTACTTGTCCCCTAGAAAAATTACATCTGAAAGGAAATAGAACAAGTAGCACAGGTGAAATATGGCATTGCTTTTACTACTGCTCTAGCATAAGACTGGCATTTCAGTAAAAAACCCCAAAAGCATTACAAATAGCAACGAAGTGACACTATATTGTTCTGGTAGCCCGTTGCCTTGGGCAGTGCACAAACAGAGGGAGACACAGCCCCTGACCATCTTACCCGGTTTCTGTTATTAATGTGTCTGCACAATTCCTGAAGATCCTTATTACTGAATATATAATCCTTAACATCTCCTTTAGTTTCCTTCAGAGTCGCTGCCATCAAGAGCCTGTGGACAACAATATCAGCATATCTTCTAATGGGAGAAGTGAAATGAGTGTACTTATCCAAGGCGAGGCCTACGAATGAAAAAGAAAGCGGCGATCAGCAATCCCGGCAATCGACTGCCTCCCCACCCCCCCAGGTCAGAAATAATGACAGGAAAAGCAATAGAAATAAAAAGTGACAGGATACCATAATGATGAAACTCATCCTCAGGACAAGCACCAGTTGAGAAGTACAAGGCGTTAGACATGGCCTGAGTGGCCATAGATCTCAACAGTTTATTCACAATTGGATCCAAGGGGTCGACTGCTTTATCCAGAGACTCAGCCAATGCTTTGTTAGACCTGTCGGAAAAGGGTGAACTCTGAAGGAAACGATGCTATTCCTGTGATGAAGCTCCCAGCCCTCTCACAGTATCCTGCCAAGGTAACTCTGAATTATTGTGAGTAATCTCAAATGACTGGATTGCATAGAATTAACTTGATCTAAACAAGTACTTTCTTACGCTACTATTCCAGGAAATACAGTGCAAACAAGGCTATTACAGAGCTTAACCACTACACGCTGGCTGCAGACATTCTTTTGGGTATCTCTAAAATTATTCAGCTACTGCCTTCTCAGTCCCACCAGCAGAACCCAGGCAGCCTCTCCTGTTCAGAGCGTCATTTCCTGCTCACAGGAAAGTTAAGGTAAACTATTTTTTTTTAAATAATTGCTATAGAGCGTCTATTAACACCAATACCAAGAACTGCAATGCTTTGTGCTGATCACATAGGCAAAGAGTTAATTGCTTAACTTTAATTAAAGCACTGAAGATAAATACTAAAAGATACCGTGTGTCTATTGAGAAACCTTTGGCACTGGCACATTCTCGAAGTTCAGTAAAAAACTCCTGTCGCGGTGGAGGGTGTTGGCGCAACAAAGCTTGGTGAGGAAAATCCTCTGAAATCTTTTTTGCCACCCAGTGGTTGGCAAGAATCATACATTCCGCTACCGTCTCGTGCACCTCCAGCGGCTGCTTGGGGATGAGATCGTGGATATTATTTTTATCATCCAATTGCACTCTGATTTCCACCCCTTCTAGTTCCAGAGCACCGCAGCTGTCCCGCCGAGCTCTAACAGCTCGCGCTATATCCGTGAGTTTTGATATTGCCCAAACCAGTTCATCCAGCTTCGTCTGTCGAGTTCTTTCATCCAAGTTTTCCAGCTCTGGGATATCACCGACGACACTCGTGTCTCCATCTATTAACGCCTGTGCTGCTTCATAAACCAGCTTGTACGCAGATCGAATGATGGTTTTCTTGTAGCAGACTCGCAGCATTTCATACGACTCTTTTTCTAGCTCCCACAAGACACTTACAGCGTACCTTAAACATGAAATCACAACTCTAGAAATAGTTCTGGTTGACTTAAAACTATCAATTTGAGCACATAAAATTTGTTAACAAATTCACAGGTTTCATTCTCTTTTTTTTTTTTTTTGGGGGGGGGGGAAACGTCCTTTTCTTGAAAAAAACAAACCAAAATTTGTTTTATGAAGAAAACAAAACCAAGCAATGGCACTAACTGATGCACTTGCCATTCAGTCTCATGTATCACAATTAAATAAGTGAGGACCCCTGGTCAGCAGCATTTTCCATCTGTTGGGGCAGTATTTTCCCTGAGATATAAGGCACCATCTCTTGTAAAGCACAGCAATAATTACTGTTACAGAATCACAGAATGATACGGGGTTGGAAGGGACCTCTGGAAATGATCCAGTCCAACCTCCTTCCAGAGCAGGGCCACCCAGAGCATGTGCCCAGGAGCGTGTCCAGGCAGGTCTGGAATGTCTGTGGAGAAGAAGACTCCCCCACTTCTCCGGGCAGGCTCTGCCAGGGCTCTGCCACCCTCACAGTGAAGAAGTTTCTCCTCAAGTTTAGGTGGAACTTCTTATGTTCAACTTTGTGCCTTTTACCTCTTGTCCTGTCCCTGGGCACCACTGAGAAAAGCCTGGCCCCATCGTCCTGACACTTACCCTTTAAGTATTTATAAGTGTTGATCAGATCCCCCCTCAGTCTTCTCCAGGCTAAAAACACCCAAGTCCTTCAGTCATTCCTCATCAGAGAGATGCTCCAGGCCCCTCATCATCTTTCTAGCCCTGTTAATCATCTTTATTAGTCTGATGCACCCACCACGAACATACCTGCACCCTGCATATCCTCACACCAACAAGCCAATTAACCCTGTAAACAGTAATGGAATGGGGTAACAGCATGTTTGAGGAACAGACAACCATAAAAACTGTGACTATTCATGTGGGTACACGCACTCCAGACTGAAACCCACATCGAAAAACCCTTAGGCTGCTGTTCATACCCAAAGCGAATTGCTGAGGGCACAGGTAAACATTCTTGGAGGACAAGCCAGTGATTGGATAATACTCTGCTTCAGCTTTTTCTGAGTCCCTACTGCTCCGCTTACACATAACAGCACAAAATTCTAAATCAAGCACACAAGCAATTTCTACACAAAATCTTACCTATCGACTCCGCTGAGAAGAGAGCACACGTCGGCACTCAAGACGGAGGGCAGCATATCATAACGACGATCCGCTAAATAGTAAGTTGTTGCCCTGAAAAATAAAATACATTGACTGTTCTCCTCACAGGGATTCACTGGTGTGTATCTCTCCCAAGCAGTCTGGGGTGTAAGGGTGACTGCAGCTCAACACGACACGTACCATGATTGTAAAAGGTTATTCTTACAGAATTCACGCAAGTCCAATACCAAACTCAAATTATTTATGTAACTATTTGTACAGTGCAAGCCCAATTCTGCCTTCCTCAGTATCTTCAACTGCCATTAAGGCTAGAGCTGGGGCTGTACAAAATATGCTCAACTATGGTCATTTAACAGTCACATCCAACCACCTCTGCTAGCTGTAACGTTGACATTTCTTGGCATCTACAAAGAACACGTTTCATAAAATGATTCATAATTCATAATTTCATAAAGTGATGTCATAAAGAGCTTCAGTTCAAACAGTGGCAATAATAGAAAAAGATGAACAAAATATTTGGCACATTAAAACCCGAGATGGAATATTACAACTGACAAATGCCTCTGGAATTAAATTAATTTAAGTCTTAAAACACTCACAAAATTGAATTATGTTCTGTGTGAAGATTTATTTCCCTTGGAATGCAAACAAGTGGTTTGTAACGACTTCAAACCACAAATGTTAAACTAGACTTTAAAGCAAACACCAGTGATTAGGGAATGATAAACTGTAAATTTGTGGGAAAGAGAAATTAGAAACAATAGGTCAGAAAGCAGTTCCCTCCCCAGCAGGTCTATTTTATCCAAGTAAAAGTAAAATACAGTTAGTTATACATTGGTTTTAATGAGACGTTTCCTTGACAGGAAAAAAAGAATGTTTCCCTCCTCCTCCCAATGTTTCCTTACAGCAGTATCACAAACTCCATAAATTCTCTAATTTTTAGAAAATCATTTACCTTGCTCTGGCTTCAACATCAGTGTAAGAATTTGCTGCCACAAAGTGAGTTACGTCTGCGATGTGGACACCTAACTCGAGGTTCCCATTAGGCAGAGTCCTCACGGAGAGCGCATCATCCACGTCCTCGCAGCCTTTTGGGTCGATGCTGAATATCAAGTGTGTGTCTCTCAAGTCGAGACGCTTTTTTTCTTCCTCTGGATTCACTCTCCATGGATTCTTTGAAGAACTCAGGGGCATTTCACTCATCTGTACAAAAACATTATGGATGAATACACAATTATATATTTTTCTACAAAATGAAGCCAACAGGTTAGATTTAGCTCTTCCTTTTCTACACCATTAGTGGTTCTGTGTACTTTTTGATCATAGATAAATCGCTTTTTTATTGCACTTTCCAAGTCAGTCTATTACATTTACTTCACAGTAAACAATTATGAAACAATTGAAAAGAATGTTACACATATTAACGAACTGGCAATATTGCAGCTTGAGCAAACATCACCACTATATATTGGGGGTTTTGTACATTCTTTTTCTTTCAATCAATTGTATTGATCGAAATATCTATGAGAGCTGGTTCCTCCACTTGTTGAGGACAAAAGGGTTTAAGACACCAATTTCAGTAAGTCTGTGCCTTTAGGATCAGTACCATAAACACATATTAAAACCAGTAATATCTTAAAAGTCTACCTCAAACTAGAATTGGGAGTTTGTAATCTTCTCCTCATAGTAAGCACACTGTCTTATTATCACTCTTGACTTGAAAATTTGTATTATCTACAGAACCACTGATCCAAAAGTTAGTCCAGAAAAATAACCTAAAAAGTTTTCAGCTTTCAAAAACCCATTGGCAACTAAGACATTCAGCTGCAAGAGGGTCCCTCTCTGTAAACAAGACCCCAGAAAACAACAGAGAACATATCTAATCACAAAGACTAACCTGGATTTCTGAGAAAGGGGCGACACAAATGCTGTTCTCCACCAGAATAGCTGCAATTTCCCCCTCAAGATCCCCAATTCTTCCTAAAACTCTCACAAAGTGTCCATTTGGATACACAGAAGTCGATTCCCAAGAATCAATCCGCACGACAACCCTGTAGTCCTGCAGCAAAACAATTCTGTTACAACAGCAAGCAATATAAATACTCCTTCAGGGGCAAACAATGCAATGCAGAAACTGGCAACTCTAAACACTTTATAGAAAGGAGAAAGACACCCACAACAAGGAGCACACAGACCAATGCTGAGAATGACATTTCTTTCCTGATCAAAGACCCACTTGGGGTCATTACGTGGAGAATAGCTATATTAAAGTGTAAAAATAAAAGCAAACCCAAGATGTACGCAAATATTCTTATACCAGAAGAGGCACAATGGGAATTTGGTTCTTGCCTGTGAAGAAGTGCTTAAGAGCTAGGAATGAACAAACCCCTGTTTCTTCTACAGCAATCACATAATTCCCTATCAATTTGTTGAAAAGCTCTTACTACTTTCATCCAGTCAGAGACCCAACAAACAAACCCAGCCACACAGGCTGTTAGAATTTATACTCTATATATGACCTTTATCAGAAAAAAAACCGCAAACTAGTATAGAAACAGTCAGGGGATCTGAACTGTGGCCCAAATTCATAACTCAAATAAGCTTTATTACCTGAAGCTGCTGTTGTTTTGACAGGAATTGAGCGCATTCCTTCAGGGCAGAAATTGAACTACTCTGAGACTTAACTTCATGAATAATTTTTCCCCTGTTTTTTGCCAAGGAAACATCCTCAGAGCATGTAACACCCACAGTACTTTGTAAGAAGACAGAATAGAGAAACACTTCTGTCAGATTTACCTGTAATGCTTCCGCTTGCTGGGTGCTGATCCGGATTTTGGGAATTCGGTAGTCCCAAGGTGTAACAAGGACTTTCTGTGCGTTTCTGCTCTGGGACTGGTTCTCTTCTTTAGAGGGGAACGTGACCACATAATCTCTCCAGTTCTTTTGAATGATTCCAACAACTTTACCTTTTAATAAGGAACATTGTTGGCTGTTACATTAAAGAGTTAAACAGGAACACGAAAGCAAACATGTGGGAGGTCCAGAAGATTCACTGCTTTGTGAGATGAACAAATGTGTCCCCAAACCTATATGACAATTGCTGACAACATATGGTATGCAGACAACATAACAGGTTTGTTACAGATTATTGTTGGCACAGCCAGATTTTAATGAGCTTTTATTTATGTGGAGTCTAATTCGTTGTATAGATTTTGGTTGGTACAGTATGGAAATTATTCAAAGAGGTTTCCCACTACTACTGAAACGTGGCCAATTCTAGTAAAAAACCAGAGAAAATTCTTAATAGCAAAGATCAAAAACAAACAGCATTTTCTTGCAGGAGAAGAATGAGCCTCCTAAAACTTTTAACTCTGACCTCAGAAAACTTTTAAGATGTACCTATAGTAGCATTTTCAAATAAGACTCTAAGTTCCCATGGTGCGCAGGCATGTCCCACTGTAATGGGAGCCGGCTACTTCTTCACCTAACGAAACAACCCCTTCGTTTTGAACATGATTTGTCATTAAGAAATTAAAAGGATGCTGTTATCTTTCTGTATAATATACAGTGTATAAAAACCAGACCTGCATGCACATTCTGGTAAATTGGTCTCTACTAGAATGGCTGTTTGTTTCTTGCAGAGCTGTGAAAAGCAACAGCATGTGTCTGGGTAGTAACGTATTCCAAACTCTATTATTTTAGGAAGATAACTACAATAATTCAGCTATTTCTGCAATTAAAATTAAAGAGGGAAAAAAAAAACCAAACAGGGAGGGGGGTGCACACAGAAAGAATCTAGTGGCCTTTCTGTTGGGGTAAGTTAGAATGCTTTTGTTTGGGAGAATCACATCAAATTTACTACAGTGCAAAAAATGTGACAGTCACAGAAGTCAAAGGGAGGGACTGTATAGTGAAGAGTACAACAGGACCAAAGAAATGAGGTGACCTTCACAAAACACTGTACCCTGCTGCCTACGTTACCTGTGGGCATGGGGTCACCAGTGGTGTCTGCCGGTGCTTTATCCTCGCTCTCATTTTCGCAGAGGGCAACGGTCCTTCCCTTCCACTCACGCAGAGGCAGTAACTCCACAGCTACCACATCACCATGGATTGCACGATTTCGAGCTTTGGCTCCGTAAATAAGGATGTCACTTTGAAGATCTACATTGAAAATAAAGAGAACTGTAAAACGCTAAAAAATTCAAATCCCTGCTCTTGGCAGCATTTTGCTAAAATAACAATGACATCTGCAATATGATTTCTTCCAAAATGGACTACTGGCAAGTAACTATGTTGTTAAGAAAATTAAAACCTTGCCCTCATTTTTTTGAAGGAGATATTAAGCAATTCTGTAAGTAATCTCTTGTATAAAAAGCAGGATGGGCTAGGATGAGTTCATCGCTTTTACGCAGCAGCTTTAAGAACAGACGACACAGTTAAATCATGGAAACTATTGCTGCAGGATTCTGGGCAGGGACCAGAATTAAACAAGGTTTCAAAAAAGGATTAATATATTGAACATTGGTTTGACTGCGGGTCCTGTCACCAGAACATGTGAAAGTACTTACTAGTGAAAGCTGGGACAATCTATCTGTATAACATGCTGTTTCTTCAAAGGTATTTATTACTAACTCACACCAGAAAGCCAATACTGGTGTTCCAGTCTGATCTAAAATGCATTTTTCTCTATTGTGTTCACAATGACCAGCTTCCTAATCCTGCCAACACCTAGGCAAACGGTTATTTCAGTCCAGCAAGTGGCCATCTGAAGTTAGAGCAAAGCACAGAGATAACAATTTGCATTGATAGGCAATTTCTGAAAAGGCCTAGGAAAAGCTGTTGGCAGGACAAGAATCCGGAACGTGGCCAAAGGTTCTAAGACAGAAGAAGGAAGACAGAAAGCTATTTTTTTTCTCAGTATTGTTTTCTCATGAGGCCCATCCTCTGAGTTTATCTTTGGCCTCCTTCACAGCCCATGAAAACAACCCAAGCGCTGGAGTGCCATAGCTTTCACCTAATTTAATAGCTGAACAGTTACACACGTATTTCATGGTTTTTCAGACAGCATCAAAAAGGCACCGAGTAAATCCTCTCATCATCTTTTCACCTGTTTCTTTGCCACCAAATCCCTCAAGTCGAACAAAAGCTTCCAGTTGGGCTCTATGCTTATTGACATTCAGCGTACCCTGAAAGAAAAGAGCAAACCAAAGAATGAAGCAGTCACACCTCTAAGTAGCCAACTCTAAAGTACAAAATCTTGGGCCTTACAATTATTTTAAGATAAATTAGTAGTTTTTATTGATACCTAGGTTATTCTGAACGTAACTGTTCTCTCTGTAGGGGGAGAATGTACAATGCAGAACTCTCTTCTGGAAAAGAATGGTAAGTTCTTTAAAATGCTCAGATTTAAAAAAACTTTAAAGAACAAATTTAAAAAAACTGCTCAAAGCTGGTAAAGGTCCATTTATTCAAATCCCAGGCTGGGTACTTCTGCTGCCTGCATTAATTGGAACCTGGAATCATTCCTACAAGAAAGAAAACCCTCAGTCATACGCTATTCTCGCCTCGCTACTGAAATTGCCAAGAAAGGAAAAATTCTAATTCTTTAAGTTATTTTTACGAGAAGGACACTTGTCCACCAACAATCCATATTAAGGCTCTGAACAGCCATGAAACTGTAAATGAATTTCACTGGCTGAGAGATCCCTGGGCAAACAAAGTAAGAAATGATGCCATTGTACAGCAATTTTTATATTGAGGAATAAGATATACCTGCTTCATAACATATCCAGTTTCTCAATTTACAGATATATCAGATATCAACTTGAAGAAAAATCTAGAGCAAATTTAGGATCCCCAGTAACAATTTTTTTCTCCTGTTTTCTTCCTGAGAAGCAAAAACAACCCCTGTGTGTTCACAAAATTAAGGAAGGAAAATATTTTGAGACTCCTAATCCCTTCCATCCTCTAATTTCTGCTTCTGTCTTTTCTTTCCCTTTTCCCACTACAGCAATATTTCTTGATCTGATCAGTATAATTCTGGCACCAGAATTATAAAAGGGACCAAGCAGAAGACTGCAGTGTTCTGTGGATGCTCTCTCTAGAGCAAATTACCTGTATATATCTTCCAGATTTGATCCCAGCCTCCAATATTTCCACAGGTAAGTGCTCGGGATACTCTTTTCCATGGTTTTCTTGGCTTTCACTCTCCCGTTCACACCGAGCTTGAAGTATAGAATCAAAGAGTTCATGGGCTGGCTTTAAGTCAGGCCAAAAGTTATCCAAGTAATTCTGTATGCACATATATAAACAAACATGGAAGTATTTAGAGGTCTCTGTTCTTTTAATAATGCCTTTAGAAAGCCTATAATGGGTAAGAGCTGTCTCATATGCTATTCTCAAACAGCGTATCCAAGCAATAAGGATGTGTCTGCTCTACAGGTTTGTTCCAGATTCAACCTAATTCATTTGCTAAATACAACAAAGAAGGCAGGACTGTTAAGACCGCATGCTAGACTACAGATTCATAAAATTTTACTCCCAGTATACCCCATCCAGGCTACATACTTCTTGCAAAGTGAAACAACAGAAAACAATCAAACTGGCAACCCACTATTATTTTGTACACTATTTAAATGACTTTGTACGCTACATTTGGGCCACTTGCCATGGCAGGGGTTGGACTGGATGATCTCCAGAGGTCCTTTCCAACTCCATATCGTTCTCCGATTCTGGGATCATCATTTTTATACAGCTTTAAGGTAAATCTGCTTGGTCGTGTTTTACCCAACGTCCTTTCACAGCTAAACATAAACATCCCATGCACTCCCACTGAATACAAGCGACATCAAAGATCAACAACTAAATGAACAATGAATTATCTCCTCACGCATCACTGCATCCACAGTAGTCATGGCTAGAGGAAATCAGCAGAATAACTCTGATAGATATTCAGGCTAAGCTGTTTATGAAGTGCTTGCATTACAATTTAGACAGCTGGCTGAGGTAACTGATCATTGTTCACCAACACCCAATTCTTTAAAACCAAGGAAAACAATGAAAAGGGCTCCTTAAGAAGGATGACCTCTATCGTTAGAGCTGCTTTTTCTCTTTTCAGTTCTCTGCTTTGCTCCCTGGCACCGCTTTTTATGATATTCCCATGACTGACATCCTTGCTGTCTTTGATAAATAAAGACATGAGTTAGCATCATAGGTTTCTTAAATGTAAGCTCTGAAATGATTTGCACTATACACTGGGCTCTAATGCACTTGTTTCATCATTTTGATGCAGCGTAAAGGAAACCTTCTTTGATTTTTCTGGCATGTTACCTTGAAGGAAATCACAAACACTCCTTCTGTTTCATTTCCGTACTGCTTGATAGCATCTTCATCTTCTGTTACCATAACAACTGGCATCTGACCCAAGCAGTGATTAAAATACCAGACAGCTGCATTGTAAATACTCCTAGAGAAGCAAAGTTTGAAATCAGATTTCTGGCATCTGTCATTTGCTACTTGCAGGACATTTGCAGACTTTGGATAAATGAGAGTTTGGTTTAACGGGTAGTTTTGAGATGTATACTCAAAGCTACATAAACCTTCTATCTGCAAAATTTTTGATGTGCCATACATAAGCACCAAGACAACATAGGAGAATAAAATGTTTCCTCCCCAGTACACCCACCTGTGTGGAAGCTGTAACGTAACATTGTTCCCCTGAGAGAAAGTTCATAAAACACAAGTTGGAACTGCCACGACTCCAATCCATGGCGTTTGAAGGCTACCAAGCGCTAGATCTACCAGTCTGATAAATTATTCTTTAAAATGATCCAGCTTTTTTTAGCATTACTGCATTTAATTAAGTACACAATTGCCTATTTTCCAAAAAAAAAACCAATGCTGACACTTCCTTAATCACAAAAGATCAGGCTTTCAGCTATTGTGAACTGTTGGTGGGAAGCAGGGCAAGAGCATGAACTCTCACATACCCTATGCATGCTAATATTCCTAAATACAGGATCACAATGTTGTCAGGTACTACCACCTAAGTGAAACCAAACCTGGTCTGCCATTTCTCCATAGATTCTCCCTTCTCTCTTGGCAAATAAGAATGCTGGTGGAATTCATTAGCAAACACAACACAGTCATGACGGGCATCCTTTACTAGATTTCGTAACTTGTTGTACTGCCTGGAATACAAAAAAAAAAAGATAAATATAGTCTTGTACTTTCTCTTGATAATGCTATTTTAACTCCAGATGAAAATACAGCTGAAAAACTCAGCTAAAAGTACTGTCATGCACAAAGAAATGCACTCAATAAATGATACTACTGACGATAAAACCTAAACCATCATCTGTATGCATGCTTTTCTAATTTCCATTATGAATGTTTCAGATTTTTAACCGTATTTGCTTTCCAATAAGGCTCCCAAAACATCATAAATGTTCAGGAACTTATTTTATCACTCCTGGGAGAAGAGCTGTTTCTTCAAAGGTGTTTGAGCTTCAGAAATATAGGAAAATCTTGATAGCAAATTGCACACTTACATGCTATGGCAAAGCATATGTTAATGTCTATTAAGTTAAGTACATATAATAGTATTAATTGTTCAGGCAAATGCTCAGTCTTTAATACAGCAAGCCAAAACCAAGTTCATAATCTAGTTGTGGCACACAATATATCATTTCTGCAGAGTCTACCTAATACCTGCCACAAACCATCTGATTAGTTAATAATGCTACAGGTTTAATATCGTTCCTATCAAGTGAAAATGATGACAGGCACTGATGTCCACGGATCACAAAGGCTCACAGTTCTTTGTCTTCTGTAAAATTACATTAAGACACCCAAAAGACTTAAAACCAAATTAAGCACAGTATATTTGCCGACTTTGGGTTGCTGCGCTTATATATACATTTTATAAAGTTAGCGTCTTCACTTCAATCTAAATGAAAAATAAATTACAGGATACGTACCTGCGTCCTTTTTGATGCTGCACAGCTTGACATGCCGTTTGCATGAAAATAATACCTTTCAGCTCCGGAAACTCGAGAATCTCAAGGTAATCTTGAACAACCTTGCAGTCGGGGACAACGTAATGTGTAACGTCATCTGATAACAATTTGCCATCTAAAATATAATTCAGAGTTTAAAGGTTTAAACTTTCAGTTGCAACACTGGTTTCTCAAAAATACTTTCAGATGTCAGGAAATTAGAGTTGTGTATCCCCAAAGGTATGAATATCACTTTTTCTGATGAACGAAATTATGACTGCTATGGTACGATTCTGTGGAACAAACTCTAAATTTGTAACAGAAACCTTTTGGATCCACTTATGAAAAAAATGAGTGCAAATGTTATCCAAATGAGTGCAAAAGATCCACTGTCACTATGAAAAGGATGCAAGTTGAAGAGTGCAGGTAACAGTTCTTTTTCCTCTGCTTCCATATGAAAAAAGAGACTATACCTACCATGGAAAATCTTTTAATGGAATTTTCAAAGGGTGTATAATTACGAGTACTTCTGTTACTCTGCTTCCATGACTCTCTCTATTCAACACTACACATTTACTGCAGGCTCTTTTGCTATATTTTTACATAAAATAATACAGTTAAGGGTACAAGTGAAAAAAAGCGTCACTACTGCAACGAGGAGATGTTCTTGAATCTCAGCTATTAAGCATCATTGTTAATTTTCTCTAAAGAGATTCCATCCTTTAGGAATACACCATCAAAACACTACAATCAACCCATCACAGATGGCATCTTAAAACATACCTCAAAAATAAGGAGTTGAATCACCGTACATATTTAAAAAATTACCCAACAAACTTCCCGGCAGGGAGGGATCTCCACCGTATTTTTTCTCAGTGCCTATTTATCCCTTACGGTATTAGAACCACTGAACTTACAGTAGTTTAGGCCAATTATACATAACAAAAGCATATAGAACTTGCCAAGTCAGGTTATTTTCATGTATTTCTTAGAAGCTGACACAGGATGATCTGTCTACGAACTGTGATCACTAAAAGTGTGAATCCAGGCAGCACAATTCTGTACACAGTAACATGGTGACAGCTCACACTGAAGGCATATAATGGATGATGGCAGAATGCATACAAGGAAGCTAATATTTATTAATAATTCAGAAAGTCATTAAAAGTGAAATGTTGATGGAAGATTTGCGTAGCTGCCCACACTAAGCTATCCTTGCCTAACCTACCCATCTAGATCAGAGTAACTTCTAAGGAGGCACAGCACATCTTCACAAGATCTGTAGATACGATTTATGCGGGTGTCTCTCACCCGGCACGAATTAAGTTTGCTCAGCACATTGTGTAGAGTCAGGAACGGTAACAAATGTTCAGCTCACCTCTGAGTTTCCTAGAATAATTACAGAGGGACATACTCTGATACTTACCTACAGCACGATTTACACTAAAGTGCAAAAGAGGGGAAGTTTGGCATGGTACGAGAAGTAATACGGCATTTTTTCTGTTATGTGCCTGTAACCTATCCTTAAGGACATCCTTAACTTAAGGAATTCATAACCAAACGCAATACATCAGGGAGCTGTAACTAATCCTGACATCCCAGACGGCAGTAATAGGTTGGCTATTATGTTAGTTATTTGCCCGTCTGTTTCTTCCACCAAATAAATTATGCTATTTAAGAACAAAACAACAACAACAAAAGAAAAACACCCTGAAATACCAGCCAAAGGTCACATGATGATCCATGATGCACGTAATTACACCGCAGTATGTAAAAACAACAATAAATTCAGACATCATACAGGCATGGCTGAAATGGGCAGATGTGGTACATGCAATCACACTGAATTAGTGAAGAGAAATAACTACAACTGATGTAGAATTGCGATCGCTTCAGGACAACAGCCTGGCCCCGCTGTAAGGATACTGAACAGGAACGTATAGCATTTAATTCACGCCACAAACCACCACTCTGCTGAAATTAATGCCTTTGAAGAGAGCCTTTAAAACCAGAAGCGTGAAACTTGGGTTTTTGCCTTTATGGCCGTGCATAAGGATTGTCAAATCCCGTAACGACCAACTTCTCGATCCCTTTTTCTCTTCTCTTAAGGCCTCGCATGTTTCGGGCCGTGGTTTGCTCTGAGGGAGCGCTTCTGCCGTATCCCCGGTTTGGGTTTTTCCACGACCCATACCCGGCCCGGGACGGCAGAAGGGAGCTGCGGGCCGAACCTCCGGCTCCCACCTCCTCCTCTCCCGCTCTTATTTCTCTTTTATTCACCGCTTGTCCCGCTCGCTGTG
>VZRU01021385.1:180066-200195 GCA_013398155.1 Pedionomus torquatus | reverse complement strand
AACGACGCCTCGCGCACAACAGCCATCTTAGGGCCAGCCTCAATAATCCACGCGCCGGGCTTTGCGGGCAGCCGCGCCCCAGTGACTCCCTCACCCCGCCTCTCCTGCCCCACCGCCAGGCTTTCCGAGGAGCTGACCTCCCGTCCGCCGCTCCGCCAGCCGGGCTTTCTGCGCTACCACTGTCGCTGCTGGGAGGAGGGAGGCCCCGCTCCGGTAGGGTCGGCCGCGCGGTGGCCCGGCCAGGGATAGCGGCTTCGCGGGTCTCCGTCCCTCCCGTCTCCCCATCTCTCCGCCGCGGGTTTCCGCCAGGCCCAAGCTCCGTGAATCACCGCCGGCCGCCCGCGCTCCGCTCACAAACAAGCGAAAGAACCGAGGATCTAAGGGGAGGCAAATTCGTGTGTGGTGACTGCGTTCAGGCCATCCGTTGCGTGATCCCCACTGCTCCAGTGAGGTCTTGTCTTCAAAAGTACCCCCGTTTACCCTTTTCCTACAGACACGGTCATCTTTCGTCTTTGCTGATTATTTGCAAATATCTTCGCCTCACACCTTTTTTTTTTTTTTTTTTTTTTTTTTTTTTTTTTTTTTTTTTTTCTTAAAAAGTTTCCTGGCCATTTATTTTTTTTTTTTTTTTTTTTTTTTTTTTTTCCCTAAAGAGTTACCTGGCCTCAAATTTAGCTTGTTACTGAGTTTATCGCTCTAAGACTGCAACATTTAAGTTAAGTGGTAATAAAAGTACAGATGTGTTACAGCTTTTACAGGTGGTGCAGGATAACAGTTCTATGGCTTAGCAATCTGCAGGCTTGCACTGAATCAACACAAAATTCAATTAACAATACTCGCTTCCGTTTCCAAATGTAGCAAATAAAATCCACCGCTTGTAGTACCTGAAAAAGTGAGGATTTTTTTTTATTCTAAGGAACTGTGATGACTCCTGTGTATTATGAGGTTTAGACCTTTTCTCTTAACGTAACTAATGTCAGAAATAGAATTTTGTCACTGGTTTTACCTGTTGTGTGACATACATACAGACACAAAAAGCATCTAAATGTATTTTACATAGCACAGCACTATTTCATAGAAGATTATCTTAGAAACCGACAGTTCTGTATGGATTTTTCAGATGAGATACTTTAAATATTCATAATGAGGATGTCATGGTGGTCACAAATCTCCTTGCTAGAGCATTGTTCTTCACCCCTTTGTTCTTTTTTACTGTATTTACACAACGGGGGCAAATTCAGAGCATGAAACATCCAATTATCCACAGCATTAGAAAGCAGAAGCTTGGCTGCATGCATCTGTGTATGAAAGTATGCCACAGCACATCAAATACCACAAGCACATTTCCAGCAGCATGTTGTCTCATTAACAAATCTATTTCCCTTTCCTGCACATCCTTTGAAAATAAAGGTCACATATTTTTTTAGTGTTTGATCATAACACCACGAGTAACTCCTTTTACAAGGATCAAGATTATTCTCTAAAAGGCCAGGTGCCCAAGATGAAGGACAAAAATTTAAAACTAGGCAAATTCCCAGAGCAAGCATCTGTGACAGTATTTAGAATGTAAGATTAGAGCATATAAATAGGCGTGACTGTCTTCAAAGCATGTCCAGGACACTTTTGTACACATACCTTAAGGGGGCAGTGTGACACAAAGTACTGTGCAAAGGTATCAAGGGACAAAAACAATCTTCATTCCTCCTGCTTACTCTGTCACCGTAAGAAATTACATGAAATTCAGCTTCCATAGGAATGAGGAGGGACTCTATCAGGAAGTGTAGTGATAGGATGAGGGGGAATGGTTTCAAACTCAAAAAAGGGAGATTTAGATTAGGAAGAAATTCTTTGCTGTGAGGGTGGTGAGACACTGGAACAGGTTGCCCAGCAAAGCTATGGATGCCCCGTCCCTGGAAATGTTCAATACCAGGCTGGATGGGGCTTTGAGCAACCTGGTCTAGTGGGAGGTGTCCCTGCCCATGGCAGGGGGGTTGGAACTAGATGGTCTCTACAGTCCCTTCCAACTCTAACCATTCCATGATTCTGTGATTCTATAATGGTTCTCTTCAGTGCTATGGAGGGATCCCTGATTATTTAATGAGTTGCTTCCTGTGGGGAATATTGGTGACTATAGCAGTTCAATTGTACTAAGCTGATACATTGCATCAGAACACAAAATGGCCTTTTGTTTGTTTGTTTGTTTTAAGTCTAATTCAAGTTTGCATCTAAGATCTACAGAGCAGCTGTGTTCCCTGCAACACACAGAAAATAAGGAAACTGGCCAAAGAAACTGCATTCTATGGATAGGATCCACGTGGGCTAGATTGTGTACAAACATGCAGCACACAGATTTCTTTTTTCTTGTGTATTTCCCTCTGTGTGTCTGTTTCTCTAGAAGGATGTTCCTTCACCTGATCACAACTATGGGTCAGATTCCCCAGGTGGTATACACTGGAGTTGTTCTATTAACTCCTGTTCAGATTAGCTGAGAAACTGCTTTTGTGTGTTTCTTTCACATGAAATCAACAGGTTGTTTCACTCTCCTTTAAGCCCACCAGTCAGAGTGGGCCAAAAGCACAATTTGTTAAGGTGCTACTGTCAGAAAAAAACATGTACCTTTTCATGATTTATGTTTGCCCAAAGAGATGGAGCATTTTCTGGGCCTTGTTAGCAACTCAGTATTCCATGAAGTCTGCTATAACAGATTTGATTTTCCCATTGCAGAGCATGCCTGTAAAATCCAGTTCCTAGAAGACATTTTAGAAAGGGTAGTTTGAGGTGACACAGTCCTCTAGACTGGATGCTCCTCTGCAGCAACAGAACAGTACCTTAGTATTAAAAGCTTTCCAACATAATCTTATCATTTGCAACACAGAGTTAAGAATGCTAAGTGGGAATGCAAGAAGTGGGAAATTATCAATGCAGAAGGCTTGGACACCATGCAACAATCAATGTGATCAGGTAGATGCCAATTTATTACAAGATTCAAGCACTTATATAGGAAATCTGTTAGAAACTATCTTTGTGGCAGACTATTATTGGTTCACATAATCATGTGGTTAATCATGATCGGTTAAAACACAGCTGCAATACATCACACTTTCTTACAGTTCACAAAGTTGCCTTAAAATGATAAACTCAGCAGTTATCTTCAAATGTACAATAAGAGCTCTATTCATGGTGCAGGACCTCCTCCTTTTGCTGAATCCCAGGGCACAGCGCTATCCTCCCTTCTTGTTGCTTCATCGTTCTTATTGTTCTTTCACTGCAAAGCATCCTTGAATAGACCTGGAGGCCCGTGCTCAGTTACAGCCTTAGCAGATTCTCACAGCTTGGATTGTTCACTGGGTGCCCATGGTTTTCCAAAAATCTACCCAGAGGAAATCTGCAGCAGGTTCATCTCCCAGATGAGTGGGCTGAAATCCTGAGGATGTGGCTCTAGTTCACTGTATTCTAAGCGATGCAGCTGGGGAAAAGAGCAGTAGCAGAAGGAAGAAAGTAGCGCAACAGACAAGCAAAGAGCTCAGGTCTTGTAACCAAAATTCCTGTTTTCAATAAAAATAACAGCTATTCATACAATCTTCGAGTGCTTTAATTTTTGAGGACCTATGATAATTTTACATCACTTTTCTAAGGATTCCAGAAGCATCTTAGTGAACCACAGCAATGGCTTAACTCTGATCCAAACTTTGCTTTGTCTGCACTGGGACTCGTTGCCAGGAAGTGTAGTGACAGGCCAAGGGGTAATGGTTTTAAACTGGAAGAGGGGAGATTTAGCTTGGATATTAGGAAAAAATTAGGAATTCTTTCCTGTGAGGGTGGTGAGATGCTGGAACAGGTTGCCCATAGAAGTTGTGGATGCCCCATCCCTGGAAGTGTTTAAGGCCATGCTGGATGGGGTTTTGAGCAACCTGGTCTAGTGGGAGGTGTCCCTGCCCATGGCAGGGGGGGTTGGAACTCAATGATCTTTGAGGTCCCTTCCAACTCTAACCATTCTATGATTCTATGATAATGTGAGACTTCATTGCTATACTGGCTCTATCCTAGGTATCCTACTTAAAGTAGGTAGAGACCGCTATTTAGAGCAAAATGAGATTTTACTCTTGTAAAAACAATTGAGTATTCAAACAATAAATTATTAAATTATTAACAAGAAATTATTAAACTTGTGTTGTGTATATTGTAGTTTTAAAAATGGCTCTCAGTTCAGGATACCCAATTCTCCTTTACCTTACTTACTACCACTTCATGCAAGCCCAAGGGAAAATGGCAGGCTTAACATCTTTCAAGTAAATAAGGGCCAAAACTCTGAAGTATAGGTTAACCAACAAATGTTTGCCCAACATAGGATATTTTTCTTTTCATAGGTAAATGAAACAGCTGTAATAGAGTAAGAGGCTGATCTAAATAGCTAGAGCAATTATGTCCTTATGTAATTATGAATCTTGCTTCCAGATTCAGGGCTTAAACAATCAATATTTCTGCATGAAGGTAAAGCTTCTCATCACAGCTTCTTGTTACAGCTTCTCATCCACACAGAAAACACAGCGTTTTGCCATTCCTAAGATAAAAGTCTGGGATGGAGCCACACCAGCCATGAAAACAAGAAGGAAAAAAAACAAAAACAAAAACAAACCAAACCCACCCTGAAAACAGCAACTTCAGTTGCTGGGCTGCTGATCATTCTTGATTACAAACTTTGGCACAGCCAGCCTGTCTGAACACCAGCCACAGCCACAGCTAGATTGGTGGTCTAGGCTTGTGGCACAGGCGTTTCTGCTGCCAGCAGGCTGCTGATCCAGGCAGCTAATTTGCTAATGTCCAGAGTTAACCCTGGTGTCAACTACAGAAAGAAAACTGGTATGTCACCTTGTAGTGTGGGCAAATGAGCAGATATTGTTGACGGTGCTCTAAAACCATAAGCAATATGAAACCACAATGTATCTGTGTACAAGGAAGGTAAAACTCATGACTTTACTTCCTCTGCAAGTGTGTGCACCATGTACTTTTTGTATGTGTTGTTGGCACACGCTGCTTGTATTGTTTGCAAATTATTCTGGTCTCGGAGACCTACAAGCACTTCAGAGTTCTAGCAGTTTGAGGTTATATATTTACTTGGCTGGCTGCAAATTGCCTGTGATTGCAAAAATGCATCACTAAGGGCTGAAATGAAGGGATTAAATCAAAACTGAAATTAAAAATCAATCTGATTCACCATCATCTGGACAGATTTGTGCAGCTAACATAGAAATATTCTTCATGGGTGGCCTGTCAATGAAAGAGTCATTCCCATTCCCAGCAGCATCTCTGTAAGAAAACAGTTTGCACCATTCCAGAGTTCTGTAATAAGGCAGGCTATTCAGGAATGCTTACAATCTACAGTGCTAGGTTATGCTGGTTCCCTTTTACCCCATTTGCAATGACAATGTGTTTATTGTTATGTATGAAATATCACATTGCAGCCCTAAACACAAAGCTGCTGCCATTGACAAGCTGGTGAGAGAACTCCAACAGCCCCGTGGTCCAGGGGCTGCACGAAAAATCCCTGTGGGAAGGTTTCAAACCAGCAACTGCACCACCTGGTGCTTTACCTTCCCCAAGGGACAGAGGGCCAGAAGATGTGGACTCCCTGCATGCCTAGAGGACAGTTAATACTTTTAAAGTTTTTTGGAACACATTATTAAAATATAAGTAGAGTCAAATTCATTTAAAACACACCCATTTTTCATGCCTTCATGCGAAGAACTAGCCCCCATTTCTCTTTTCTCTACCTTTAACTCCCTTGTTTTTACTATTAAGAGATTTACATTTCTGGAAAACTACAACACTGACTTCTTTCACGTTGGCTTTTAAAAAGACTGGCAAACTGTTTACCAGCAAGACAAACCAAGCAGGCTTTTTATGTCTCCAAAGCTAATAAAATACTGCTTGGAGCAGAGCTTGCCTTGAGTTTCTACAGGAGCAGAGCTCATTCTGCTGGCCCAACATGAAGAGAAAGCTATTTTAATCATCATGTAGTTGCTTAAACATAGGTTCTCCTGTTGATTTAGAACAGTCTCAACTCAGAACACTAAGCCCTAAATACATCTGGAGCTGAGGTTGAAGAAGAGTTAACATTCATCTCTCTAGTTTTATTTTAAAATATACCTTTAGATCTTTTGATGTGTAGCAGACATCAGTGAGTCACTCCAGACAGCTTAAAGATATTTTGGAAAAAGCTGTAAAGTGACTTTTGGAGGTTGTTTTCCTTTTCCTTTTTGTTTGTCTTTTTTTTTTTTTTTTTTTTTTTTTTTTTTTTTTTTTTTTTTTTTCCCAGTCACAAGCAGACTTGGCTTAGTTTCTGTTTTGTAATAGAAGGAGAGCTAGAGTTGCATGTAAGTTAATAAGCACATAACATCCCTTAGCCACATAGACACTCCCAGAGAAACGAAAGGATTTCTGGTCTAACTTTGGCCAGACCATGCTGATGTTGCCAGTTTGTTGATGAAGCTAGTTTGTGACACGGGCCTTTGCACTCATCCTCTGTTCAGGGGCAGCAATTGCAGTGAACCTCTAAGCTCAGAGTAAAGAGCAGAACTGCACCTGGAAGGAGGATCCAGAGCAGTGAGGCCATTTTTCCAAATTTCCCCAATCCACACTGCAGCAAACTGGCTGGCTGCAATGTGGAAAGTATGCACCACCTACAGGTATTTACAAAGGTGTAGAATCAAAAACTGAGCAGACAAAAGTCAGTCACAGTCAGAAACCAAAATCCAGCATGGAAACTCCTGGTACCCTGTCTTGATCACTCCCTTCTACCCTGCCAGCTTGGAACTTAGACAAGGCCAGAACCAACAATGTATGTGAATGCCTCTGTCTTCCCTATAGCAAGACTTTTATCTGGCTCCTCCTTCAAGTGTCTCATGTTTAAACTCTTGAGCCAACACCATGACCATGTGTGGTAAATGAGCCAGATGGAGCAGAGATACCAATGGTGAGGCCAGCAACAAAAATGATCCTGTTATTCTGAGGAGTATTTCTGGAAGGATCCAGGAGTGTGAAGCAATGAGGAGAGGAAAGATGTGTTCCATCTTTAGCAGAATGCCTCACTCTGATGTACTCTGCACCTTGGCTTGTTTGCTTGAGCCTTTTTTAACCATGCTTTTGGGCTTTCCAGTGTGTGTAGACAGGACAAATACAGTGACTCACAAGTGTATACCTATTATTTAGTTGCTATATAAAGCCCACCTGAGAGCATCATGAATTCACATTTTAAGGTTTGCTGGAAACTTTTGCTGGAAAATTGTTCTGGGCTGTTGCCACCTTGCAGGGATCCTTTCTATAACCCCCCATACCCCTCCCCAAGCAAAGCCTCAACATGTTTTTAAATGAGTACAGAGAAACCCTGTTAGTCATAGCAGTGACCACAGGAAAGGTTTTGCCTTTGAGATTCTTTTATTATTTCATACAGCTTTACTAGGTAACCTCTCATAACACAGGATACCATTTGTGTTTTTTATGTGGTAGCAGAGGTCACCATCCTGGCAGGTGACAAGAAAAATTGTTGTAGCCTATTTTAAATACCAATTTTTGTTGCACATCATTCATACAGTCACCACCTCCCTCCCATTTCCCCATTCAATGACATGGGTCCTCAGCTTCATTCTGATGATGGGGAAAGAGCTGATCCCCTGATAAAGCAGAACCTAGGACAAGCTGGTAAATCAAAAATGAAAAAACCACAACAGTCTTTCTGTAAATGGGTAATGACATTATTCCGATAAATGGAACAAATTAAGAGAGCAAACTCTTAACGTGTCTCCTCTATTTGCCTTACAAACCTCATTTTAACATGCTTCAGAACACAGTAACAGTAAAATATTCTCAACTTTATGCCCCATCACTATTGCTCATTCAGTACCAAAATACAGAATCTCAGAAGAGAGTGCTGAGAGCCAAAGAGCAAAACAAGATGCCTCTGCTTTACAGAGGGCTCTGCAAATCCATGTATCTGGCTGAAAAAACAGAGAGGTACAGTGGAGTGAGTTCCCTTCCCTTCTGCCCCAAGCCATGAGGTAAAGATGATAATTGCATAATGAAGAAAGAACATCTCTGGGTTTTTTTTTTTCCAAAAAGGAAAGTAAGTGGTCATGCCTAGCACAGCCTCTCACTCCTCCCAAAATTTTCATAATATTTTTTGGAAATTCTGCAAAGAATCTGGTATCCTACTGAGGTGTGCTGGAGAAGGGGAAGGGGCAGCCTAGAGCATGCACGGATGCACATGGCACTCTAGTCCTTCAGTTACCCACAGCTGGCATTGTTGTCACTGGCTCAAGCTCATTAAAGGAGCTTCTTGTTAAACTACTGCCTAAGAAAGAGGAAAGGACTCTGCTGTGCAGAGTGCTGATTCCCAGGCCATGTCTTCAAAGCCCAGGATTCTCACCAAGCTGGCTGCCCTACCAGGAATGGGCTGGATTAGGTTTAAACTGACAGGTTCTGTCCTCAGTGCTCCCCATCAACATCTAGGCTTTCAGCAAATCTTGCATCTTCCTGTTCTCTTTGCCAAACCCTAAGAAGGCAAACATTGCGACATTGCAGGGATGTAGCATGATATTAAAACACAAGTTTCAATAGTAATGACCCAGGCTTAATGGCCTGTCTGCAGAGCTCATTTTTCTCCTATTAGCTCCCTCTACCCCTGGAGTTCACAGTTCCTAGAAGGTTGAATAGGTTCAGGAACCAACAGTGTATTCACAAAGGACTATTTTGACTATGAAGGGCTAAAGAGGCTATTAGAATTATTTCCTGTTTTCAAGCAAAAACCAATCCCAAATATTGTTTACTGAAAACAGACAGACAGGAGTTCTCCACAATCTTTGAGAAACTTTCCACAGCCCCACTCTAGAAAGCTGCCATCCTAACGACACACTTAGGATCAGGATCAGTCACTCTCCTGAATGGGCTTTGGGAACCCACTCGTATATGAGGTGATCTTCACATCCTAAAAGTTGTAGGGAATAAGACATGCCCCTGCAGAGCACACAGCAGCCATGGCCAGTCCCCACATCTACAGGTCATTATAAAGCAGAGTATCTACCTCATCCCTGTGACTGGAACCTCTATTAATTCATATTATCTATTAGCACCGAAAAAGGTTAATATTTAGCTTGGCATATACTCAGTTTCTTATTCATTGTATGTATTCCCTACATGCAACTAAGTAGGTACTCAACAGGTCTTTTTCTCAGAAACTGAATGCAATGCTTTGAAATTAGCTGGCAATATATTTGGACTTTTGACTCACATGCATGCCAAGATTAGAAATATTTCTAACTGGTTATAGTTACAGCTACTGTAAATAGAGCATTCAGTCTGCTGCTTTTATAGGTGCTGCTTAACCTATTCTAAGCATCACAGTTTAGTCTATTGTTTAAACACAAGCTGACTTTTCCCAAAGGCTCGGACCTGAGGCCAAGCTGCTTTTCAGTGATGTTTTACTGTAATAAGTTAAGTTCATCCGAGCAATTAAACAGAAATGAATCCTTCTGAAAACGTTCTTTGAACAAACCAATATATACACTTGGAGGGAGTTTTAATTCTCTGCCTGTGATCGTACATGCTCGTGTAAATGTGAGAGCTGACTTCAGGGAGCTCTAACGCTGTGGCTTATAATTACCAGTGATCAGTATCTTGGTTAATATGCACTTACCTTTAATAGCTAGATAACTTGACGTATCCCTTCAAAAAATCAAATGGGTATGTTAATCTCCTCCTAGATGTTTTATTACATATTTATTTATGTTCTTATTCTGAGACGCCCAAAATATTATTAATGAGTTGGGTTTTTTAGGGCTTCCTCTCATATAAAAGTTTCCTTTCATATAAAAGTTTTTCTCTTTGTCCTCATCTACCGATTCCTAAGGTGCAGGTCCTAGTTCTGCAGCCAAGACGACTAAATACTCATTTCCAGGGATGAAACTACAGGTATCTCTCATTCCCATTTTCCAAATATTTTTGAAGAGTCATCTGATGCCAACAAGACCTAAGTTTAGAAACACTGTAAAACATCTGCTGTTTGTGCAGGCTAATGGTTTGTCACTGAAAAACAAACACAAGAGTCAAAATTAAATTCTGGGATTTCTCCTAAAATTCCTTTGTGTCCCTACTGGGGTGCTTCTGGGCCACACTGTCCTACATACAGACATAGTCATGTCTGTGCAATACTGTGCCATAGGATTCAAGCCACAGAAGTGATACAGTATCCTGCAAACAGTGCAGGACAGTCCTGTAGTTTTTACCTTGCCTGTGCACAGAGTTGCTGGGAGGCATTCTTAGCACCAAGGTTTGGTTGTGAAAGGCAGGCAAGCAATATCTAGTAGGATTAACTATTCTCACTTTCATCTGCTTGTCAAATAACTAATTGAAAGTATGTATTCTTTCAGCAGGGTAGATACAATATAGCAAAGATACTGAACTGAATTGCATAGTAATTTAGGAATGCAGTTTTGAGAGAGAAAGCCTGAAGGAAGACAATGTCAATGAAATAATGAACTTACCTAAGATAAAAGTACCAGTCATAAAACCCCATAACCTGCAAATGGCCAGCTTAACAACAGAGTGACTTTTCTGGAGGAACCAGTGCCAAAATGAAGACAACAAAAATTGAAGCACTGAATAATCTGTTTTATTACACAAATAGAGCCTCTGAGAAGATGGAATTACATTCCAACATAGCTCAAACATGAAAACAGGATGCAGTTTAAAGACTTCTTGGGTCACTGATGCAAACACCCAAGACACCCCAAGCACTGTTAGGGTTTCTAAGACAAACTACATGTGTCTATCAGTACTGTGCCCTTGGTCTCCAGAATTCCTCATACAGCCTTGGGGTTAGACCTTTTGCTTACAGACAGATGCTTACCAGTAAACCAGCACAGGTTTTTATCATTTGAGCCTTGCATCCACCCATTCTCACCCAGCAGTCACCCCAACAATCTCCAGCCTCACAGGGCTGGGGGGTGGACGGGCAAAATCCCACTAGATGGCACTATGACCCAGACTGGTACTGGGTATTGCAGACTTTAAGTTAATTTCTTATTTTGGATCTAACTGACCTTCTTATCTGCTTTCTGTTTGCAGTATGCAGGGTGCACCATAAAGAGTCTGTCTGTTATGGCCATTTACCAATATGTTTGCTAAAATGTTTTTTAAGAAAAGTACCCATGCAGTGTCAGCATCTCCCCTGACCTCACCTCTCACTGCTCACCTTAAAGCCTTCTTTTCCATTTTATTTCAGCTTCATCTTTGAAGCTAAACACATCAGGAAGAGGGAGTGGTCAGTCAAATCAGCACAAAATTTGCAAGTGAAAACTCCAAATGTACCCTCTTACAAGGCAGCCTCATCTCATTCATTGAATGGGCAGGGAGTATCAAATATTTAATAGTGTCACTTGTGCATATTGACAGATCAACATCCAGGCTAACTAGCGTGCAGTAAGATAAAAACCATTCCCATTAACCTTTCAGAGAGCCCTAACAGGCACTAAAAGTTAACTCTCATATACCTGCTCATCAACTCATGTGTTGATACTCCTTGATGAACATCTGAAAGCCCACATTGCCAATCTGATTTCCTGCTAGAACAGTTGACTCTTCATTTGATTCCTGCATAATAGGGATGATATCATCCTTTCCCATGCTCTAGCATGGAAGGCACTTTAGGAATTAATTAAAAAAAAAAAAAAACAACCACAAGATATAATGAGATATGTAGCAATGGCTGTACAATATTTATTCCACAGGAAAAGCAAAATAAGGCAAAGCACAGTGAGGATAGGGGGAAAAAAAAAATAAATTGTCTGAGCATACGTTGGATGATGCTGTCAAGACTGTGCAAGCAAGCCCAAAGCAATCATAGAGATAACAGGGAGTATTTCGAATTTCTCACAATCTGCAATTGCTGAAAGTATATTGCCTTCATTTCCTCTTGAGGAATTCTTGAGTCCACCATTGTGAAATGTGTCTGTTTGACAATGGCAGAGTTTGCTTTAGTAAATAAATTTGGCGATTTGCATGTCAGAAATATGGCTATTGCATGGCAGCTTTGAATCTCAACTGCAGTGCTAATTTAACTTTTTCTACAGTTTTGGAAAACAGCTATTGTGGCTCATCTATAAAATGAACAGCTTTAATAAAAAAGACATACACAACCTATTTTGTATATTGTATAGTCATTAAAAGTCTGTTGACTTACTAAAAATGGTGACAGGATTACCTGTTATCTATATTTTAAATCTCTTTTTCCTGTGCTTCCTTCTCTTACCTACTGTGATCACAGTAAAGGGCATTGCCATGATGAAGTAATTCTTGGAATAACAAATACAAACAGAGCATTTATTAATCCAAAAATGAAGGACAAATTAGAAAACATGAGCTAACAGGAAGGAATTTCCCAATATGGGAGCCAACTGTCATTGTGCCTGTCAATCCACATTTGGAGTTTGTTCTGCATGTGGTGTGTTGTGGGCTGGACAGAATGAATAAAGGGGAGAATTTTAAGGAGAGAGGCACTGGGGACCCCAGAGCTGCTTTGCAATTTTAATCAGATTAGCAGAACTCAAAGGTGAGATAGAACAGAATTTCCTTTGCTGATGAACCACAAAACATGTGCTGGACAACTAAATCTGCACAATCATTTTCAAAACAAGGATATTTACACATGAAGATGTTTACCCACAACCATTTACTTGCAACACTCGACCTGTGTGTCCACTGCAAGTGCTACCATATCGAAACCACAAACACGAGCAGGGAGCTGCTCTTTTTAGCATTCTGGCTGTTGGCCATGGCAGTCTCAGTGTACTACATTCAATAGAGCTCACGTACATATCTCCTGAAGGACAGCACATGTTCACATACTATTAGCTCTCCTTATTGAACACTGCATTATAAGCATGTATTTTAATATGGCAAACACTCATATTCATGGAAGACATTTTTCAGCATAATGTATCGCCTTAAACTTGTCCTATGCACTTTCCAGGATGACTATCACATTAGTTTATATGTTACTAATGCCTTGACAAACACCACTGAAGTTAAAAGACAGTGCAAATTAAAGATTGAGAAACCCACAACACAAAATTTCAACCTGACCTTTCCCACTGGAGATCCAAATCTACTATTCCACATGAGCCCCATCAATCTGTGGGGTTTACTGGTAGCCCGCATACTTCAACACATTCAGCATGCCCCTCTGCACAAACATGATAGACATCGTCCTTCTATTTTGGACAATGGCACTTAAAAAGCCACGTTAAAAACATTTTCACTGTAGTTCATACCCTTTCCCTCTGGATTACATCTGGCTGAACCAAAACAGGAAGAATTGTAATCTAGGTTTACAAAATACTAAGAAGTATCAGACAGAAACCGTACTCAACAACAGCTGCTTTCTAAAAGTCTACAAGACATTTGATGTTGTTCTCTGCAGCCTGCCTCTGCCTGACCGGGGTTAGGGCTACAGAGGAACAGCAGCAATAGGTCAGATTCATGCTCTATAGCAGGTAGACAGAAGTGAGCTATGCTCAGTCAACTTTTCTTTCCCTTGATTAGCCTCATAAATGACGCCAGGAAAAAATAATCAACTCTAATAAAACTGAATATTTAAATAGCCATTAATAAATAAAGATGCTGAAAATAAAGTTTGACCAATGAAAACTAGTATCTGCCATAAAGTTGTTATTGAGATGTAGTAAGCAGTTAATTATAGATAATAGTGTACTCAACTAAAACAAATAGCCTCTCCAATCACACCTCCTGCTCCTCAGCTATCCATGGTGCACTCAGTTTAAGAGGTTATTCCTCAGTCACCTTCAGACCAGGACATTAATTTATGCTCAGTTCTCCTCTTCACCCCTCTCCATACACATCCTGAACATAACATTAGATTCTGGGGCTGTCTTTTCAGGAATTTTCTTCATGTATTCTCCCATGCTTCATGTATTCTCCCAGTTCCAAGAGGTTTCAGTTTAAAATAAGTAATTTCCTGACAAGTTGGATGGGTTTTGTGCGAACGTCCATGGTTCCTCTGAGTTATTAACAGTCCCACAAACAGCCTCACTCCTTTTCCCCTCCTTTCAGTCCTCACAGTGGTCCATTATGCAAACTGACACTGATCCAAAAATGAGAGTTGAGGGAGACACCCTGAAATAGGCTAGAAAACCGCTACTGTAGTAGGGCTGGCTCCCACCATAAGAGGACAGCTATTTTAAGCATTTGTGTCTCTGCTGAATAATTTCAGAAGTTCCACATTTAAATTCCCTCTACTTGCTGGAGTCTGCTCTGTGAGAAGCTCACTGAAACTGAGGTACTGAAGAATATGATCAGTTTTCTGAGGGTGCTATGACCTAGAGGCAGGTCTGATTACATCACTTGTTTTGGGTTGAGTCTCAGGAGGTTTATAAAAAGCAGTCCTAAAAGGAAGGAGAGAGACAAGGGGAGAGAAGAGCAATAACCCATTAGAAGAAGCTCTATATGTGTGCATTCTGCTAATTGGCACAGATTTACAAGAGAGTTTCTTCAGAGTGCAGAGAAACCTGTGAACTGTCGGAATATTATAAGTCTTTCCTTGAGATGTCAGTCAAGAGCTTCAGTACAGTCACAGTTGCTACTGTGCTTATTTTCTTCCTAAAGATACAACTTGCAGTGCAAGCACCGTCGAATGGTAAAGTTTTTCAGCTTTCTATTTTATTGTCACTTGTAACCTAGAGCAGCTAATGTATGAAGAAAACTGGCATCTTTTAATTATTACTATTTCAATAGCATGCTCAAAGTTGTATATTGCTGCAGTCTACAGTTGTTTGGAGTTAGTATCCTTATTTTGATTTCTCAGAATAAGTATTCTGATGTGTACAGGAAAGAAATTTATCCTCTGATTTAGTTTGTGTTACAGACTTCTTGCATGCTCAGTATGCTTTGTCTTGTGATCTTTTTCTCACAGAATGAAGGTCTCTCAGTAGAAGCATCACATCTTTCCCTCTGCCCTGCTTATTTTTAAACCAGAGAAACACAATGCAATCCCATACACTAGACCTCATTCTCTTACATTTAAGCAGGACCAGTTTCAGTAGGTCAACCCTCCTCACTCTCTTTTTAGGAGTTAATGTTCATCTATTCAAGCCTATTATAAGCCACCTAGTGTGAATATAGGATATGAGAAAGAATCATTGTAAGGGGTTGTGTGAGAGGACTTACTCAGCACATATATTCACGGGACAAAAATCCTGAAGGATGAAGCATAATCCTGAGCAGTGAGCTTCAGACAGAGCTCTATCAAGACAAGCATTTTACTGGGTTTCTTGCATGAACTATGTAAGGGGTAGAATTCAAACTTTTAAGGTCACCTTCTTATTTCAGGAATACATCCTCGGAAAATTGACTACATTATCTAGCAAAGTCTCCCACTTGAATATTCCTAGAGCTTGGTGCTTCCCAGAATAACAGAATAAAGCTTGTTACTTTCCAGGTGCTTTCTCTGACAACACAGGTTTTGGAATTGAAAGAACGTGTCAAAAACAATGTCCTATGATACGTTTTATGACATGTCCTGAAGGCAACACTGGAGAATTCCTATCTTAGAATTAGACACCCAGTACCAAGAAAGTGCTACCAAGTGCTACAGCACCTGCCTGCCTCTGACATCCTCCCAAGTCAGAGACATAACTAATGTAGATTATCACAACTAAAAGCATTCTCACTTTCCCAGCTCCCAAGCACCTTTGGAAATATATTTGTTCCCTGGATATTGATCAGTAAAACACAGATACTCTGGCTCTATGAACCTCCTCTGCCACGCATGGGCACGTAAATTTGTTACTCATCGGCACTCACCCCAGCACAAGCAGAGAGGCAGGAGAGTGCTCACAATACAGAGCTGTTGATAGCTCCCTTCTAACGTGATTCAGACACTCGAATTTCCTCCTATTTTGGAAATTATCAAATTTGAAATTATCTGCATTATCAAGCAGAAGAAAGGTAATATCAAACTTGCTCATAGCAGCACATCACTTGCAGCTCTACATGCTCATTCAGACAACATCAAGAAGATTCTCATGATCTAAGTTAGATGAAACAAGCGGTAAATGTGCCTCAGCCCTACCTGTACCGGTTACTATTATTGTGCATACCACTAAAATCACAGTGGTAGTAAATTGCAGATCATCAAAATGCTCACAGGCTAATGGAAATTTCATTTGGCAAAAGACTTTAAGCTTTCCTTTATATTTTTTTTTTCAGTTGGCAGAAACAAAATACCAAAAATCTTCACTGCTTTAAGGTTGTTATAAAAATCCTAGTTTTGACACTTTGACACTTCACACAAATTTTACTGGGCAGTAAGAGCATAAGCAGAGAGTAGCTATTGTAGCTAAGTCAGATTTTTTTCAAATCCTGCTCAGATGAGGATGTGGATTTAGATTTCTAAAACCTCTTGACAGTCAGTTACTATCTTTGTGCAAATTTTACCTACAGAATTTACCAGAGGACACAAAACAACTGAGTAAGAGATAATCCTCTGCAGAGAGAAGGGGAGAGGAGAATGAGTTTTCTCATCTTGAAATCTAAGACAGTGCACAAATTCTTCTACATGAGAAACCTGGGCACTTCAGCCAGGATGATTACACAGACCTCATTTTAAAAATTCCAGTATAAAATAATAAGACATACTAGTCCCAACAAACTAGAAGCAGAGAGCTGAGTGTTCCCAACACATATCAATACAAAAGGGGTAAGTGCAGCTGTTTTGCACATCCCTTCAAATTAATCCCAAGCATTTCATACAACATTCTTTGGAGAAGAGCTGTATCTGTGACCATGATCCAGAGCACAAGAATCATGTACTGAGCAGACATGTGCATGTAAGGATAAATATTTGCCTGCATGCAGGCACGCACACACAGACACACTGAGTGTTTGCAAAACTCCTAATTGAGGACTGTTTCCTAAGTAGAAATAAAATTACATTTGCAGATTTGCAGAGAGTAAAGATCTGCATTAGCCTGATAACCAAAACTGTTCAGGTCTGTCAGAACAAGCACTTGTAATTACAAGGCAAAGTGAATGACTGTGCAGGTTTCTGGACCAAGAAAAAGTATTTTAAAAGACCATGTAATAATCAAGACATTTCCAAAGACATGCAGAAACACTGCCCACAAGTTCAGTTCCTTAAGCAATGGATGAATATTGATCATTTTAACAATTTAACACTTGCTTAATTGCCCAGGATTCTCTGAGTTATATGAGTTCATGTATCATGCTCCCTTTTTTCAAAGCCCATTTATTCCATTTATTATTGGCAAATCCCAGAGCCACTATACAGAAATGACTGTCCATCATTTCAGAGTGTAATAACTGGCAATTCACTGGTGTTTTCAGACTTCTCAACTAGGCATGAAGGGGTTCATTATAGTTACATCTCATTCATATTCTTTAGTTTTCTAACCAGAAAAAAGTAAGTGATGTACCTATGAACAGTCTGTGGCTATTAAAGAAAAACAACCAACAAACCAACCTCCCCCCCAAAACATGACAGAAGTTTTGCTCCAGGATTTAAGTGACCACAAGAAAGTCAAGCCCCATGGGCAGGATCACAGGGATAATTATAATTATAATCTGAGTGAGAAGAGTTCATAATCTTTAAAAGCATCTGTTTTGCTCAACATCTGGGGCTACAAAGACAGATAAAAGTATTGCAAAATTCATTACATGTGTTTAAGAGGCAATTTGTTTCTCTACAGGGTAAGATCAATTTCAAATATTCACAGCAATATTTTCTTTGTCTTTAAACAGGGTCAAAATGGTCTTATATTGGTAAGTACTAACTAATTTGTACATACTAAGTTGTGGCTTTGTGCTATATTTTAAGGACAACATGCCAAATGTATCTAGTGAGAATCTACTAGGTTCACTATCTCTACCTAGGTTTGGATCTGTCTCATTGTCTTGAAGTGTTACTCATCCATCAGGTCTCATATCTGGTTGAGTAAGAGTCAGTTATTTGGTTCTAAATTGCCTGGCAGAATCACAGCAACTTCAACAGACTAAGACTGGCCCCACAACTGCAGAGGTTCCCCATGGCCCTCTGCTTCCTCACCAGTCACAGACCAGCAGCACATCTCAGCCTAGATTTCCAAAGAGCGTATCTCTCCCTACCCACATGGGCCTTCATTTTTAAGTACAGAGTTCAGCAAGTCACCTGTATTGTGCTACTGGTGACTCCCTGAAAAACCCAGCACTGATAAGGTAGAATAAATTACATTCAGTAAAGCAGTGTTATTTTGTTATTCTGTATACAAGTCCTTGAAGTCAGTTACTAATCAGAAGGATCTGATTGCTGCTTAGGAAAAACTACCTAGAAATTTGTTTTTAATTGATCAAATCCTCTGGCCAGTTTTTTCCTCATTCAGAGGAGTGCTTCATGTGCCACATAGCCACAGAGGGGTAAGTAGAACTGAGAATCTCAGCAAAAACCCCTTGTTCTTAAGCCTTTGGTGATGCTCCAGGACAACACAAAAAATCTCTGAGACTGAACTTGCTGCTAATGACTACTCCCTTTGGCTGTGCTCCAGTTTACCTGACTGGCTTCACGTAAGCAAAAAGAAAACTGTTAGCTGCATGCCTATAGGTATTAATCTAACTGCCAGTAAGCATACATATACTTGTATACTCCACATTCTCATTAGGAAAAAAAACAGCTTGACACAGTTTGAATAACAAAAGCCTGGGTTTCCCACCTTGACAGCAGCCACCAGATGAACCTAATCCTGCTGCATAGTAAGGAAAGCAAGACATCTGCCATCAAAGTAGAAATCTTTCCAGAGTAATGCGTGTTTAAATTAGTTACTTCATTTCTGGGAATCCAGGACCAGTGTTTATTTCAGAGTACATCCCTCTCAGTGCCCAACTTCATCAATTCCTGTTAAATGCTTCCATAATGCAGTCTGATATCTAACATTTACTGGGAGATAGGGGGAAGGCTCAAAAAACAGATTCTTATGTTTTTCTTTCAACTACTCATTTTCAAATATATTTAGCAAAACACATAATAGCAAATTCAAAAAGTTAAAGTAACGGCTGAACTTGTACAGAATAATTCTTTTCATATACCTGAAAAAAAGCAGAGGTAGAACATTGGTCTGCACAGAGAGCCTGCAGACAGCAAGGAAAGAGCCATTCCATACAGTCCTACTGAACCTGGTTTGTTACAGAAGCCTACACCTTCCACCATTTACCTTTATCCCTGCAATACTTTGCAATGCCTCCCACTAAAATTAAGTCAATAGGAAAGGAAAGAAAGTCAAGCCATTATAAGTACAGTGCAGACTGATATCAAGATGAAGGTCAAGATACAAGATTGAGGGTGGAGGAAGAATACATGTGCTGATTGTCACGGAAAGTTCTATTTGTTCAGTATGACAATATGTAAAACTGAATGTTGATATAGCATTAGCAGCTCAGGGCACGGTGGCAAGGCAAGATAATACTGCATGTGATCATTATATTTTCAGCACAAGCTTTCCAAATAAATGATCATTTGGCTTGGTTATAATGGAAACTACTGCATTAGATACAATAACTATAAAGGCTAAACCTCTCCTCTATTTGCCTCTTCCTTAGCCAAATGTCAGTGATGCTATTTGTACCTCCTGATTTCACTATTCTTGTATATAGCCCAATAAAAAGGGCCCAGAAGAAACAGCACAGGCCAGTGAGCAGGGGCATGAGCCATCAGCCCCCTCTGAGGGGGACTCTGAGCTTGCTCTGGGTCCTTTGACAGGACCTTTACCTTCTGTAAAATGAACAAAAGTAGGCAAAGTTAATAATGAGAAGTGTTTTCAGTTAAAGAAATAAAAAATTGTTCCAATACTTCATAGCTCAGCACAGCATGTGCATGCAGCTTTTGTCAATGTTTCTGTGTGGCTGGAAAGTGCAGGCCAGAAGTCCTGTGACCCAGAAGAGAACTGGAGAGCTAGGCTCCTGTCGCGGTTTCAGCCAAACCCACCAAACCCTGAGCGACAGATGACCCCCACCCCCCTCCCTTTCCCCCCCCTTTTGGGTAAAGAGAGGAGAGGAAGGAGTTAAAGAGATTCAAG
>VZRU01021385.1:122079-180026 GCA_013398155.1 Pedionomus torquatus | reverse complement strand
AAGGGGAAAGAAGAGGCAGAAAGAAGAGCCGGAAAGAAGAAGAGAGTTGACCTGTTGATCCTTCAGCTTTTATAGGGGGGGGCATGATGCTGATGGGATGGAATACCCCTGTTGGTCAGTCCTGGGTCACCTGTCCTGTCCGCTCCTCCTTGAAGGCGGGACCCTCCGACGGGCGAACAACGAAAATTATCTGACCTTGGTTCTTCCAGCAATAAGTCTAAACAAGGGCCTCTCTGCATACCATCCCCCGGTACAGTCAGGTCTTATCACTGCGAGATGGAACAGCTCCGCACAATGTGCTGTTAATTTCAGAGCCCAACTAACTAGGAGAGGCCTAGCTAAGAAAGCAAAACTGTAAAACAGAAAATTGGTTCATTTTACCTCAAACCAGGACAGCTCCAATTCTTTGGATTCTGCCTTTCTGTTTCTGTAGTGTATGAAGGATAAAAAGAAATCAAAGAATAAGAATCCCTCCTTGAGAGTGGACAAGCAGCTACATTTACAATGCAGAAAAATAGCTATACAGCCAAGTTTACAGTAATAGTGCCAACAAAATTATTAACACGCTTTAGCATGTGAGGAGACACAAGAACTGTTGTTAACAGGCATCAGGCTAATTGAACTTGCAAACTTTTTAGTTTTACTGTTGCCAAATAATTCTACTTCAATTCAGTGCGGTGCTGACAACCTGTGCTAAGACCCTTCAACCTCCCCTTAGGAAATGCCAGCTTTAGCTAACACACTAGAACATGATCAAAATTTCTCATACAGCACTTGAATAGAGTAGCAGAGACAGCTACAGCCCTTGGCAATTCCTCTCTCTCACAAGCTTCCCTCTGGACACGTATGTGGAAGACATACATTTATTGGATATGTGCACACATAATGGTATAACTAAGCTCTGCCTGTGCTCTGAGTGAAATGGAAACCACGAGGTCATGTTACTGTGGCAGGGATCCTGGACTCTCAGCCTTCACTACTAAATCAGCCTTGGGCTAACGGCAGCTACATGGCTTCCAGCTTGCTGTAAACAGGGCAGAGTGGCTCTGCCCTTCTGCAAAAATACCACAGGCATTCCCTGTGTTACTGACCTAATGCATCTTAGTACACTAGTTTACTTCAGATCAAGAGAACCTAGATAGATACCCTGTGAAAAGCTCAAGCACTGTGAATATTAATTTGTCGTCAGAGAAAAAGTCTGTTGGTTAACACTGGTGTCTCATAGGCCTGTTTTCTTCTTTTTTTAAAATGTATGCATCCTGGGAGCAGACACCACTGTTGCTCCTAAAGGAACACCAGTCCTGCATCAGCCAGCAGCACTAGGGCTGTGGGGCTGGGTGAAAGCTCAGGCATGGAAAGCTAAAGGCTTGTCAAAGGAGATGACAGAATGGACGCATGCAGCCACAGTGCTGAGGGTATTTTGCTCACCTCACTGTGCAGCAAGACTATCCAAAGAATTATTACTACTTTATTTACAAACATCTTTTATAAAATAGACACGAGAGCACAGCCATGCTCAGGTTTATTTACAGCATTGCAGGGGAACATGGTCCTGGAAAATCATGTGTAAGAAGGCAGCTCCGACGCTGGATTTGAGCAACCCGAGTTTACACTTCCTACAGCAGAAGTGTTCATGGCTGCACTGGAAGCAGTGGTAGCAGGAAGAGTCTTACTTCTACCCATACCAAAAATATTACTCTGGTGACAGTCCTGGTTGGATCCTTATAGCAGCAAACGTGACCTGAGATGCCTGAGTCTTTCCCTTTGTCACAAATGTTGCTACAAAGGAGGGAAATTAACAACTAGGATATTTTTGCAATACTTCTTATGCTAATACCTTTTGAGACTTGTAGTACAGGCCTATCTTAATACATCCACATGCTGTTTTTATTCAGTAGTGATCAGGCAGAACCTTTGTAATCAGAACCACGTGATCTCCACTGAATTTATCTGAATGTGCTGGCACAGAATAAGGAAAATCTGGTTCACAATCAATCATTCATTTTCAGCAGAGGTAGCTGAGAAATGCCTTCCAGCTGCATGGTTTATCTACCACGGAAATCTCAATTTCACATATGCAAACCCAAGCTGCAGCAAGCTCAGCTCTTTGAGACAGGAGTTTTGAGGCACTGAAATTAGGAAGCCTGCACAGCAGGATTTCTAGAAAAACTGGTTTTGTACCAAAAAAGGCTTTTTGTTTCTTGGTTGTTTGGTGGGGTTTTTTTGGTTGGGTTTTTTTTTTTTTTAATTGAGCAGGAGTGAGAAACAAGCAAAAATGGCTGTAGATTAGAGGCCCGTGAGTGGAGTTGCAGATTTACATCAAGGAAAGGATAATCACTAGTAAAGACGAAGGTACATAAAGACTGCAATAACTGCAGCTTTTTATAGAAAAGACAAAAGTTTCCCTTCTGAACTCCTGATGTTGGTGTGGAAGTTGCCAACTCTTCAGGGCACTCAATTAATCCACAAAAAGTACTGGGAAAGTGAGTAGTAGCACATGCTTTCCACTGGCTGGGACTAGGCTTCTATTTCATACATCAATTAAAAATTATCTATTTAATTATCAAGTTTCCAAACCCATGATATGGAATATATTAAAGCCTTCTTCCAAGTTCACTATCTTATCAGTGCACAGAAAACCCAAACCTTTTAAAATTATTGAAGTATTTTTACAATAAAGGCTTCTCCCCAGTTTTTCTGACACTGATGTTACAGGTTTTGAAAAGCAGCCTTCTAACCAAAGACTCAAGGAACTCAACCTATTTAGTTTAAAAGAAGTAAGAAACTGTGTCCTCTATAAGTACTTCAATGAGGGTCAAAATTATGCTAACAGGAAGCTCTTCAATTTCTAAGCAAAAGATTAAAAGCAATCACTACCTAAACAAAGTCAAAACTAGACAAACTCACAGTGTTTGATTACTTTGCAAGTTGCCAAAGAAAGTAATTGTCCATTGGGCACTAGTGAAGTACCTTTTACCTTCAATGCTTAAAGGAAGAGCAGGTGTTGGTTTTTCCCTTCTGAAACATATGGCCTTCCTTGAAGTAGAAATTAATTCAGGGTGGTCCCATGGCCTGTCATACGGATCAGGCTGCGTGAACCTAAAGACCTTCCTGCCTTAGAATCATGATGGATCTTCAGAGTCAAGAAGAAACACAAGTTGCAAGCACCTCTTTTGGTATTAAATCCAAATGGTCTCAGATTTCAGCTTGTGAACAGCTGCTAGCTATTAATGGGCAAATAAATCAAAGGCACAATTAAAAATCTCTTGATATTATCTATTCTTTGTAAATCCTGCCTAAGGCAAAACACTGTGACGAAGAAAAGTTTTACCAGAGTTTGAGCAAGTTATTGCAGGTCAAATTATCATAACACCTTCCATTTTTGCAAGTTAGCTTTTCACTGTGGGTTATGCAACATTGCTAGATAGAGCCAGACAGTTTGTACAATAGGGAAAAGTTTATAAGGGTCTGGCTTTCCTCTGCCAACATGAAGTCACTTCTTTCAGCAATTCTTTTCAGAAGGCGGGAATAGCTGTGTTACTGTGCATATGCCTGTTGCTTCTATAGGGAAAAGTAATTCATGGCAGTAAATAATCCAAATACTGTCACAGATCCAAACTACACTTGTCATGCCTGTGGGCTCTGCAGAGAGACAATACCATGATGAGAGGGTGAGGGCTGGCTGTGCTGCTGCTGCCTACCGGCCTCACCTGATGAGCTGCCAGCCCTGCAGTTCCCCAAAGAGCGTTAACATCATTAGCACCTGAGACTGTCAAAAAATGGAGAAGGTGGTAAAGTGTCTCTGTGTGAGATTTCTGTTGGTATTTGGCCCTTTTCTATCTAATGGCACACTGGAAAGATGAAATTAAGTTTTAAAAAAAAAATTTAAAAATTCAGAAAAGGCTTCTTTTCCAAATGTTGGGTGAAAGCTAGAACAGGAGAGTTTTTATTTTAATTGCATAGTGAAGGCTTGACAAATGTGTCTGTTAATTTACACAGGTCCTGATGGAGAGAAGGCCTGGCCAAAGAAATACCCATTTTGTGGAGGAATATTCCAATCACCAATAGATTTCCACAAAGATATTCTCCAGTATGATTCTAATCTCTTGCCTTTAGAATTCATAGGCTATAACGTGTCATCCACTGAGCAGTTCACATTGATCAATAATGGCCATTCAGGTAAGGGAGCTCATGATAGCATGGAATTGCAAAGGAAAGAGTTGTTGGAGCTCATGACTTTTTATTTAATGTGTGAACTACTTGGATCATCAGATGAAATTCAGCAATTATGATGAAGCCTTCACATCAGCATATCTACATCTAGGGAACAGGGTAGGAAAACTTGAGAATGTACTAAGTACAAATGGATTCACAGTCAGTCAAATTGCCTGTGTTTTTTAAATAAACTCTAGGCATGTCAAAATTAATTCCCAAGCCTTTCTTATTACTTTGGTTGGAGTGCTGTGAAACAGAAACAGACTTTGTGATTCTGTTAAAAAGAGATAAACTGATAAAATACGTGTCTATGACATTCCAGTCTCATCAAAGCAGCTCAGCTGAATTACATGAGAGGGAGAGAAAAAAAAAGCTAGGAACACCATTCTGTTCTTATGGCTTGAGATAGAAACTTTTTAGTGTAACATAAGACAGGTAGATAAAAAGACAGAAAAATAATTAGAAATAGCATACAAACATGCTCTCCACTGTAGTACTTAATCAGTGTCAGTATATTAGGTAAAAGCAGGGAAGCTGCAGTCTCATAATGGTCTACTGTATTGACACAATATACAATACCAGTAAGCTAGTCCCACCATTTTTTGTTCCTTCCTGGAACATTTGGAGACAGAAATAAGAACAGTTACAAACCTCTCCTTCTTTGTATCCCACTATACTGCATAAGCAGCAAAGGATCCTATATTACAAAATGGTCTCTGGCATGCTTGTTTAAAAGATGCCCAACATGCAAACATCTGTTTTCCTCACTCTTTCAGTGGGTTCAGCCTGCTCTGTAGAACATCATAATCCCGTTCTTCATTACGGACATGTTTTCTGGTTTTTCTATTGATCAATTCCTCCATCTAAACCAGGTTGCTTTAGACTAAAAATGGCTGGAACACCCTTTCCTTGTGAACCTTCTTTTCCTGGGTCCTGAGTGAAAAATTGTGTGGTCACAGGTAAGCGTATTAGGCTGAGGCAACAGGCAGAGAAGAAAACATTGTCATTGTGGACTTTAACAGTGCCAGAGAGCAGGTGGAGACAAAAGAGCAACAAGGAGAGCCCGTCCTTTACGTAATAATCACACAGGTAAAAGCAAGGTACTCAGAGAGCCTATGTGATTAATGTTGTCAGATCTTGACCCTAAAACAAGATGTTCAGCTGCTTCCTAATGAAAGCCAAGACAAAATATATAGCCCCCCCCTCAGTAAAAACAGGAATTCACTTCTAAGGTCAGACCCCTCCTAAAAGGCAGGGGACATGCAATCCACTCGAGAAAACTCACTCAGATACAAATTTAACTACTCCAAGTAATGAAAAATTAGCCTCTGTTAGAGTGATCGTTATACCATCTGCTGCTATCTTCTTTTATGGCCAGAGAGGAAATAAGCAGGATGCTCTGGTATTATGGTACAAGTCATTCCTACATATAATTAATGTGCCTCACCAGCCAGCTAATCCAGACACAATTACCTACTTTAGCTAGACTGAAAACAGCAAAGCTCAAAAAAAGCTTTTATAGCACTATGCATAAAAAAATATGTAGGTTTACAGCTGTTTCTTCATTAAGGTTTTGAGTCTTGTGTCCTCTGCAAAACATGTCTGGGGCATGCCAGAAACAAATTGTATCCACACTGGAAAATAACAAAGATAAATTACAAAGAAATTGATCTGTTCTTTACATAAACCATTGTTTTATCAAGCATTAAATTTCTCAAGTGAATAACATGGATTCTGCTGTGTTGAAAATTACCACTAAAATTTCTACACACACACAAAAAAAAAAAAACAATCCAGGCTGTCTTCCACACTGGAGAGCATTAGTGAACAGAAGGGAAAGTAATGCATGCAAAGGCCTCCCTCCAGCATGTCAAGAGAAGAAATGCTAGTTCTCTCCCTCCAGCACGTCAAGAGAAGAAATGCTAGTTCTTAAGGCCTGTGATTATTTTGCTGCTTGACATCAATGCTTTAGGTTTTGGGGAGAGCAGGAAGTTTATTTGGTTTTGCCATATGCTCCCAAAAGAAGATTAAGAAGCAGAGGAGTTCAATATAACATGAGTTTAAAAATACCATGAGAAATTTTAATTTATTAAGCATTTTCAAACATTATAAGGAGCTGAAAGAAGGCAGGTGAACCTAAATTTTGCTTTGATACTTCAATAAGATGCTCTTCAGTAAGAATGAGATAATTTTGTATTCTTCAGGGAGAAAAAAGAATTCCATTAGCAACAAGTTTCACATTCAGTTATTTTAGTTTAAACACACAGAAAAATGGTACGTTCTAAATTCTCCAGAATTGCCTCTGAAGGGTGAAAGACAACTAAACTGTTTATCCTACCACAGACTGAGATGGATTTGAGTTAAGAATGTGCTTTGTTCACACTTGATGCATAATATACTTAAACATAGTATTTTCATTAGCCCTGGGCTCGAAAGCTGTGGTATCATTTGCTCCCATCTGGTTTTGGTCTGCTTACAGTGAAAATGTATCTGTTGCCCACTATGTACATCAGAAACCTCCTGTTTGAATACACAGCATCTCAACTTCACCTGCACTGGGGAAACAGAAACAAGTCAGAAGGCTCAGAGCACACAGTCAGTGGGAAGCATTTTGCAGCAGAGGTAAGACAAGCTCATAGGAGGGAAAGAAACAAAGAAGGTTGGGCAGGTCCCGTTGATCTCCAAAGTGTGATCTTGATCTTGGGTATATGGTTGTAAAAGGCTGTAAGGTTTTAATCCAAGTATGTATGATCTGGGTATACACTAAAAAAAAAATGCATTGTGCAACACAAAAAGGATGGACTCTGTTGTACTGTCATGAATATGTCACAAGTTTGGGAGTTAGAACTTAGGTTCTAAACTCAGGACTGGAACTGTGCCACTTGAGTAATTTCAAGCAAATTGCTAGATATTTGACACCTTTGTTCTTCTCTGTAAACAAGGTATATCTTTTAGCTGCATGACATTGCTTCTCTGTCTACCTCTACTCACCTCCTTCTATCACTTGTGATCCTTTCTTATCCTAAATTTTGGATTTGGGAATAGATTTTGAAAAGCAGTACCTATCAGACATTTACCCCCAGATGATTAAAGGATAAATCAGTCAGAAAAATTTGCTTGCATAACAGTACTTTAAGAATCGGTTTCTCCTGTTAGTTACGTTTAACACTGATTTTGCATTCTAAACATCACAGAAGTGATAAGGTGCTACTTTTTCTAAAAAATTTACTAGTACTACAGTCAAGATGCCTTGAAGATTAAATGATTGATCCCCTTTCCCCCCACATTATATAGAGGGGGGTAACTCTGCTACAGCAGGGCTGGGATTGAGAGTTCCAGGACCTTTAAAAGCAAAAGGTAACATCTTTTCTCCAGAAACATTACCACTACACCCAGAAATCACTGAAGGATCCCATTGTATTGTCTTAGTCTGAGTTTGTCGCACTGCTCCTTTTTAGCTACGACGCAGAAATGTCAGCACACCCCCAGACATTATCATAACATATTATCTCCTTTGTAGCTGCATATTGTACATTATAATTCTGAGAAATACCCAGATATAACAGCAGCAATGGACAAATCAGATGGACTGGCGGTTTTGGCTATTCTTCTTGAGGTAAGACACTGGACCCTTTTTTGTTTGTTTGTTTAGAATAGCATTTCAATTACCAAGTCACTGGAGACATTTAACATACAAAATAACCTAGATTATTTAATGATGGTGTAGCTGAATAAAGGTTCTTCCTTTTCTCTTTCACAAGAAAAGGGCCAGATTCCAGCAGCACATACATAAACAGGAACAAATCTTAAGAAAATAATATTTCTGAATATTTCCTTGTGTTTTTTTTCAGTAAATTAACTTTAGCTATGTAAAATCCATTTTTGCATTAATTTACAAACTAAGTATTACTGGAGTTTATCAAACAGCAGATAAAGTGAATTTCAAGCTCACTTATTCAAAACTGTTTATTGTGGCATGAAGCCGTTTCAATACAGCAGAGAGACAGAGGCAGACACAGCCCTGGCTTTGGCCAGTATATATAATTAGGATTTGACCACAGTCTTCAGGTCAAAAACTTCCCAGATTCTTTGAATCACAGACTACAGTAAACAAGTAAATTCAGTGCCTTTTTAAGATGACAGAAGGACAGCTTTCCAATTTTCCCTCTAAAGCCCCACATACAAGCAATTAAAGATAATGGCAATCTGAAAGAAAAATTTTTAGAAGCTTGTACATACACAATTCTCTTTTTTCTTGAGGATTAAATTCTTCAATAAAATGCCCATAAAGATGATTTTTAACTGTGAGGATTTTCTGCAGCTGAAAGAAAAAAAAAAGCCTGAAAACACCCAGGCTTTCATATTTCCATCAAAAAAGTGAAAAAGTTCCAGCTAGCAGACAAAGATCTAATTCTTATTAATATTATTCCAGCTCACTTCCCAGCAGTTCTCAGACTTTGACAATAATTTTGTGTTAAATTTCAGTTCATTGGGAAATTGCAGCTGTGAAAAGTGTCAGAGTATTGTAGGGAATAACTCCCCAGAGTATGCTAGGGAATAATACTGGGATTCTGGTTATTTCTAGGCAATGGTGTTTAAAAATCAAAGGGAACAATGAAGGCTTTTGAAAAAAACTTTCAGACAGCTGGTGGCAATTACAGTTGATCTAAGGATACCAGTTTACCAGTCTGATTGTCAGAGGAGTTGCTAAGCACCAACTCTAAAGAATTAATAAAAAAGGCATTGATTATTACACTGAAAAGCTGCTGGTAGCAGTTCAAAATCATAGCCTTGTTTGATAGTTGAGTTATAGTCTTTGCCAGCTGCCCTGTGGTACCCAATAGTGTCATTCTTTATCTTCCTGGACTGCGAGGAGCAGCAGACTGAAAAGTGTTTGTGGGCAGAAAAATGTGGCTCTGAGCAGAAACCAGTAGATGATGTGGGAAGCCCGACAGTTGAGAACTTAGCTTGCAATGCTCTCAGAAGAAATGGTTTCTCTTCATTTGCACAGCATGCTGAACAGGCAAGGGCAATAGAGCCTTTCAAGAGCACAAAAGAGGTCTACACTGCAGTTAAGACAGCATTATGACAAAGCAGCTCTAATGGCTCTGAAGCAAGTAAGAGCATTATTGGGGTTCTGAGGATAGTCTTAACGTTTTGAGTAAAAGAATACTTATACCATCCTATTACATGAATATCTGGACAGTGGAGTCACTTGCCTTATGACAGAGACCATCAAATACTGCTTTCTGCTGTGTGTAGAAGCAAAGACTAATATTCAGGCTGCAGTGATTTGCACAGCTGTTAATAATCTCCTCATTGCAGATTGGACCCTTCAACCCATCCTATGAAAAGATCTTTAGGCACTTCCGGAATGTGAAATATAAGAGTGAGTGCCTGTAAACCTGCAATTGGATTGAGAATGGCTATGAGTATCAGATGTCACCCCGAGAGAGACTGAACCACCTGAAGAAACTGTCCAGAAAACCCAGGCAAACCTGTCATAAACTGTGAAAGACTTAAAAATGCAGTGCCTTTCTGTGAAGAGTGTATGGCTGGCTTGCACCAAATGTTTTTGACTGGGCCTTATTTCTTGCATGTGGTGTTTTTTGGTTAATAGGGCCACAGTTTATCTTACAGAATTCTGATACTTAAAACAAGATTCCTTACTAAACTGAGATAATAGCTGTTAAAATGTATTATTTTTTTCTCCCTAGCGATACGAGTAAATGCATTCTACTTAATGAAAAGCAAGTTCACTTCACTGGTATGCTCTCTGTGTAGTAACGATTTAGCATTTAATACAAATTGCCTATTTTAGATCAAATGGTCCAAGTCCCTGGTTTCAATGTTCGAGAACTGCTTCCTGACGGACTGGATGAGTATTACCGCTATGAAGGATCCCTGACGACTCCTCCTTGCTACCCTAGTGTTCTCTGGACAGTTTTCCGACACCCCGTTAAAATCTCACAAGAGCAGGCAAGTTTAAATACAGCATGTGTTTTCCTGATTGGTGTCTTCTAAAGAGCAGTAAACACATATTCTCATTTCCTGGATTTCTCTTATGTTCCTGTGCAATTGAAAAATGACTATTGCTAAAATCCTTTAAGTGGGAAAAATTTCAAAGAACTGACATAAATCAATATCCCATTCCATTTATGGTTAGCACATTTTCAGTTGATCAGAATAAAGGACAGGCAACTGTGTAGCCTGTCCTATATAGGACAACTATATAACTATTGGTATAGTATCAGCTTGAACAACCACAGTCAGTTGAGATTAATTTCTATTTTAATTATGTACTTAGTCCCTTCTTTGAGTCTTTCCATGACTCACTTTAAGATAATTTTTGTTCAGGATTCTTGTCTGAACACTGTTCACTAAGAATTTAGGCACTACTACTTTGATCCTACGATAGGCTGGGTAGATGTTAAGTTTCTAAAAAGCATGTAATGTGTTATTTGTTAATCTTGAATCCCCTGGCTTTTCTCCAATTTATGCTTTGAATGCTCACCTAATTAACTTTTTTTGTTCTTATGTGGCCACTTACATAGACTACAAACTTCCAATCACTATCTTCTGATTCACCTAATTATAAACACGGGAGAAAAATGTTATCAAAATCTCTGATCAAATTACTACATGCTCCTTGTTATGACAGTCAATTCTTAACTTTGTCCACTCTGCCAAATCATGTCTTTACCAGAGAGTTTTTTCATAAAATAGCTTTTAGTACTGCTTAGGAGTTAGATCGTGCTAGACATGCTGCAAAGGGCTACCTTCTTTCTTCCCATCCAGTTTTCCTGGCAGATAATTACTAAAGAGGGTTAATTTTATCAGGATGTAAACAGGTATAGGCTTGGAAATGTCGTACTGTTTACACGTTATTCTGTATTTGGCAATGTAAGACTTAAGTATTACTTAATTAATTAACTCTTCCCTTTAACTATCCTTTTGATTTCAAAAACACAGTCCCAGCGATCCTACACTGGGGTTGCTTTTTCTGTATTCTGGGAGCTGAACAGGCTGCTTTTCCCTGAATAGTTACTGGCACTGGAAACAGCCATGTACTGCACAGAGAGTGATGACCCAGAACCACTGGAAATGGTCGACAACTTCCGAAATATTCAGGAATTTCATGAAAGGCTCGTTTTTGTCTCCTTCCATGAAGGTAAGCTGTATGAACCCTTCTATGCAAAGAAACAGTGCACAGTGATTTCTGTAAACTTGAAAGTCCTGTTGCACTCCACCACAAAAATATAGAAATCTCACTTTCCCACAGTTCACCTTGTTCCATTTTCTTCTCTTACTGCATTCTTGCACAGGCAACTGTACAAAGTACTCGTGAAGAGTATATAAGAAGGTTTTTTCAAACAATGGGTATCAGACAAGCCCTGCAACCCTTCTCATCAAAAGTAAGGAAATAAAAGAAGGAAGACATGTTTGGTCTTCTCATTCTTAGCAGAAATACTTGCTGTCACTCCAAATGCTTCTCTATGGCTTAGTTGTTTCAGTCCAACGTAAGTGCTCGAGCTGGCCTTGTCTCACCAGTGACATTGCTGGTTCTCAGCAATATCAGAATTGGTTTTATGCAGAACACACATGTAAAGGGAATCACAGTTTTGCCTTTTAAGGAGACTGTTCTGGGGAAAATACATAGAATTACAGAAGAGGTCCTTGAGGAATTCAAATTTGAAAAATAGAAATAATTTGTAACACTGGATTGTATGATCCAGTGTTACATGTGAAAAAAATTGGCCATCTTCTGAGGAAAAACTGATTTGAAAGCTTAATTACATATCATTACACAATGACAATGCATAGTTTGGAGGAGAGGAGGGTGGTTGCATAAAATCCTGCATATGTGGTGAGAAGCGTAGCTGTACTCCACAGTAAGGCATTTGAGTATATTGTTTATGCTAAATATATTATTCCTTGACTTCTCACTGTATACTATAAAAAGCCATAGTCATAATATTCTGTTCTATCTTCATGCCTCCTACCAAGTCCCCTTGACACCATTTGCAGAGTATAAAGGTTGTAGAACCATGCCTCAATTTAATCTCATTTCAAAATGAGAATCACACAAGTAGTTCTCTTGTCACTAGATTCTAATGAAATCATATAAGAAAATTACAAGCTTACTAAATCATCAACAATCTTTAACAGCCCCATGGTTAATATAGAAACTGGTACTACTTGCACAAACAATATTTTTGAGTAAATTAAAAGATTCCTAAATAGTGAAAAAGGGAAAGAACTAGAGTATGCCAGTCCTTTTTCAGCTTTTGTGGACTGGCCAACTAGAAACATCTCTGTCTTCCACAACATTCTTATATGACCAGAAAGAGCGTTAAAACCATTCTTCCAAAACCTCCAATCTTGAACAGCAGCTACCAACTAGAGAACTAATTGGGTCCATAATGACTGTTTCAGTAATCCCCTTCAAATCTCTGCTCAAATCGGATTATGTACAACAATTTTAAACAGCAGAATCAGGATTTACAATACAGCTGCCAACTGTCTGAGACCGTAAGATTTCCTCTGTAGGGTCTTTCTTAAATCCTTGCACAAACAATATACTGTAGCAACGTCAATGCAGAAACACTAACTGAAGTAACAGAAGTTTTGAAGTAAGCAGCTACCTTATGTTTAAGACCAGTTCACCATGGAATCCTAGAGATCCGTCTTTTACTTTTTCTATCCTCTGAATCCATCCAGATTCAATACCTGGTGGACCTGGCAAGGGTATGTTGCTGATTGCTAAATGCATCTGTGATTTTCTGAGTCAGACTGGTCAGCCAGAAATGAGAAATGCAGTTTTCCATCTGTTTCTTAAGATGACCTTTCAGCACCTGACTACCTTCTCTCTGTAAATCACACTCAGTGTTTAAAAGGAAAAGGTAGACAGTTACAATTCATGGTCGCAGTAATCAAAAATCAGGTACTATGCTTTTCATCCAGGAATCTCTAAACACTTCACAGAAATAGCTTAAACATTATTCTTTCCATCTATGGGGGAACATTTGACCCAGATGTGATTGTCTCAAAATTGTTGCCATGAGCCAGTGCCAAACCCAAGAATAACGTTTGGCTCTCCCACTGCTAAGCCACATTATTTGGCTCCCACACAGAGGTGACACCAGCTATAAAAGCAGTTTCAATGTATCTTTAAGGTTGGTACGATTTACCAGAGCTGAATTGTATGGGTTATTGCCCATCCTGCTGTTCTCACCCAAGAACTGGTCTCTATGGCTACAAAAGACATTGCCGAGTGCTACTGGAACAGAAACCCCATTCAGGCTAAGTACATTTAATTAGAAAAGCTTATTGACTCCATCAGTGAACCACAGAAAAATGTTCAACCCATTTCAAAAAAGGTATTCATCAATCACCCCTGTAATCTCACATTCTACTTATTATGGTCACAAAGGCTCCCTCACAGGTGCAGCCCCTCACCTCAAGGCAAAAAAGAAAAGGTTCCTATAAAAGCATAATTAAAGTGTACCTGGTTGCTGGCTGCAAGTGCCTGGCCCAATGCAGCCAGTTATGCCATATATGGGATCGGAGCACGTTTATTAAGAAGGGAAGGAGAAGCCATACACAGAATCATGGTTTGGGACATGCAACCACAGAAATTTGTGAAAGAAATTCTGTTGTGCATACCCTAGGCCCCAATAAAGCACGTTTTCAGATTAGTATTTCTGCCTTTCATGACAACGGCTTCCATCTTCACTTGAGCACAGACGCCACAAGATGGGGCCGTTGAGCTGTGTTTGGTATCAAAAATGCAAACTGTTGTCACCAACATTTTGATGCCAATAATTAAAATAAACTTCAAGCTCATTGTTAACAACTACTACATTTCAAAATGTCTCTAATCCGAAAGGATTATTCAGCAAAACTCAAACATCTTTATAATGTATTTTGCCTGTCAGCAACCTATTCCAATAAAATCAGTTTCACATACACGCACCTGAAATTTATTATAATGTTCAAACCTTCCACTGCCCACAAGTTAAATGGGATCTCATGTCTACTTTTGATTATATCATTGTACTGAAATACTGACTAACTAAATCTTGTAAGAAGGTCTTTTCATGAAACAGAAATGCCCCTTACTCTTCCTCTTCAAATTATAAACTATTTCTACAATTAGCTATTTTGTGTTGTATTTTTTTGTCCATTTGACACACCCTCATTATAACAAAACTCTCTTCTTTTGAAATACAGTTCTTCAACTCCATGGATTGCAAGTTTCTTCTAATCAGTTGGGACTTAAAATTGATAAAGCATCTAATGGGTTAAATGGGATACAGTTAAACTCCACCCTGTACACTTCTGTTTTCTCAACAGAGATTTAATATGAGAAAATACTTAGATGGAATATGTGCAACCTGTCAGTTTCACTCCGAAAGGGTTCTGACATTGCTTAGAAAGAATTTGATAAAATATAAAAAATATGTGTAAATGAACTATGAAAACACAGTTCAATAAAGACTGCTCACCTTCAGGGTCTTTGGGAAGGCCAAAATAAATAACAAAACTTTCATTGCCAAAATTATATATTAAAGTAATTATCAAAGATGGCATTACACCATGCTTAATACCTCAATGCAAACATGAGATCACTCAGTTCTTCATACTAATATTCCAAATTTATTCTTACCTTCTCAGATGCCTCTAGGCAATATTCTCAACAACAAAGCACATCACTCTTCATCTGTCCCCATTTACTGGTGTTCTGCCTTGAAAAAACAAAAGGCATCAAATTTTAACATCCTTAGTTGGCTGGGTTTAGTTCTTCCGTTTTGCTTATGCTCTCTTATACGTCATAGCATTGAAATCCAAAGAGTGATCTGCTGTGCCTGTGCCTGCATGTTGGCTTTGTGACTTCAGCGGGTGTCTAAATTCGCAGCCTGTGAACTGTGGATCCAGTTGTGGGATTAGGACCTTCCAGTAGACTTCTATACAAAGTTACCCATTCCATAATTGCAAAGTGCTACGAACGGGCTATAGGAAAGTTGCAGATGCAGCATGCAAATGTTATGACACATTAGAAACTAACCTCCTCTCAAGTAAGTTGAATTCACTGTTTTGTATGCTTTCACTCTTTTCCTAGGTTTTGTTGTTTCTGTTGTGATAGGCTGCATTCTGGGAATTCTCATCATTCTTGCAGTAACCTTCTGGCTACTGAAGAGGAAAAGGTAAGATGTCCAGCTGTCATAGCACAGGAAGTCAAAACAAATTCTTCTTCTTACACAAAGAAGAGCTTGTTTGTGTGAAACCTTGTAATTTTTTATAGTGGTGATGTTTGATCTTTTATAAGACACGATCTCTTCCTACAAGCTTTGATCTGTTATTTCTCCTGTATCATATACTCTAGAGAAATTCTATTTTACTGACAGCAAAACACATTTATATGGCTAAAAAGTCTCTACTTGCTGCGATCTTTCGCCACAGTGGCCACCATTCTGCTGTTGTAGGAATGTTTGTTTTTTGTGAAAAGTAACTAGGTTGTTTTTCCACAAAGTAATAATTACTGGAACAGTGCTCATGTAAGCCACTTAAAAGATACAAGGACAGAAAACAGACAATTGTATGAGTACCAGGGAGAACACAGACCACTTTCTACTCTATGTACAGACTGCTCCCACGAGCAGTTAGGAAATGAAAGTCTCTTTCCAGACTAAGGCAGACAAGCAGGCTGCATGAGTAACACACCCAGTTTTCATGTTTCTCAATCACCATTTGTTTTTATTCTTTTTGCTAGCACTGCTGCTCCTAATTGCTTATCAAATTCTTTAATTTTTCTTAGAATAGTAATTACAACAAGAAGGGAATGGAGTTTTAGCAAAAAACTCTCCCAAAGGTTACATCATTCAAGGGGAAGAAATGTGTACTGCCAAGAGATCATTTAGCCAGACTGCTTGTGACCAAAGCCAAATTCTTGAAAAAAGACTAAGATGACAAACTTTCCTACAGCCTGACTCCTTTGTCAATCAGCATTGACTGTGTCACACAGAATGTGTTCTCCTGAAATATTTCTAACAATAAGTTACTGTGACGTTTGCACTGGTACAGAGAAAAATAATCTCATGCATCCATAACAGGCAGTTTTCAGTAACTACTGGTGCTTTTCCTTCATCAGATTTACAATCATTTAATACATTTGTTTTATTTTAGCTGCAAAAAGGGAGGTGAAGACAACAGAGGCGTTATATACAACCCAAGCACATACAAGGAAGATGAAGACATCTCCAAACTTTGATGTCCTGCTCTGTCACAACAGCCCCTTTTCATTCATTGCACTGATTTATTTTGCATTGCTGGGACACATCTTCTTGGCCAATGATAAGCATTAAGAGTGTTCTGAAAACATAGCAGCCAAGAGTTTTCTGTAGCCCTTGTTCTCTTGCTTTCCAGGGAGGTATGATCAGTAAATATTCTTGAGCTAAATTCCTCACCACATTATTTTCATGTTTGCTGCTTATTGAGTCTGGGTCTTTTAACTGATTTTACAGTTAATCCTAAACTCCAATTTTGTTGTTTGTTTAGCACAGGTTTTCCCACAGGTATTCAAATCTGAAGACACTCAATAAGCTACAAGCACTCTCCCCTGCTAAATCAAGGTACTGGGTTTAGCACCATGAATATAAACAAGGTAAAGAGCAATGTGTATTTGAGATCAATTCAGTTACCCAGCAGATGTGGTTTTTAAAATCACAGCAAATGATGCCAGTAGATTCACTGGCGGTTTTTAACAGAAATATTTGAGAAGTGTAAATGCAATGACAGCCACATGGTTTGTTATTGGGGTTCAAGCCCAAGAACTCAGTGCTGAAAAAATACTACTGCCAGAGGAACTGCTCACTGTCCAGTTACTATACAGCCTCACAAATCTGTTATGGAGGTCAGCCTCTGTCTTTGGAATTAGAGAATCGTCTTACTATCTTGCTCTTACTTGTAGTGTGTGTATGAATGATGTGGAGATAATGCAGTTGCTGCTGTGATTTAGTGATTTAATTATAAGAAAGCAACAAAAATTATTTTTTCTAATCTCATAAACTAGATACTTTTGGGTATTATTATGCATTTTTGAAAGTGAGAAGCATAAACCTAACTGTTTCCACTGAAGACAATGTGAAATGTCACTGTCTTCAGAAGAACAGTATTTAGCCAGCCTAGCTCCAGATGTATACAAAACTCCTCTTGAATTAGACATCTGAAGTGAGGGTCTGAAACACTCGTACTTCAGTAACACAGGCAGGAAGTGATCAAGCACAGGTTTATACCTCAAATAACTTCAGGTCTGAATGCTGCTAAACGCTCCTGGGGAAATTCCAACCTGAACTTTATACTTTGATCCATTTTACATTCAGTAGCAATGCTGCCACACTTGTGATTTTAAATAAATACATTCATATTGTGTTTTCCCCTTTAAAGAGGGCAGATGCATACCTTTATTTCAGATTCTTACCCTTCCACCTCCAAGAAAATTGTTTGATGTCAAAAGCAAGCTTTTGAGTGAAAGAAGAAATAACTTATTAACACCTACTTGAAATGTAGAAGCATAATCTTACAACTAAGTACATTATGTTTGCCAGCATTTTTATCTTACATAAACAAGCATGTAAAGATCATCTTGCTGAAATGTTTGAAGTTATTTAAACAGCACCATTTCTGTGCTATGGGGAACAGTACTTACTCTTTGAATACAGGTGTTTAAAGACATCTGTATAGTTTCTCTTATTCCTTCTCAAAGAGTAATTTTAAATACTATTTAGCCAGATAAGAAATGAAAGAGTTAGATGCCACAAAGGGTGTAGAGCTCTCCTTCCATTTCCTTGTGATATAAGGAAACCCATTTGTTCGTGTTACAATGCACCCATAACATGACTACATAATCTCAAATCCAAACTCGAGAGTACTCACTTCCTGCAAGCAATTACGAAAATCCTCATGGGGGTGCCTTACTGACTGCCTTACTTCCTGGGTTAGGTCAAGAATTTCTCCTCTCAGGAAGACGTTATCAAAATAGCAGTTACCAGGTTTTCTTTTCTTTTCCTCATAGAGAACTTATCTCAGGATATTCTATCATAGTTTTTATAACAAAGGTTGAAATCAGATTGGTCCAGCTTTGTCCAAACCAGTTTACCAGTCACAAGACTGTTCTGTTAAAAAGTGTGTAGAGTGGGATCATGATAAATAACATATTTTCATGTGAATAGTGTTCAACACATCTTGCACAACCAATTGCATTTCAAAATTTGCTGAGGAAGCATTGCATCACAAAACATTCTGCATATGTCGTATCTAATGTATAAAAACAACCCCCAAAAGATTAATTTTAATATATACAACTAAAAGTGCAAATTTTAACTTCTGAAAAATTTTGTTAAATAGAGAATCTTAAAAAAAAAAACAAAAACAAACCAAAGGAAAAAAAAAAAAAAAAAAAAAAAAGAAAACGGCTTCTTTACTTCAGCTACAACAGTGGAAGAAAATATAGCTGGTTTATAACTACCAAGCTTACTGTGTTCAAGTAAAATTTTCCTTTCATTAATTCTGTAGCAAGATCAACACATTAATTCTCATCTGTTTAAGACCCAGTCTTCAACTTTAAGTCTGTTACCTATAGTTATACATATAAATTTAATATTTAATCATTTCTCTTATTATTGCAGAAAGATACAGCTGTTAAGTCCCCGGACGAGTGGTATCCACGGGGAGGTCTGAATTCTGCATTTCAAACAGCTGCCTGACAAAAAAAAAAATATATATATATAAAGTAAACATTTTTTTTTTCCTTCCTAAAAGGAAAAAGAAAAATACTTATTCTTACGCATTGAACGTATTTTGAAAAATCAGTTTGCGATTTAATTATGGTGTGCGTGTTTTTCAACCACAAATACAGGTTGTGACAGAAAAATTCAAAAAGACACTAGGGGGCGGGGCTCTTATAACCTTGCCAGGAATATTTAAATCTTACTAACACTTTCACTCAACTTTATTTTCCTTGGTTTCCTTCTACTTAAAAATGTCAAACATCTTTCTTCATCACTAGAAAATGTAAACTGGAGCTTAACCTACCCCAAAGATGATAGAGCACCTCTCCTATGAAGACAGGGTGAGGGAGCTGGGGCTGTTCAACCTGGAGAAGAAAAGGCTCCAGGGAAATCTTCTAGCAGTCTTCCAGTATCTGAAGGGGCTACAGGAGAGCAGGAGAGGGACTCTTTGCCAGGAAGTGTAGTGATGGGACAAGGGGTAATGGTTTTAAACTAGAAGAAGGGAGATTTGGATTGGATATTAGGAAGGAATTCTTTCCTGTGAGGGTGGCGAAACACTGGAACAGGTTGCCCAGAGAAGCTGTGGATGCCCCATCCCTGGGAGTGTTTAAGGCCAGGCTGGATGGGGTTTTGAGCAACCTGGTCTAGTGGGAGATGTCCCTGCCCATGGCAGGGGGGTTGGAACTCAATGATCTTTGAGGTCCCTTGCAACTCTAACCATTCTATGATTCTATTATTTTATGTTCTACATTTCAAAAATGCCATATAATTGGGAACATTACAGAAAAGTAAACTCCATGACATCTTTTTTGGATTTGGCTGCCTATTCAATAAGTAGATGTTTACAGACAGATTTCAAATTCTCTGTACTTTAATTAAGCCTGACAAAAGCAAGCAGAAGACATTGTAACACAGGCAAAATTTCCTATTCTGTTCAACTTTCGGAGTGGATGAAAAAACACCAGTGGCTGTTGGATGGCCTTGCACGGCCATAAACACTTAAAGGCAGTGTACCCAACTGCCTAGACAAGTGCAGGCTGACACAAGGAGAGTACCCTGCACCAGGATATGCTGAAGTACCCATTTCTCTGGCAATAGACTTTAGTATTGGCCTAGCTCTTCAGAAAGTTCAAAAGAAGTAAAAAAGAGATTGTGGCTTGGAAACCTCAGGGAACCAAGGAACTTACACAAGCAGTTAAATGTTTTGGTGGTACTGGTTTTAGCTCATTTGATTACATTAAAAGCTTTTCTTGACTGTCCCGCAGGCTCTGCCCACACTCTAACCTAGAATTGCAACCCAATTACTGCATACCTTCAGACAATTTATATATTCACTATCTTTTCTGAAACTTATAAAGCAGTCCTATAAGTAACTTAGCTCACCTTGTTCCACTCCTAAGACAACTTTCTACTATAATGTGGCAGCCATAGTTTTAGAATATCATTCCTCACTGAGAAAAGACTGCTGGCTGGCAAATCAAAATCTGACATTAGGATCATTCAAAATGAGTAATTTTATTAAAAAGAGCATTCCTCTGAATGTTTAGTTCTACTTTGTCACTCTCTCAATTTGAGCTATTACAAAAAAATGTCAAAGCCATTTTGCAAAAATGGTTTTTCAAGTCATCCTGTTTCTGACCAGCTAAAGAGAAAAGCTAGTGGTTAAACTTGGAAATAATACTCACCACTTGTACCTAACTCTTACTTAGAGCACAAGTTGTGACAATACACTAAATTACCACATAGCTTTTTAATGTGAAATCATGGAACAAAAGTTCCCCAGACAACTTTTAGCCTGTTACATGAAACTGCACAAAGTTGTTTCCATGGTATCCCAGGACTACAGTAAAACACACAAATGAGACAATGTTGACTCTCCTATTTTCAATTCCTAGTACAGTCATTGAGAAATACAGACCAATTGCCCATGGATGTAAACAGCTAAACATCAACAGAAGTAATCCGTAATACAATTCACATGAGCTGCAGTTACTTACTTGCACCTCAGAGAGAACAGTAGACTCTCACAAGATTCTACATTTAAAATGTGCATTCTTATCAAAACAGGTCTCATTATCAAAGTCAGTAAAATATGCGTAAACAAATGTAAAACTAGAAGTTCATGGCAATTTAAAAGAATAGAACTTAGAAATTTTGCAAAGTTAATTTTCATTAATACATTAGTTTTATCTGAGCAATAGATATATATTGCATAGTCTCAGAAAAAATGTGATAGTTCCAAAAAAGAACTCAGAAGTCCAATTATTTTCTTGAAAAAACATAATTAAACAACTGTTACTAAAAATAGTAAGACAGTTTCTGATTCCAGAGAAGTGAAATGGCACCATCTAGTGACTTAGAGACAAGAAAATCAAGCCAAGAAAGTTGTCCTTCCTTTTACTTCCTCTGAACACCACACATTCAAGTTTGGAAACAATAGCAAGAGGAAATGTAAAAACAAACATGAATGCTGGGACACTTACTACGGAACAAGGAATTGAAAGTCAAATGTTATTACTCAAGGATTATTTTTCTTCCAAACTAGGTACCTACATAGTTTTTAGTATATTAAGAAGTTTTCTACTAATTAATGATAACACATATAGTCATCAAAATTTATTAATAAAATCTAGTAACTTTGGATGCATCTAATGCCTCACTGATAAAATCAAGTAATGCAGCAGCCCCTTATCCTCAGTTAACAGCCCATCATATTTGCACAGGCACCATGATCCTGCGAGTATATGTTCATCAACTCCCTTTTCTAGCAGATTACCTAAAAGTTCCCAGCACAGAACATTTCTAAGCTATTTTTACAGAACTAAACTTTAACTGCTTTTGTACAGATTGCATACATTTTATAAATTTTTTTAGGAATTAATCCACTGGGAAAATGTAGACAAAAGCAGAATGTTTGCTACTTTTAATATTTTTCCTCTGTGCTTTTCTTAGAGGAATATGCTGAAAAAACCTCACGTTTTTCACAACAATAAGTCATATGACCTCTGGAGAACTATAAGGGAGGGCTTTTCCCTTAGGAAATTCAGTATACAAAAAGTGAAAGACTGAAGGAGGTTGTGCAGTGAAGAGTCTCTACTCTTCAGACATTTTTCACTGATGTTTTTTCTCTTTTGTTCTTTGCTTCCTGCGTGCAGTTAAATACAAAAAACAGCTTCTTGCCTTGCAAGAAAATTTAAGTCTGTAGCAACTCAAAAAGAACCCCACCAAAACCCTATCACTTTAAATTTCTAGGGTATCCCACCCTAAAAAATGGGATGAGTTGAAATTATAGCATCAGAGAAGTATCTTTTTTACACACTAGAAACTGAAAATACTTTGTGAAGAACATTACCGTGATCTGCAGCTCTGCAGGTGTCTCACTTATCCATAACTCCATGGCAGGGCAAAGAACACAACGTATTCCTAATAAAAACAAAGTAAGGTAGGTTAACTGTTTATTGCGACAGGGTCAAAACCTATTAAAAAAAGCAAGTCAGGAGAGCTGGCATTGCTCCATACTGCTGCAATCTTCAGCAAGAATGGAAATCACAGATGAGCAAGCTACTAGAAGCTACTACAGGTACAGCCCATATTCCAAAAACAAATGGATTAAATTCCTTCCAGGTAGAAAAAGCACCAGGTCAAAAAACTTAATTTTATCTGTTAACCTCAACATATGCAGCTGGCTCAGATCAAATTATTTCTCTATTTCTATGAACCACTTTACCACAGATACCTATTTTAGCTTTAGCAGAGCACAGAAACATGTATTTGAACACAGTGCCTTTCCTCTTTCAAAACTGAAATGAATTTAAGCCAAAATTTTTGCCTCCAAGAATGGTTTTCAGCTGACACACAGTCAATGGGACTCTTGTAATCAGTCTTTTGAGAGCACCTGCAAAGTTCACTTGAACATTTACAAAAACCCATACGATTTTCAAGATGTGATTTTTTAAAAAAATTTACTGGCAAATATGTGGGGCTATTATATAATATATACTAAATGGTGTATGATATATAAATAAGTATATCTATTATATTTTATATAACATATACTTTACATATTCTCTATATATAATTTATAAAAATCGTCACTTGTTTTAACCATTATGGAGTCAAATGTAACGGAAGTCCACAGACTCCCATTTGAAATGTTGACTTTTCCAACCTCAGTTACAGATAGTCACAGGACTAAAACACCTTCTGGTCATAAAAAAAAGCAGCAAAATAAGGAAAAGACTTGTATTAGTATCTTCTGATTCTAAAATTTTGTATTAATATCCTGAAGGAATAATGCAAATAATTCAGAGAGAATACATGAACATATATGCCTTTTAAGACAAACTAATAAAACTGTATTTTGCCTTTAAGTTAAGCTTTAAAATAAGGAATTTCACTAACATTTATTTTTAGGACACTGCATGTCTCAAAATAAAATAGCAGAAAATTTCACAGGAAAATGTTTGTGCCCTAAACCTTGCTCTTGACGTAGGTGAACTTCTGCAGGGGAGGCTGAGCTCCCTTGTGGGAAACCACTGCTCTAGATCAAGAATGTCGGACTTGCTATAGAGTCATTCAAAAGGCACTTAAGCATCTGACATCTCCTTTAAAAATACAAGGACCATGAACCTTTAGATCTGGAATTAGTGAAACTAGTGAGCATGATAGTATATAACTTAGGTATGTGGGAGGGATCTCTGGTAACCAACTGAAAATCAGAAGCACAGAGCAATTTCATTAATAGATGGTATGACTTAAAATATTCTAACTATGCTAAACATACAAAGATGGTCCACGTGCAGTCTTTGTCCTAGTCATACAGAAATGCTTAAGGCACACTGACTGACTTCATACTTCTTTGCATTCTCTAGACACAATCATGTCTCCACACAAGCCATGCACTAAAAAGCCGTCTGTCTAAAAGCCGTCAAAAGTCCAGTGCAATCAGGTGTCTAATTCATTGGTATGCAGAAATACACACTAATCAAAATCAGCATTGGTCACCTTCTCCCCAAAACAAGAGGATTTTAGAAAGATTTTCAGAACACACATCAAAATTTTCACTTATTATTTGGAAACTGAAAAAAAATATTTTTTTCTCTTGGTTTAACATTGGAAATCAATGTCTTGAAAGATAACTGGCAAAAGCGACCTCATTATCATTTTGTACTTACTACATGAATCGTAAGAAGCTATCCATGAAGGACATTTACTGTTTGAGCTATCAAAGATCACATTTCTATCCTAAAATAGTTATTGCGGGATAAGGTAAGTATGGCAGAATGCTATGCATGCAATTCCAGGTCAGTGTAGCAAGCTGTTGCTTTTGCACTCAACTGTAATCACTCACCAGACATTTTATATTGCAGTCACGAGGCAACGCATCATGATATCAAAGGCTACCATATGACACTGCAACCCACTTCACAGAAAACTGACTCATTGATTTTCTGTTCTCAGTTGGAGAGAATTTAAATAAAGGGAAAAAACAGTTTTCAAGGTCAAATTAAATATTTCAATCTATAGCCTTAAGCAAAATCTACCTGGACTTGTGCAAAGCATTTGACACTCTCCCTCATGACATCCTAGTCTCCAAATTGGGACATCATGGGTTCAATGGATGGACCACTCAGTGGATAAGGAACTAGCTGGCTAGCTGCACTCAAAGGGTTGCGGTCAACGGCTCAATGTCCAAGTGGCAGCTGGCGATGAGTGGTGTCCCACAAGGGTCAGTACTGGGACCAATAATATTTAACATCTTTGTTAGAGACATGGACAGTGGGTTAGAATGTACCCTCAGCAAGTTTGCTGATGACACCAAGCTCAGTGGCGTGGTTGACACACTGGAGACGTGAGGCTTGAGATGTGAGCTAGTGCCAATTGCATATAGTTCAACCAAGCCAAGTGCTGAGTCCTGCACANGAGTCCTCAACTTAGAAAGGACATGGAACTGTTGGAACAGGTCCAGCAGAGGGCCACGAAGATTATTATACAAGGATGGAGCACCTCTCCTATGAAGACAGACTGAGAGAGCTGGGGCTGTTCAGCCTGGAGAAGAGAAGGCTCCAGGGAAACCTTCTAGCAGTCTTCCAGTATCTGAAGGGGCTACAGGAGGGCAGGAGAGGGACTCTTTGCCAGGAAGTGTAGTGATGGGACAAGGGGTAATGGTTTTAAACTAGAAGAAGGGAGATTTGGATTGGATATTAGGAAGGAATTCTTTCCTGTGAGGGTGGTGAGACACTGGAACAGGTTGCCCAGAGATGCTGTGGATACCCCATCCCTGGGAGTGTTTAAGGCCAGGCTGGATGGGGCTTTGAGCAACTTGGTCTAGTGGGAGGTGTCTCTGCTTCCCATGGCAGGGGGGTTGGAACTCAATGATCTTTGAGGTCCCTTCCAACTCTAATCATTCTATGATTCTAAAATGCGGTTTGGAAAGTTTATTATCATTTAATCACTTTGATCTTTAGAGAAAGAGCTACAGCGTCATAAGTTGAAGAAAATTCGCAGGCAGTAACAATAACTCATGAAAACTTCCAAATGTATGGTTGAAAGGCAGTTTGCTCTAATACTAACTTGTAATGGAGAGCTGTGATAAATGAAATATAAACTACCTTGGTTTAAATTATCTTTCTTTCCAAGTTGTGGCCCTTACTATGGAAGAAAATCCAAGGGTTAATTAGTAGGGTTAACCCTATTAGCTGTGTTACATCTCCAATTTGCATTATAGACTCCAATTTAAAAATTAATGTTCCCAAGCTTTATTATTAGCTTTAAAACTACAATAATTTTATTTTCTACTGTTAAATCTAACTCTTCAGAAAGTATGTTGCCACAAGAGAACTGCTGATATTGAATACTGTCAGCTATTCCTCCAATATGCTTCCACATTTAAGGAATCTCTAGTAAATGGGAAATATCATGTGGCTTACTGCAAAAGTCTATCATAGGTAAATCGAAATGGAGCAGAACAGAAAACACCACTCCAAAGATGAGCACATTTTTCCATATTGATGCTTAATGGCAGAGCAACAAACCACACAAGAGAAGAAAAGAGCAGGGACATCATCCAGACAAAACCCCTTGAGTCAAAAATGGTGGTGGGGAACCAAAAGAACTGTTACTCGTGTTGCGTTTCCCACTAGCTTCTGAAATTTCTAATAAGGATCTCCATGAGGCAAATAAATTGGTTAGAGCTGCAGAGTAAACACCACAAAATAAATATATTCTAAAGAAAAGCGCACTTGCCGTGACAATAAATTACTTTTTAAGAAAAATTAAACTAGCAATTTCATCTCTGATGTGGACAGGGCAGTTAGAAAACAGTTAAACAACTCTACCCATTTATGCAAACTACATTACTAATGAAAGACTAGCCTAATTACCGTGTGAGAAAATACAGGAAAGTAGGATCAGCATCTAAGAAGACTTTTGGTACAGCCTGTTTCCTACCATAGCTGTGATTCTTGGGAATACCTGCCAGGCATTGAAAATGAAATGACAACTTGAAACTAATTTTAAAGCGCATTTGAGAACAGCGGGCCTGCCTAACCGTGACAGCTGGAAAGGGCCCCACAGGTCTTCCACGGGTGGGCCACCCTGGGCTTTGCCGCCCTGGGGGGGCAAAAGGTCAGGCCGGGGTTGTGCACATCTCCACCCAGGGCCCTCACTGCTCACGCCCCCCTGCGCGAACAGTGAGGTGTCCCGACAGCACAGCCCGTACCTGCCATCCCCAGAGCTTGGCCTGAGGAACTGACTGACGGCGAAGGACACAAGGTTAGGAACATTTATAGACAACGGGCACAGCTGCCATGGATCCCTGTGGGAAGCCACGGCGAAGGGCTCACGCCGGGGAGGAGGCTATGTGCCCGGAGCCAGCCTGGGGGACCAGCACCCCCGGCCAGAGGGTGCGAGGTGCCCCCCCGAGGGGCCCGAAAGAGACGTCTGATGAGAGGCCGGACCGTCACCCTGTCACAAATGCGCCCTACCCGTAGGGACGGTGCCGGCTGCCCGTGGGAGCGCAGCAGCCCGGGCCGAGGGAAGCAGATTTTATGCCCTAAGTCTTTTTGGGTCTAAGTCCGGCGGCCGCCCCCACCCCTCAGGCGGCCAGCAGGGCGGCCCAGCACCGACCCTTTCCCCGGCAGCGCCCCTGAGGCGGCCTGACGCCCTGACCTTGCAAGAAACCGTGCTCGGACCCCGGTAGCCCGGCAAAAAAAAAAGCCTATGCTCGGAAAACGCCGGTGTTCGTATAAGAAAAGTCTTACGGACGTGCGGTACCAGCCCCGTCTGCGCTGCCCCAGCGCTCTCCCCGTTGCCCCTGAAGGCGGGGCCGCCTCCCTCGGTATCCTCACAGCCCGCGAAGTTGCTCTTGGCCGGGTGTCCATAAGGGGGCGACCTGCACTCCCGGACTCGGCTGCCCTTGGGCGAAAGAGAAGGAGATGGGCGAGGGCCGCGGATCGCCTCAGGCGGCGCTGGGTGGGAAGCGGGTTCTCCCCAGCCGCCCCCTGGCTGTGAGGGCGAGGGCGGCGGGTTCCCTCAGGGGGCGCTCGGCGGGAAGCGGGGACTGCGGGAAAAGAGGGGAAACGGCTGCAGTTCGGCCTTGTGCTCTGCTGGCTTTTTTTTCTTTGTACCTCCCCTCCCTCGAAAGAGATGATCTATCTGCAGAGTAATGGAGCAGCATGTGCTAAATAGGACGTGGCACACAAAGAATTATTAACTGAATACTATTTTTAAAGGATTGCCCATCCCCACACTTGGCACAGGGTGCTCCTTAGCCATTTCCTAATTTCAAGTATACTTACTAGTGCTGTTCTGGGAAATTACTTACAAACAGTATTTAAGACACACATGGTTTCTTTTTCTGCATATTTTATTGGTTCAGAGCATAAATGTGAGCTTTACAAAGTCACTGTGTTTCAGGTGAGGAAGATCAAAGCAGCATTAGAGACTAATCCCTTGAACAGAACTTGCTCAGGCTTCTTGGAAGAATTCCGTCCTTCATCTAGAATACATACCAGAGCTAGTTAGTTGCTATGTTGCCTGGAAAAGGGGCGGGGGAGGGGGGAAGTAACACTAAGGATTTTCCAGCAGCCTTGAAAATAATCATTCAACTTCAGTATTTTTTTAATATGCACTATTGACATAATAGTGTGCACAAATTGTAGTTAATTGGCTAAGTAAAGACTACATTATTCTTCAAAGGCAAGGACATTGCTAGTGGGCAAACAAAACTATGCATATGGATTAAACAGTGTTAAAACCAAAACCAAGTCAAAAAGGCTGGTGAGCACAAGGGTACTACTTCCTGAGAAATCAAAAGACCATTTTGAAACAAGTCCCTGACTGCGAGAGCACTGCCTAACACAAAGCCTTGCCATCACCAGTCAGGCACACCCTTGGAGTGGTGGCATCAGCAGAAAAATTCTCAACTGCACTAAGTCATCTCAATCAACTACTCAAGGAAGGTATCTAAGAGTAAATAAGGTGAAATTTTCAACGTGTAGTCAATGTTTAGGGAATTTTTGTTCACTTTGAAATCAGAACGCACTTTCCACAATTATTAAACACATGAATTCCTCGTATGAGGGAAATGCTCATATCCTGCTCAAAACTTGTAACTTTATTTCATGAACTGAAGGAAAAATATGTACTGAATATGTGCTCAGGGAAATTGTATATGTTTGTTCACAGCAGTTTAGTGCTGATGTACCATGCTGAAAACAGTAAAAAAATTTTGAAGCAACTACAAAACATTCTAGAGAATTGAAAATTCTCTAGTGTTTTACATTCCATTCCACGTTATGCCCTCTCTTTAAAACTCATGATGGCAAGTAACATTATGCAACATAAAAGCTTTGTTTGCATAGCTCCTGAAGATAAGAATCTTTCTAAAGAAAAATTATTTGAATTCTTATACTGATAATTTTGTTATAGTTCAATAATTCTACAGAGCTGTTATTCAATCAAATTGGAAAAAGAATAATTTAAGAAAAAGTCAATTTACCAGATTGAAAGAGCTGGATACATTCTACATGTGTACCAACAGCTTGCCTCTGGTCTACAAGTGTGCATTCTTTGTACAGTAATTGCTAGTCTGCAAAAATAGATCCAGGAACTGTAATAAATCACCATTTTAAAGCAATGTGCGTGTGACTGCTATTTCCTCTTAAAAATGGAGAATACAAAAGTATTTAAAATGTTATTGGGACGCAGATGCACGCTGCCAACTTCGTGAGAACTGAAGGAGTTGCAGAAGTGATTTTAGGACTGCTGAGCATCTAGAACCAGTTCAGATCAAGGAAATCTGCAAGTTAATGTTTAAACAGCTGGTCCTAAAGCAGCAAAACTTATCTGTCAGAAGCAGTCTGAAAAAAACCACAACAAACCAAAACCAACATAGTGTGTAACTCTAACCTCCTGTTGTTTAATGTAAAGAAACAATAAATCCTTTTAGCTAAATACAGTGTATTAGCTGAGCACATAAAAAGCATTAACTTTAGAAGCTACTTGTCACCCATGTTTCCCATTTACTCCTTAGGGTGCCCACTTGGGTCTCTGAACCATTCACCTGCTTTTGTCTTGGGCAGACAAAACCGTTCATCCCTTAGGTTCGCTAATTTTCATACCCATTGTGAGTCACTGCCAAAACCTCAATAATTTGAGAGTCAAGAACTATCACTAATATAATAGCCAACAAATTTCTGTCAAATTCCCCAATATTCAGTGTTAAAGGCAGCTGAACAAACAGTGCTCACTATATTAATGATATTTGTGGCTCAGGTCACTTAAGAGTCATACCTTTCACATAAGGGTGATTTAAAACAACCAAAAAAAAAATGTTAGCAGCTTAAGTGAGTAGGTAATTCTTAAATCAAACTGGAGATTGTCTCATGTTATCCTTATTGGCATTGCTCAGAAGTTACTTTGGAAAGGTATTTCATGACACTCAACATCTGAAAAAATGGTTTCCTATGAAATAACAGATTTAAGCAATCACTACAGGACAGAGGATGTTTCAGGAGAAAGCAGCTGAGTTTAGGAACAAGCTAAGCCATACAAAACCCTTGGTGGTTTGCCACTGAAGCTGAGCAATGCTTTAGATGCGACTCCACTGCACACCTTTCCACAACAGCTGTATCAAAAACAGAGTGGAAATGCCAACTATAAAAACTGGAATATTTCATACAGAATACTCCAAATACTTTTCATTATGTAACTTTTATTTGAGACACGCATTGTTGTAAAAAAGTTCACATGGAATAATAAAACCATTGGAGTGTGAAGAGGTTTTTTTAAGGGGTGGGTTTGGTTTTTTGTCTATACACATCAATACACAGTTAATGATTAGGCTTACAAGTTAACCACATGACAAGTTCACTTTTATCTGCAGGAGCTCTTCACATTACACCTTTATATCAGAGATAAAATGTGCTTAAACACACACAGTAAAACACTTCTATTTCAAAATTAAGCATTTTCTCAAGGACTATACTTTTTATTCTGAATTTAGTAGCTATATAGCATTAAAATAACTGTAGTTGAAGTTTTATTTGCAAAAATGTTTATAAGGCCATAGGAATGCACTAATATACTTAAATTCACCAGAACCAAGAAAAAAATCAATGGAAATCCTGCTTTTGTGGAAGAAAGAAATACAAGTTTTATTTATAAGCATGAGTTCAGTGAATGCAGGAGAATAAAAGACCCATTATCACCTACAGAAAAATCCTTAAGAAGTTTAATATTGCAAAATTTGAGTTACATTAATAGATAATCAAAACCAGATGTGTTTTCACAAATAACACATTTATGCATTTTACATATTATTTGTGTATTCTGAAATCATTGTTCATTCACAATATTTTAATGTGATATGTATTCAAGACTCCTTTACTCGCTTGTGAAAATGATCCACTTAATTCACTTGACTTCAGCAGACTAGTGTGGGAAAGGTACTTATAATGGGAAATACTTTCAGTAAAAGGAACTACAGGTCTGAGAAGTCCATTAGCACTTTTGAGACTTGCCCCCCAAGTAGAAAAGCGATCTGTGTGAAGTTTCACAAGTGGTTTCAGCTTTAGCAATAACAGAACTTCCAGACAGTAATAATAAATCAATTATTCTAGATCCACTCAACAAAAATGTCTTGTGCATGTTTTGCGGAGCACAGACTGACAGCTAATAGTTAGATCAGTTTGGTTTTGGTTTGGCTGGTTTTGGGGTTGTTTGTTTTTAAACCATTTAGAAAAGTATTGGTCCAGATTACAATACACAGACACGGGGCTGAGGGAGAGACTTCATAAAACTCAAGAGCATAAATAGCATTTTTGTTTTATCAAAATCCACCAAAAATGTCTGCCTTTCCTGAAAGGTTAATGGCAATTTCTGGAACAAAGCAGAAATACATTTGCTGCTTAACTAATTATATGACTTTCATTCTAGTGGCCATCAGAACACTAACTAGTTGACTGAGGTATAGTTAAGAGTCCTTCAAAATGCAGATTATATAGTCTTAAGCAAAGTAGCAACAGAGACTGCACAAAATGATCATAGTGATATTAGAAAAGCCTGTAGTACCCAGCATCTGATACGTAGGCAGAACATACCGTTATCATCATCCACTCATCTGAAGAAAAATATAGCTAAAAAATTCCCCATAAAACACACAGCTGATTTGCACACTAAGATACATATATTTTTCAACATCTGGCACGGCAGACTGTATACAGAAAGAGGTCTACACTGACCACAAGTTAGCATACCCATAAAGTGCAGCCACTCAGCCATCATTAATACAGAGAAGAGGGGTGGGAGCAAAACAACAAAGAAAGAGAGAAATCTGCATTTTACCTTATCCATAAGAGCACATGAAATTAGAATTCTTCAGTTTCAGCAGGGGACAACAAAATTGCATTAAATTCTTCTACAAATAGAAAAAAATGAACTTTACATGAACATTAAGCAAAGTGAAATATTTACTGCATTATTTTATCATGCATAAAGTGAATTTCCTATGGTCTTACCTCACATTTATATACAGTTTAGCACAGCTAAATGTAAGAAAATAGCAAGTTTTTCTTCTCCCCGCCCTCCCCACCACCCCTACAGAGCAGATACCCCAAAATCGCTGCTGCTTCAAGAAGCACTTCATAGACTCTACTACTTACAGGCTCTTTCAAAGGGAAGTTCATGGAGACTAATATTGAATGAACATTTAACCACACAGTGAAGACAGGAAAAACAATACAAAGCATTCTGTAAACGGTGCCAAACACAGAACATGTCAGTTTTGGTTTGCAGACAACCCCTGAGATAAAAATCAAAGTATTACGACACCAAATAAGTCAGAGGTAAATTACTGAAAATAAACAACATTCATAATTGGTGTCACAATACTTTCTGTATAGAAGCACTTTTTAAAACCATCCAGAAAACATAACTGCTTAAGCCTGTCTGAAAAAAAATCAAGGGTAGACAACACAGCAGTTAGGGTTGCTTCATTTTTTCACTAAATCTTGTTGCCATGAAGATTTTTCTGTTTTAGTGCAGCAACAGCAGTTGATGAGATTTGCCATCTAGTTGCAATCAGTATTTCTACTAGACTACATATGGGGACAGTCTGGTAACCACTTAAAACTTCATGGGACCAGCTACCAACATTAAACCTTCCAAAAATCAAAAGTCTTTAAATGCAACGCTGTTGGCCTGTTCACTTTCAAAATATTTACAACAGACCCAGCAATGACAAATCCAGTACCTGCCACCACAAAAGCAAGTGGTCACCTGTGGGAGCGCCCAACTGGCTGCTTACAGCTCTCAGCAGCGTACTGAAGGAAGAGCAAGCACTAAGCCAGACCTTAACTTTGACAGTGACGGAAAGCACTATCCCCTAGTATCAAACATGCTCGACACAAACTTCTAGTTAAAGCTTACAATGGTCCAAATTTGGCACATCAACAGAACAAAAGCACCTGTTTTCATTGCTCATTGAGGAACTTTTTCATAAGACAATAAAAAAGTAGTAGAACAAAGACTAGGTTATGCAATGCTCAGTTGAGTAAAAAAGGCAACTACGTTTCAACTCTGCTTCTAACAGTCTAGGTCACTGTACCAGTTTTTGATGAAAAAAAAAACAACTTAACTGCTTGAGCAGACCAAAGAGAGCTTCACACGTTCAGTGTTAACTGCTTAACTAATAGTACGTTATAGCCCTAATGTGACAGCTTCCTTAGTGCCAGAACTTGACAAACTTTAGCAACTGCACAGGAAGCACTAGTTTTTGGACACCTCTGTTGCCAAAGGTTGATGGTTAACAGACACGAACAAACCATCCTTAGAATTACAGCAGAAATGGAAGTCACCTTTAGAAGCAGTCATTTCTGGACAAATGAATTCATTCACAAAGCAGTTACTCAAAACTCATGCATTCAACTTCCACAAGCCACTTAAGTGATAGTGATGAGGCCAATCTGTGCTGATGATTTCAACTCCAGAGCGTACTTCCTCATCAGAAACAAAAAAGGTGCAGACAGTTGGAGCTAATAGAGGGAATTTAAGCGAGGAAAGACTCTGTGTTTGTTCAAATAACTGAAAGGTGCATCTGTGAATCAGTGACTGGCAATTCAGAACACAACTTTGCTAAGCCTGGTAAAGAAAGAAAAGCAACATACTACATTCAGAATAGAAGCCATAGCTTCTGTGTGAACAGATTTGTGCATCTAAGAAACAAAACCCATACAAATTGTTACAGTAATTCTCATCACTAGAGCATCAACATCCATACTGCAGTCATGGCCACGAGTATACAGCGTAGAAAATAATGGAAGTGAGACTTAATTTTTCCCTTGGCTCTTCTGCTTGAAAATAAATTTGTTTAAATAAAGAAAGAAAAACCTGCACAAATCTGTTAAGTGTCTTTTTTACAAGTCAAACTGTGCAAATACAAACGTAAGATTGTGCTGTAACAGGCAGTAAGAAGCCAATATGAATGTGCAAAGTTAAACGAAACATAGCAGCTTTTGCAACAGGCAATAAAACAGAAAGTAAAAAGGGAAAATGAGTTAACTCTTGCATTTGTGTCTCCACTTCATAGCTTCCATATCTGAGAAAGAAGAGCCTGACAGGTCAATAGGCTTAGTGAGCAAAATCCAGTCGGTATTTTGTGTATCGCAGTCTACGTTCAATGGAGCTCTCAGCAGCAGCTTGGTGGTATTATTTCTGAGGCTTTGTGACCCTGTGCTTTCAAAGAAGCAGAAAAGGTTCTAAGTGTGCTGCAGTCTATCATTAAAAGTTCATCAAAGTAGCGTGCATCGAAAGAAGCTGCTCTTCTTAGATCGGTTTTCTGTTATTTTTACTGGCCCACCTGCCCCTGATGAACTGTTGTCATTCTGAAAGAGAAAAGAGTACCAACATCATAAAACACAGAAAAAAATTCGTCTAGCTTTCCTAGTTTCCTTACCCGCTTCTCCCTCGCCTTGCAAAGCAATAACCAGAGCAGAGGGCTGTTGCAACTTGAGTTCCTCAGTTATCCAAACTCTGGTCATCACTCAATAAAACTGCCTATTTTAAAAAGAAATATTTACCCAACAACCCAGATCTCAAGTATTAGCTGAAGGAGCAACTACCTAATTTGATGTTTAATAAAGCAAGGATCACACTGGTATATTTCAAAAAACCACATCTGTTTCATGCTACCAAATGTTAATGTTCATGGAAAATAAAAAACAATTACACACTGATGTGTAATAACATGTAATAAAGCACTACTAGCTCAAATTTGATCTAGTATCCACTGTGAGCCCCAGGAGTTTTCTGTTAGGGCTGCTACTCAGCCAAGTATTATGTCAGTCATTTCAATATATCTAGTTTGTATGCCAATTGGAAATACAAACCATTTTTCTGTTGAGCTTTGTCATAATGTCCCGTGCAAGTGTGAAAAATGCCTGGTGAAGAGTGGAAATAAAAAAGTGTTAGTCACAAGACACGTTAAAGAGATCTGAAGTAGCCAGACACAGTACTCTGGAGACCACCGGTAGCTCTATGAGCTGCAAGGCATTCTATGTACAACAGCAATTTACTTAAAACTGTAATAAGCATGCTTTATAAAAAAAAACCCACTATTTATTTTTAGTCTCCATCCCTCCAGTCTTTGAAGCAAGTGAGCAGACTTTCCCATCACATACCTCTTGGACCAAAAAAAAGAAAAAATTATCCTGAAGAGAAGGCTGCAAACACTTAGATATGGGTGGGGTTTTTTTTTGGCCAAACTATATTGTACATCCCAAGTAGGAAGCCCCAGTGAGGCATGCCTGGGAATTCACATTAATGGTAGCTTGCTTTCTGTTCTCCAAAAGTTTTGCCCTGGGCTACCTATAATGTTATTTATGCTTCCAACATCCCTGTAAAAAAAATAGTAATAATAAAATAATTCTGGCAAATCTCAGCATCTCAGACTTTGATGCATGAAGGAGCAAAGAAACTTCAGAAGCAGAAAATTCAGCAATTTTCCAGAAGCAGGGAAAAGCAGTATCTTAGGATATCTGGCGATATCAACAACCAACAGTTCGAGAATGTATATAACTAAACATTTCCTCTCTCGTTGTGTTTGGAATATATCCAAAGAGACACTCATTTAACGCAAATAAATCAGAACAAATATATTAATTTACTTGTGATCACAAGAATATGTCATTTCCCACAAGCTAAGCATTTGGTGGAAAGCAGACTAAAGCCTTACTTGCTGAATGCCTATCCCAGCTGCATTTTTTTAATGCTTTCTTCACTTCTGAATTTAAAAAAATATTCAGATAGCCAAGTAGTTTGGAGTAAGTGCAAATTAATGTTGTACATTTAATGACCTACAGGAGTTAAAATGAAATTGGTGGGCATGTCATGCAAGTGCAAGTCAACAGTCTGGAGGAACTAATGAGGAAGACAGGTCATTTTCTATTAAGAGACTATTGCTATCCACTACCACTATTAGCCGCTAATGTTCATATTTCTGTTGTCTGCTGTAATAATCATAGAGACATTGTGAAAATCGGGTCAAATTCTATTCCAGATGCATCACAATGCAAATAAGTCCATTCTAACTATATTGTGTAACAATCATCCTCTGATCAGAAAAAATACACTTGGTGGGCACAGCATCAGTCACGTAGTTTTAAAGAAACAATCTCTCTAGTTTCTAGTTAATTTGTTAGCTGCGTGATCTGAATGAAGTATGTGTTCAGGTGACTTTTTAAAAGGTATCCCATCAATAGACATGGAAATACTTTTAAATTACATACAGGAGCAACATTTAAGAACAAGTCTACCTTATCTGAATGAATGAATCTTAATATAACTGCCTTTTGATATGATACTATTTTCTTGTCCATGCTTTTCATAGAATTAAGATCCTCCCCCCCACCCCTCTGAGATGACAAGAGTGATTCATGGTAAGACAGACTGGAGTAAAGCCACTCTTCCTTCCTATTGTATTTCCTGATGCTCTCATAAATCGGGATCTTGTGTTTTTGAAAAAAATTATTTGCAGGAAAACAGACTGCAAGTCTGTAGAGTATAAGCCTTCATGCTCTTCCTCCATGAGCCTATGACAGTCTATGCTGATGTTTCAGGTTAACATACAATCTTCAGTCTCATCCACATCGTACATATCTGGTAGTAACCTAAAGACTCCTAGACACAGTAGCATGTTATTCTGAAAGAGGATTCACTTCACTTGAATCCAATTTCCTGCACAAAGCATCCTTCTAAAATTAGCCCCGTTCTCATCCAAAGCACTAGTGACTTTAGTAGCAAGGCACAGAAGTCTAAAGCAACTGTTTGCTACAGGAACAATAAACCACTCTGTTAACATCAATTTAAAAAACAATTTTAGGCACTACCAGGAAACAAGAAATTCTAAATTTTGCAGTAGCTCTCTAAACACAACACAATTGGTGACCCAGGAGCACAGCTGGGACTTCAGGTTGCAGAAAGGTCAGAAAGCCCACCAGATCATGAAACAGACCTCCTTAAGTACTAGTTCAAGAAACACACTTCACTTAACACCCACCTCTTCCACATTTATGCTGGATTTTGCACTCGTCTCCAAAAATTTGATTCCATAATCAATTGCTAACTGGAAGAGAAGTTAAACTTAATTAGGGTTTTTGAAGTTCCTTTGTAAAATGTTTGGAATGTTTCACATAGGTTCATAATAGAAGAGATGCTGTACACTGAAGCAAGCTTCCCATGCAAAACCAAACAAGCTTTGTTTCTGTTTTTCTCTTGCAAAACATTAAAGCTACCAGACAATTAGACAAAAATATTAGAATAGGTCATACCCTCATGTAAGTTCAAAACCAACAGAGGTTAAAAAAGGCTTATTTAGGACCTAAAAGAACACTAAGATAGAACCTTCATTTTTATGGATCAGATAAACTACATAACTACATAAAATCAACCTACAAGTTCTGTTAGCAGCAACCACACTACTTTAGCTGTGCGCATCATAGATTATATTGTATTTTTACTTGCTTGTTTGTTCCACAGAACAACTTATTACTTAAGCTTTAAAAACAGTACTTACAACAAAAGTAAGTAACCACCATGGTGCAATGAGTACAGCATGATCAAACTATAACAAAACTTTATATTGAGATGCTAGACACTTGATGCTAGAGCAACATTCCTTACAGGGTCTTCCCCTCAAGGCACTAGCACCATTAAGTTCATGCAAACTTGAAGATAAGACAAGTGCTATTTAAAAACCCAAACCCCCAAACCTGACATCCTGTAACATATAAAAGTTTCTGAAACAAGAAGTTTGACGCCCATTATCTTTCATATGCCTGAAACATACCAAATATCCACAGCCAAAATCCTAAGAAAAGTAGGCTTTCAAGTAAGGTGAGTCACCAAACTCACCTTCTCCCCTTTTTCTTTTGAGACTTGTCTTTTTTCATTCATATCACACTTGTTACCCAGGATCATTCTTTCTACGTCTGAGGAGGCATGCTGAATGAAGAAAAAGTAATTTCTTAGAACGGTACAACAATATTTAGAAGAAACTTCTGTGACAAACTCAGCCCCAAATAAGTTGTTTGGTTTTTTTTATAAAGTTATCTAATGTGAAGGCATTACTGAGAAAGAAACCAACTTCTGAAACAAGCAATTTAACATTTTAATATTAAAATAGGCTGGAATATATATTCCTAGATTAAATTTGCCTGAGTATTATTAGAGACCAGATACAGCACCCTGAGGCTCTGTACCAGGCTGCAACATGCACATTTGGCTATTCCAGAAAAGTAATTGTACACACTTCACTTCCAACTGGTACCTGGACATCTGGGGTATTTGGATGGAGTGTCATTACGCAATACATTTGCATTTTTAAAATAGACAATTATAAAAAACTTATTTAGTAATAACAACTTCAGCAAGAAAACTTCAACAAGAGAATGTTTTCTCACCCTGTCCCTATTAGATCAAATTGGTCACTAATACAGGCATTTTGCTTAAGAATCAAAAAGCAATACTAAAGAAAAGCCCATAGATTTTATGTTTAAGGAAACAACCCCAGTAAGATTCTGTTCCCTGGCTACAGCTTCACTAAAACTAAGCTTTCATAATGACCTGTCCCTACTTGACAGTATGCCACATTAAATAATTTACAAGAAGTTAGGAGGAAGGACACTTATTCAAGACCAAATGAAAAGGTCAAAAATCTTTAAATGAACAAAACCACAACACTGTAAGAACTGCAATTAGACAGATCTGTCATCATCTCAGTGAAAGGTAGACACCCCAAGATCTTGTGCCTTCCCATACCTTAGACACACCCAAAAGCAAAAAAAAAGAATAATGAAAATCATATAGCAAGAGGAGTTTTGAAACGCATCATGCTCACTTTTTAAACTTAGATTTTCTACCTTCTATCCCTAGATGAACAAAGTAATATTCTCCCCAGCAATAACCACTACTGCATTCACTGCATATTCTAATTTGGCCATGTGTTGCCTACTATAACAAAAGCGAGAAATTACTTGATTATTAATTGTCCCAGGGAAATTCATAAGATGAAATGAGTAGGAAGTACTTTCCAAAGCACTTACCTCCTCTATGTTTCTTATCCAGTTTTTTATGTTGTCAAAAGACTTTTCATTTGTGATGTCATACACCAGCATAATTCCCTAAATAAAATTAAGAAAATCTATTTAGATAACCTACCACTGTCGGTTCACTTCTGATGTATCATGTGGGTTTGATTATACTTGCAAGAAATTCAACATATAACTTAAGCAACTATAATCCTTTTTCAAAGCATTATACCATTGCTGAGAATTTACCCAAAATACTACTATTTAACATCTTTTGCTGCTGCTGGAGGTCAGAAACACCACCCACATGAAGTTTTAAATTATTAGCCTATAGTTGAGAAAGCTTAGAATAATTCTATTACAACAGCAACCAGGACTCCATGGTTAAAGTCCAGTTTAGAAGCAGCAGCTTTAAGCAGTCAACGATGGTAAACCTGTGAGAACTCGTCTGTTGGAACCAGTAGATACTTAAAGCAAAGCTGATACTGGGTGATCTCCCAGAAGCTCTAGCTCTTTCAGACAGCTACATGTTTATCCTAGCATAGGCTCTCAACAATTAACCATGAATGGGGAAACACAGAACACCTGCATTAAGGACAGATGGCCAGGTTTACCTCCATTCCTCATTGCCCTTCCAATCATTCCTTGCACAAAGGAAAGTCCCTGACCATGGACTGGGAGATGAGTATAAGATCATGGCACTGCCAAACTCGTAAAATACTAGAAAGCTCTAGCATGGAGCCACAACCATTACTATTTCTCCCCATCTGTATTCTGTAGCAGTGGAGTTATTTGGACCCACAGCCAGCCTATGACTGGAAGAGATGTGTTCATACAAAGCGATAACAACACGTGGGAGCAGCATAGCTAGTAATCAGCAAGTTTAAATTAATAGTGGCCCAACATAAAGTATTTCAAATCATAGCATTAGGAACCAAGCAGTTGTACCACAAAGAGAGCAGGCTCCCAGTCAGTTATTTGACTTTAAGTCATTCTGAATGGCTGAAAAAGTAAAAGTAGCTTTTGTAGATGCAGATTTTTTTAGCTCCAATTTAGGAAGAGCAAANGAAGTGAGAGCACTTACCATGGCTCCTCTGTAGTAAGCTGTTGTGATTGTGCGGAATCTCTCCTGGCCTGCTGTATCCCTAAAATTAAGTAAAAACAAGTATTTGTTTGAGGTGATCTTTACACCTTTCTGCACGTAGAGATGTCTTTTTAAACAGAGTAACAACATACAGATACTCACTCGTTAAGAAAATTTAGAAGAATTTAGAACCATTTAGAAGCTGTTTGCATAAGTTCCTACAAACCTCAACACCTTCCTCGCTCCCAAGTCACCCTACTTACCTCAGTTTTTACAGCAGCCCCATAAATATGGAACAAAAGCATTTATAATTTTTATTTCATGGATGCAGCAGTGCTCAGCTGTACACAGCCTTTCCTAGAGTAACTAAAAGGCAGCTCCGATGCATCAGAGTCCTGCATTAACAAAAAACTAAAACATGCAGCAGTAAAATATTTTAGGACAGTGCATTTTCACCTTAAAAACAGCTACTATACCTTAGTGTAGTGGTATTTTATCTTAGATGACTGGAAAGCAGTACCTGTCTGTGAGGGAACCTAAGTGTTCGGCTACTGGTCACACCTAGGGGGAGATGGACTCCAAAGACCTGACAAACGCCAGCTTTTTGTCCTAATTACGGACAGAAAGTTTGTACCAACCATTTCTGGCACATCACTTCCTTATTCACAAGAATTCTGGCTCACACAAAAATATCACAACTATCTTTTATAGAACTTGAGAAGTCAGCAACAGCCCTACATTCACCAGCAGCATTTTAAGAATTTGGCACGTAATAATTCTACCCCAAGAATACTTTGCTGCTACCAGGAAGCTCAGGCTCTTCTAACCCACTGCGCAAGAATGGGAGCATAATCACTCACCTGTACCCCTGTGACTATATCCTGGTACCAATGTATCAGAGGAAATTACATTTTATTAGGTTGCATATTTTACTTTACAGTTATGAAGGTAATATTTCTCTTCCACATGGAACAGATAAAAGCACTGTTTCCTGTGCTACTGAAGCAGAACCACTCCAAGAGCAAGCTAAGAAGAAAGCATAAACCTTATGGACAGTCAATGAATAAAAGGTATGCAACTTCTGGTACACCCAGGCTCAACAGCTATGAAGTATTCCTGCTCAAAGATTAATTCAACACTCATTGAAAACTTCAATTGCTCCAGAATACTTACCATATTTGTAGCTTAATTTTCTTTCCGTCTAATTCTATTGTTCTGATCTTGAAGTCAATTCCTGCCAGAGAAAGAGATACTCTAAGTTTTGCAGTAAATGAAAAAGAAGCATTTGGTTTCCTTTTGACAATTTGGTAAGAGCAAATTTTGGCAAAATAATTATTCTGAAGTTGTCATTTCTTCCAAACACTAGGAAGAAATTGGGGATGGACAAAGGTTTTCAGCTGCATCCAACATGTCAAGAATAAATAATTCTGCATAGTGAAAACAGACCAAACTCAAGACTCACTGCTAGAGTTAGTTAAGATCAGAAGAGGAAGATTTAATCTCAAAATTCTTTCATTTTACACTGATTGGTTCACTAGCTTAAGTGCATATTTTTCTCAACTTTTGACTAGCCCTTGCAGTTCAAGTCAATTCCCTAGAACCTCAGCTGGCTCTGAGGAAAAATAATACATAGTAAGACACTTTAATTCCTTTTCAAAATTGTCATTTACTTCTGAAAACTGATGTTTAATGCAACTTAATCAGACATCACAGTAAATCACAGGAGATAAAAGCTATACAGATAGATATTGAAAGCAGCTGAAGCAGATCACACATGGAACTTTTACACCAGTTTTGGAGTAAGTTAAATTTCCCAGGAAGCTGCAAAAGGTATCAAGGAAACACTTCTCTCCCTCCCCCTCACTCACCTCACACTTCCACATGTTACCTATCACTTCTGAGACTGATTTTGAAGACAAATTTTAAGCCATGGGTAAAAAAAAAAACAAACAAAAAACCAAACCAAAACCACAAACCAGTATACATTCTGAAAGGTTTAACAATGTCTTTTAAGGTTCAGAGGGATCAAACACATCTACGAATCAAAGCCAAGATTTCCAAACAGACTGGCCTTTACCCTGGACTATTTTAACTTCAGCGTCTCCAAAGCTTTACTATAACACAGCTCAAATTGAGATTGCTCAAGTCCCACTACATAACAGCCAGATTTTTGAATCCCAGAATAGCCACCCCCATATACCCCCTAGTTAATCTGTTTTGAAAGTAACGGCCCGTTGTTTCTTCATGGCACCTTAAATAGTTACTTGATATTTAAACATAATTTGTAAAAGATTTGGGGAGGCAGAGTAGCTTATTTTATTTATTTAATTTCTTTCCTCAGCTATATTTTAAGTAACAATTAGCAAGAATAGCTTAATTGGGAAAATGCTGTTTCTAGCCTTTTAAGATTTCATTCATCACTTATACAGGAAGCTATGGGATTTTTTTAGTATCCTACAGTAGAATTTGAATATGAAATATGGACATTCATTAACAGTCTCTCTTTCATTCTTCTTGTATGCAATATTAATATTTTAATATACCGAAAATACCAAGTTTCAGCCACTTAATCTTGATATGCTATGGATATGCAGTTTAGCCCATTAGGTAGAATACAAATTACGAGCAGAAAAATCACATCAGCACTTTTAACAGCATATGATATTAACTGCATTAATTTAAAATGCTATGACTACTGCTACAGTTGCAACTTCTCAACATTCACTAGTAGATTTACAGGCAAAAAGATACTTGGATACTTTCATTAATGTCATTTTAGAAGAATGCAAATAAAAATGATGTGTACTTTAAAAAATGGTTATTACACATAACAGAAATTTGCCAAGTGTTTCCATTTTAAATTTGATAGGATTTTGTTCCTCTATTGCTGTAAGGATTTTGTTCCTCTATTGCTGTAAGGATTTTTCTCCTAACTAGGGGCAATGCCTGCTGAAATCACAGGTAATTGCATTCTGGTCTGAAAAGAACTGACCTTTGATCTGAATAAATCTTCTTTTGGCCTCAGAGGTTGTGACACACAAATACAGATTTTCCTGGAAAGGGTATTGTATCACGGACAACAGCAAATTAAAGCAGTTTTAAAAGCTCCTTTGTGTCTAGGTCTGGACTCTTAGAACTAAGTATGACAACCATTGCGAAAACTAGATTCAAAGACTACCATGGTCAAAAATAATTCTAGATGGACTGTCAACTACTGATGCAAAGAGACACCAGCATAAACACCGAAAAACTCCTGTAGGGATGGTGTTCTGAGAAACCAAGGTTAAGCTGCAGCTAGATATCTGTCTGCACCAATCCATGTCTTGCACAGACTGGTTTCTTGTGGTTACTCATTTCCCTTGCAGCACCAAAAAGACTTATACGACCACTCTTTTAATCACTTCTAAAACTCAGAATCTGCACAAAAAATATCTTCTCAAAACTTAAGATTTCTGGTAGGATCTTCATCATAATTGTCAAATATTTCAAAGTTAAAAGAAGAACATAAAGGGGAAGGCCATACATATCTCTGCTGGACACTAAGAAGTTCAACAAATGCAACTGCAACTTTTTGGAGGCTAAAATGAGCTAGAAACTGGTGCTTCTTTTGTTCTTTCTCTTCAGTAGCAGGAAGTGGTGAGCTGCAAGAGTTCGCAGAGCAAGCCTGGCTACATGTGCTACCACTTCCTGCCAAGTACGTTTGCATGGCCAACTATGAGCACTGCTTTGGTTACAGTTACATTTAAATTACACCATGTAAAACACTGTGATGACTATAGCATTTTAGAAGTAATTCTTGAGAGAAAGTTTCCTTTATTGACGAACTCTTATTTCACACAGTCACACACTGGGATACCATACTCTGAAAAGACACTCGGGTCTAGTAAAGAAGAGTAATTCACAAATCAGAAAGTTTCCCCATAAAAGATCACACAGCTTCCACAGTTCCAAAATGCAACGTGCAATGTTGTTCTCTCCAGTAGGGAGAAAAAGCCCAGAAATATCTGGATGTCCATCTGAAGTCAATATTTTGATGCTTTTAGAAGACACGGATTAATTCTTAAAACAGAAACGTTAACAGTATAGTTATTTTTAACTGCTAAAAAGAACCTGCCACATGGAAGTCTGACAGTGATGCACACTAAATCAGTCAGTCTATATTAAATATGGATACAGGAGCATCTGTTGCAAGAATCACCAACTCGCAGTTTGCAGGGAGGAAGCCCAAGTTGAGACCCAAACCATGCACTGATTAGGACTGCAATTGCTTGCATTTCCCTTGCAGCACAGGGTAAAAGCAGTTAAGGGCTTATTGTTTTTCAAAATGCTTTTTCAGATCCTTGTTAACTATCGGCCAGGGACACATTTATCCCATAGATTCCAACAAAACTCTGTCAAAGAACACATCACCCAGAGAAGCCTGCACACTAAGAAAAAGTCAGTGTCATTAGTGTCACAAAAAGACTCGCACATAAAACCATGACAACTGCGCACTGCTGTATTCACTTTGTATCACTATGCAAAGCTAATAAAATTCAACAGCTAGAGTATGCCATTGTCCAACACCACCCCACCAAATACCAAAGGCCAGGGAGACCAGCCTCACCTAGGCCTCTTGATTTAAGCCAAAAAGTCACGTCCATCTCATACTCATATGGGCAATACTCCTTCTACCACTCTGCTCCTACTTACACATTCCTTCTTATTCTAGCCAAACTAGGCAAATTTTATCCATAATTAAGATATGATGCAATCATTTTAAACAGACACTGGGAAATGCTCCAAAGAGCTGCATTACAGCAGGACATATTGAGACATTCCTTTTCCAGCTTTAGTACCAATGTCTTTCTACTATGAACCTTCACAAAACTAGTCTGACGCAATTGTTAAAAAAATGGACAGACAAACTGAGCAGAGATGCCGAAACAGTTAATTTTGCTCCTTTAGTTTTTAGAATAGTGACTTACTCTCAAAGCATCACTGTTACTCTTTTGTTCTCCCATCCTCTGTGATTTTAACACGGTATCTCCAGAGCTTGTACCTCAGGTTTTGTCCTGCCACAGAAACAGTTCCAGTCAGGTCTCCACTGCAGCTCTTCCCTACGCAGTACTACTGTTCAGACTCACAGATTGCCATTTCTTCCTTTAAACACAATTTCTGTTGCAGAAAATGGTACAGCACAAAGAAACCAAACCAAAGTGTTTCGGCTGGAGCAGGCAAACTTACAACACAGTACCAGCAAATATGTCATGAAGGTAAAGTTTTGCTGGTCTCCAGTCTGCTTAGCAAGAACTGGACGGGCCATAGTAGTGAAAGACAGACAGAAAAAAAAACAACTAATGTAAAAAAAAATAAAAAAATTCATAGCCTCCAGCAAGCAAATGTTAGAATTCTTCATATTTACTTATGTTAACCAGCAGTTTAAACTAATGTTGAGCCACATGAAAAGTTACAGAAGCTGGACCTTACATTTAAAAGAGCTGGATGATCAGCTAACAATTGCTGTTGATTTTAACCCAAGTTGATTTAATAGTTTTCTGATTTCACTGAGTTAATTTATAAATATTTATTTATTTATTAAGAATATTTAGTAATATTTTTCTGCTGCAGTTGTAGCAAGAAATAGTCAGGAATTGAAGCCCTTCAGGATATAAATAAATGCCAAATGCTGATATCATACTCTAGCCTGTATATTTATGANNNNAAAAAAAAAAAGATACTCAACGTACCTAGCTAAATCTCTTTTAAAGAATGGGAAAAAATCTCATTTTTTTTTTACATAACTAAATCTCTTTTAAAGAATGGAAAAAAAAAAAAATTAAGGGGAACAAAACATATTCCCAGCAAGATTCCCTGATAAACAGAAACTTTGTGGCACTTACCACTATTGGACTTAGATAACAATAAAAAGGCGTTCATTAGATGATGGTGAGAGGAGTCAAGGTACAAAGTCTTGTTGCCCTTTTTGAGCAATACAGCATCAGAACAACTGGAGTTCATGCATCAGCTTTCAAGCTGAGCTTATTCCAACTTCACAGCATCGGTCCTTCCTGTCCTACTGTGTTTATATGTAGGCTTGGGAGGGAGTGTGATTTTTTTTTTTTTTTTTTTTTCAAGAAACTGAGCTGAAAAGGGAGAAAATTTTGCAACTTCTTTGCTGCATGAGACAACATTCAAGGGTCTTTAAGATATACAAAAGGAAAGGAAAATATTTTCCTGCAGTTAAAGCCAAATTTAAAGCAACTTAGAAATGAGCAGACAGATTTGTAAATTACCTTCAAAAAAAGTAAGCGAGAACAGGCACATGGCTGAAAATCAGTATGCTTCACCTTCAGCTTGTTGAATTCTGGGAGAGAATTACTTAGAAAATACTTCTCCCTAAAGACTTTGCTTCTAGTGAACAGCAAGCAACTAAGTTGCAAAGATGAACACCAGAACTAGCAAGCAGTAGTTCCCTAACACAGCTGTAAGAGCTGATATTGTTCTGCTGATTCTCCAAAGGATGGGTTTGAGTCTGAGAGCCCCAGCACAAGGCTGTGATCTTCACAACACCGCAGCAGCACATGCTACAGTATCAACTGTTGCCAGCACATTTGCTTTTCATTGCACTTTGAAGAGCTGTCAGCAACAGGCACTGAAGGACCCCAAAGCACTCGCTCACACACCTCGCTCCCCATGACACAACAGAGGTCCAGTTACCAGCACTGATCATACACACAAGCTTTGTGTGGACACATGAACAGAGCTGAAGAATTTCAACATCTTCGATGCAGATTCCAAGCACAGACAGACCAACAGAACAACACTGTTCCAGAAACTTGTTCTTGTTTGTATGAATCCAACAGCTGAGGGACACCAATTTGTTCCTGTAGATTTTTCCCATAAGCTTACCCAAGGATTACTTTTTTCTCCTGGTTCTCAGTAGTAGGTATCACAGGTTTTGAGTTAAATACACAACTATTTTTTAAAGGTGTTTTTAAGGGAATATCTTCTTCTGCTACATTGGTTTATTGTCTCAATCTATACAGGCAGATAAACATTAAGAAATTTTCTTTTATATTAGATCCTTTCTTGAACGATTTCAGTAAACATAAGAAATGACCAAGTAGGAAACAAGATCAGCATAAAAGACTGGGTGGGGAACACTTGCAACACACCAGTGTGTCATACTGCCTCATGCAAAGGAACGAAGTTTAATCATTTTGAATATTTGGCTTTAGTCCCCAGTAACATCTGCGAGGCATTTTCAGATGATCTCAGCAATGTCTTTTACGTGGTTTAGCCTCGGACGGCAACAAAGAACCACGTGGCAGCCCGGCTGGCTAACGCCTTGTGGCGGCGCTAGAGCGATTGGAAGAAAAAGGCAGCACTCGTGGGTTGGGACAAAAACTGTTTAACAGCAAAACAGAGTAGAACAGGGAAAAACAGTAACAGTAACTCGGATGGAGAAGGATACAAACGCCAGTACGATACCGACCGCCGCCCGTCCCACCGCAGCCCCCGCACTTCCGGTAACCCCTCCCCTTCCCGGCAGCTCCCAGCGACCCCTGGGCATGGCTCAGTGGGGTGGGATACCTGGGCCCTGCTGGAGCCAGGGGAGAATTAACCCTGTTCCTGCCGGAAAACCAGGACAGTCTTGTATCACTATGTAGGTTAAAGACGCAGTAGTCTTTTATTGCAACCATTCAAAAACATAGCAGATGAACACGAAGCATCCACACCACGGTGAAGGTCAACATTTCTTAAAAGTTGTAAGATAAGTTTATTTTAGAATGATACAAGGGTGCAACCAGTTAGTTTTATTTATCCTTTTGCAACCTAGAGGGACAAAGCTGTATTCTATTCTTCCCAGACAGCCCTTTAAGAACCCACAGAACACTACTAAACTTAGAGTGCACTGAACAGGCTCCTTCAAGTTAACTGGCCTTTCTTCATCTTGCTCTTCACCCATACAAAGAGTCTAACACCAGTGCCCTACACAGGGATACACACAGCAGCATTCTGTAGCTTGAAAGTTACTAATACAGTAACATTATTAAAAGTTGAACACATTACACTGGCAAAATATAAACAAATAGCTAAAGTAGGTAAGCCAATAAAGAACGCAGGTGCCACCTGTACTTATAACATAAGACAGTTGCCTGCTCATAAGACCTTGAAACTTACTACCAAGCTGACCAATGCTCATATTGCTAAGCAAACTGCTGCTTCCTCCAGCATGTCTCCTCAGCTACAGTGCAGCTACCACGCTAAACTTCCTCTCAAACTTCTTTCTATTTAAAAGGGAACAAGGGATTCAGAATACAAGTTACAACCAACCTACACTTTGAAACAGTCAACTTTTTGAGAGCTCTCAAACCTATGATGTAATCTGATTATTAAGATTTTAATTCAGTGCTCTTCAGCCACTTGTTCCTAACAGTGCTCCTATGGGTTCTGCCACCCCAACCCTGCACTGCAACTGTGCATCACAGTGTTTCCACACAAACACTAGATCCTGCAAAGTGAAATTCTCTTTCCAGTATTTTAAATTCAGAATTTACAGATTGCTTTGAGCAGTCTTTGAATCGTATGATTTTAAACACTAAAACCACTCAATCCAAATTTAAAAAAACAACAGCAGAAACTTATTATTGCATGGCATGAGTGAAATTACCAATCATCACAAAAGACCAACTGTAAAAGGGCTGGGTTCCTGCAGTGTATCTTTTAGAGTTTACAACCCACATACCACAGCTCTATGAAAGTGCAGAGAAATTAACCTATGTCTACCTCTTATTCTATTTTGAATGTAAAACAAGCTACAGTTGGTGCTAACTCATTTTCAACTAAAATAATTTTGAAATAGATTAAAATTGCACTACTTATACAAACAGCAAAGCATGTTTATTCTAAGCATTATTTATAGACTGTCTCTAAGAGGAATGCACTAACTTAGATGCTCTGAGAACACTCTCCTTTCAAGCCAACGTGCAATAGAGCAGTAAATATTAAAATCAGCCATGAGACTTGAGGTTGTAGTTCCACAGCCAGCTAAAACTAGGGTAGGTGCTGCCACTAAAGAGTTATGACTCAACCCTTGTCTCTTTTGATCTGTTTTACTTTCATCTGGGTGAGTTGTATGCTTCAGCTTACCATCATCTGCAATGACAACCGATGGTGTAGGCGTAACTTAGAGAACAGGTACAGAGTTACAGCCCTCCTCCATTGAGTAGCAGACCACAGACTCTGTTGAACCAATCATTGAAACACAGACCAAAAGGTGTCCCACAAGCAACTTGCAAGCAGCTGCAATGTGGATTCTACATCAGGGTATCACCTAACCAAGCCATGGCTCCGTGCTAGTACAGAAATTGCTATGCATGTCACACTCCAACTACTGCTAGACCTGGAACAGAAATGGATGCAGTGATCCCCCATGGACCCAGCCCCACACTCAGCCTGTAATGCAGCAATGGGAGATCCATGCATCTGCCATCAACTCTGAAGGTCTTCTTTCCCTCAGGTCTCTGGAATATGCAGCACATGGCTTTCTACTTCACACACACACAAAAAAACCCCACCTTTGCCACATGTTTCAATGGGTAAGAACACCAGATTTCCCCATTTAGAAGGTGGCTTAGGAATACAAATTTTTGATTATTCTTTCAGAAGCCCAGTGCTTAGTATGAGATGACATTTGATTAGTCCTTATCAAAAGCATTATTTAACAGGTAAGATTAAAAAAAAAATTGAAAGTAGAACAGGAAAAGATCCTGAATCTGCTTGCAAATCAGGTATGTTTCCAGACGCAGAAAACAGAAAATGCTGTCTTTAACCAAGATAACTCCAACCGAATATTGCTGTCAGGAAAAGAAAAGCAAGGCTTGTTTCATCCAAAGGTTAGCATCTTAAGCTTCCAAACGGTCGAAAAAGTGCTTTATGAAAAAGATCCTATGTGACCAATACTACCTTGCCACCATGACTTAAAGTTTGTTGTTCACTACTCATGTACTATGCTTCAGTTATCATCATAAGAACAAGCCAAAAAAGTTAGATTCAGCTTTGTTCACAATTTTTTGGTCCAGATGAACCTATATGACTCTCCAGTGAGAAAGGGAGATGGCCACTTCTTTTTTAAAAAACTTCCAATAGTTTTAGGGCTCCCACCTGATCTGAATGTATATATTAAACTGGTTATTCAGAAAGAAGAAATAAAGGCTTTTGTGGGCCCTACCATTGTCTATTTACAACAGAAGAGCTGCTACAGTAAAAGCAATCATATACAGAATGCCCCACAGTTCATAGTGCAAAGGAAGAATCGGTAAGTCATTGATCACTTGGAGATGAAAGAACTCTCACACAGTATAAGCTATTACTTTGTATCTGTTATTCCAGCAGTACCTATGATAAGTACTGCATACATACCCCATCAGCTGCAGGAATAAGACAGGTATGGAATATTTCTGGGGAACATTTAGTATGTAAAGCTGTAGCCCAAAAACTTGCACTGCCAAGCATCTCCTTGAGAGATTCAGGGATATCAAGATAGGGGCAGAAGCAGGAGAAAACAAAATAAAAATTAATAGGATAATGTTAGAATAGAGAGAGAGAAAATCTAAATTATGCATGACCACTACAAAGATATAAGTGACTGAAAAAGACAAGCAGTGATTAAATTTTTGAAAGTTTTATAGAAATGCAGGAACACCCCACTCACTCATTAAACAGGTAAGACTTCAGAGGGCACAGACCTGCTAAAACTGGAAGGAAACGTACATAGAATATGGCTCCTACCAGCAATAAACAGAGATAAAACACACACACACACAAAACCAGACATCAACAATGGTAGTAAAACAGTTCTTAGATTTGTAACTGATACTCTGGCCAAAAGGATCTAGGTTATCTATAAAGATCAAAATATCCAGTTAGAATTATCTTTGTTAAGATAAATCATCTAACCTAGGAATTTCAGTTAAGAGTCTGAAATACAGTCGTGTTTTAGAAGCAAGTGTGTGAAGTAGTGAAGTACCTAGTGAGGCAGCAATATCAGGCCAAAAGTCAAAGCAGAAGGTTTAAAGTTACTGACGTTATTTTTAAAGATGGCATTCCAGGCAGACTTCGGGAACATCATTTTTATCAGAGGCTTTTTTAAACCCATGTTTTTACACAGGAATAAGTATGCGGGAGTTTTTTTGATTGGGAAACAAAGGACATGAGGGAAAAGGGCTGCTTTATTTAACTTCCAATGTGAATTATAAAGTAAGCTTTTTTTTTAAAAAAAAAAAAAAAAAAGAGACTTTTACTACCTAAATTAAGACAAAACCATGTATCTTATTAGCAAAAGGTATACTTGTCTTTCTGGCACATAACAGTTTCTTTTCCTACATTTTCCTACAATTTTCCATTATACAAGGTTCTCTTAATGGCACTTCACCTCCTTTCTTTGCATTGCATATTTCAGGTTCTCTCTAGTTTTCCCAGTCAGGAGTTACTCTGATTTACTGCATCTTTATTCTTCCTTCCATGGTTGGATTGACATAGACACCTCATTTCATCTTTAATCCCATCAGAAGCCACACCATATAGGCAACGTATTTTGTTTCAGTAAAGGAAAACTATTTCTCTCTGGCAGATGAAAGAAAGGAGGATTTTACTCAGGATGGAGGGCAGGGGCACAAGGTGCAGCATATGTGTTTGCTGGCAGGCAGCCACTTTAGCTTTGCCCAATTTCTTAAACTCAACCTGTTCCAGATTTGGTGCCAGACTCCTATTAGTGACCAGTCTGCTTTACACATTCTTAGATGTTGCCATACATGTAAGACAATGCCACTGACATTCAGCTACAGATTTCCTATGGTGCCCAAACCAGCACAGTCTGCACAGCAGCAGCAAAAATAATACACATTGTCTTGAACTTGGACAACTACTTGATCTCCCTAGCAGAAGAGAAGTCTTCTGAAACATGCAGCACTTTAATTGCCTTTAAAACTGCATACAATCTTATCAAAAGCATCATAGCTTACATTTAAGAGGAAAACTTAGTATATACCACAAGATGAAACAGATATTACATGCAATTATTGGCCAAAACCCCTGTAAGAGGCACTAAATTACAACCCACTGCAACCCCTTTAGGGAATGCGAGTTGCCGACTTAAATTCTGAGTTGCCGACTTAAATTCTGAGTTGCCGACTTAAATTCTGAGTTGCCGACTTAAATTCTGAGTTGCCGACTTAAATTCTGAGTTGCCGACTTAAATTCTGAGTTGCCGACTTAAATTCTGAGTTGCCGACTTAAATTCTTTCTGAGTTGCCGACTTAAATTCTGAGTTGCAAGTTTGCAACTAAAATCTGGATTGACTCTGCTTGCACAAGACTTGCAACTCTGTTAAAGTTACTATTGTTCACAATGCACCCACATTAAAAAAAGATCACATCTACTTTATATATCTACAGTCAGCTTGATGGACAGGACACTTCAGCTACCATAACATTCAGCTAAAGATAAAAAGCAACAAAGTATCTTTTCAATTACAAACACACACCTAATTTCTATCACCAAAAAATAAAAAAATAATATTAAAAAAAATAAAATTAATCACTACAAATACTGCGCATATTCTTCAGCACCTATTATGAATTTCAGTTAAACTCCAAAATAAGTAATTTCAAAATGTGTTTCTACTACAAGGTGCCCTATTGCACAAGGACTAGGAAATCCTTCTAAAAAAGTAAATTAAAAATTTCCAAAAGCTATGTCTTCAATACTTCTCTTAATGCATTTGTTCCTATATTCAATGTTAGTCTGTGTTCTTAGCTTCGCTTTAAATGCGAAGTCACAACAGCATCTAAGCTGCCATCCTGTCACTCAAATAACCAGACAACACAAAACCAAGATAGACCTCCATCTGCCAATTAGGAACAGGCACAAAACAGTCAGACATCTGTCATGCTGTCTCTATGTAACATGCAGCAAGAAAGCCGCAACAGCATTTTTTAAAAAAGCTGAACAATTTCACTGACATTGCTGGCCTGTTGCAGAATACTGTAGGATAATGCAGTCTTATCAGTAGATGAAAATCGAAGTCCCAAGATGTCTCTTGTTACCAGCTAGGTGTTAGTATCAAATTTAAGGTCTCAAGAGCTACAACTTTAATGCTTTTAATCTCCAATATCTTCAACTACAAGGCTTTCTGACCAACATCAGGATAACATCTTGCTGACCACCCATCAGGAAAACGGCATAATTCTACCAGTTTCACATTTATGTCTGTAATGCCATCTGCCTCTATTCCTGCATAAACTCTTGGCCTCATCCTCACGCTGTGATGAAGAGACACTCAAGTCCCAGAGTCTACAAACCTTCAACATGCACTTCCATTCTGAAGATATGAAGAACTGTGCCTCCTGAAACACTTAGCCTAGGCTCAGACAGTCAATTTCTAACTTACAGGTTGTTTATTATAACAACAATTAATAAAGTACTACTGACAACGCCTTCCTGACTCTTCCCTCCCTTTGCTCATCCATCTTAGACCTATGTCTTTCTTCTACAGCTCCTACCATCTGCAGAAGCCCTAAAGAAATTGATCAAATGAGGATAGGGAGTGCTGAAGCTTAATGGGAGGAGGGGAAAAAAAAACAAAAATGAACAATCGATGTTCTGTCTATCATACCATGGGAAAGAAGAGTAGAAATATTTGGTGAAGCATAATTTTACTTGAGTACACAAACCTTATTTCCATTACACAGTATAGGCACGGAAATTTCACTGCAAAAGGGAAGTTGATAATTTTGCTCATCAAAGGGTTTTCATCAAAGTGTTCAAAGGTCAGCATACACGTGCTTGATTGCCAGAGTACTGCCCTATTTTGCAAGATGTAGGCTAAGAAAGTTACTTCTGTAAAATCAACACATTGTTCAGCTCTCAGATACAGTACTATCTCTTGTGGGCAACTTCCTGCCAAATATTGATATCATCTTGGATTAAAAAAAAAGTTTGACAGATTTTGTTTCAGAGTCAGCAAGCCTTTGTACTAAGTCAGAAAAGCTATCAGCTAAAAGATTTAACTTTACTCTTGTAGAAACCAGTTTAAACAAAAAGTTGAAAGGAATGCAAAGAATAAGGTTTATTATTTGGAATGACAAACCCAATCCAGTTTTACCAGACAGCACTACTTGAACAGCAAGTTAAGATACTTAGAGACTGCTTAATTAGCGATTCTTATTCCTGTACACAGAAACTACTAGCAAAATGCACATGAGATACTGCAAGATAAGTTTTGCTTTAGGAGCTGTTGAAGTGTGGAAATGAGCTGACTCAACTGCATTTTACTTTCCATGTAGAACTGTACAAAAGCAGAAGTTTCCACTCAGGAAGCACACCAAGCAACGTAACCTTACATAACAGACTCCTGTTGTAAAAAAGAGTGATCCCATGTTAACAGTGAAAAGCTGATCCTCACTAGGGACCACAGCAGTATTACGACTTGTTGACCCTTTTAGAGATTTTTCCAAACACAGCTACAGAGCTTAACATAAATTTAAAGTCGCTAAAAATTTAAAGGCCAAGGACCTACCTTGCCTAAAGTTGCTCAAGGTCAATCTGTGTTTTCACAGTCTCAAAACACATCCTAGAATAACCAAAAGGATCATCTGAAAGAAAGATTGCTGGTTCGCTTCTTGGAATGGGTGACAAAGTTTCCTGAAAGTACTAGCTAGGCCAGGTACTCAAGATTAAGACAGAAAGACTCTTGTGCCATGAGACCCCCCAAACCAATAAAAGGTCTGATAAATTATAAACACACATGCACTGCACTTTTATCCTACTTCTTATGCAGCTGTTGGCCACAGTACACCAGGGTGGAAGACCCTCCTGTCTCAATCAGTTCAGCCATCATTATAGTATGACCAAAGTTTTGAGGACAAAAGTCGAGGGACCATTCACAAACCTGAAAGCAACCTCCAAGGCTGTAGCCATACAAGCACACTTTGCATGACAGCAGAAGAGACAGGAATGTGCAAAGAGACACAAGTGTATCATGCAAGATGACAAAGTAACTACAATTAATTATTGACTCATTTGTATAATATGAACATCGAGACTAAGTAAAACAAATATTCTATAGTAAAGCATTATTTCCATATATCCCTCCTACTTTCTTCTTTTGCCCTCTTGGAAAATGTTTCCATTGCTCTGGTAACTGAAGTGTTGTGGTATAACCCCAGTTAAACTACTAAAGAACAACAGAAGAGGAAAATTGTAAGAAAGATGCTTAGAACTTAACAGATGATGTGGGCCCTTTCATCACAGCAACAAACTTCTGCTTTAATTTCTGGATGCAGAACGTAAGAAAAAAAAAAAGTTGAAACAACTAAAAGTTTAACCCTGTGTAGTTAAGAAATAACCTCTCAATGACTCACCTCACTCACTAACAGCATTTACATACATACAATTAAACAATAAAATTCAATATCAACACATCTCAAGCATACGCCTTCTCAGATTTCTACAGTTAAATCAGCTCTGATCTTGTTAGCAGGGAGACAGACCAGAAAACTAGGACACTACTCTGGCCACATAAAACTCTGTGTGATAATTAAAATCATCCTAAATTGAACACACATCCACATGCACATACCATCATATTGCAGAGTCTACTTTTTGGAGAACACATAACCCAAACAGCCTGGCAGCCTCCACCTCTGGAAGACTCAGTGCACTATCAATTTGTAAGGCTAATCTGGAGACTTTAAAACTTCAACTGGCAGAAGAGCCTGTTTGGGAAAAGCATTGCATCCCTGTGACTCCCTCTACACCATGGTTGGCTATGCTTTATTNGAGATGTTTAAGAAAAGGAGAAAAAAACAAACAAAAAAAAACAACCAAAAAACAACAAACCAACAAAAACCAAATCAGTACTGTTAGAAGCGGAATACCCCTAAACTCATCAGATTATTAGCGATGATTACAAAACCAGCTATTATTGAGCAGCCAGTATGCACTCACAGAGAACGCACGCACATGAGCGTGTCTTCAAGAACAAAGTAGATCTACAAGACTGACAAAAACAATACATAAAGAAGACTGAAAAAAACCCAAGTATTTTTATTTAAGCATATGTCAGCACTTTATGAACAGTTTCATTCTTCCCTACACTGTTAACTTTCCTGTTTGAAAGTCCTTTGCTAGAAGATAAAAAGGACTGGAAGAAACAAATTGTAAGGAGGAATACACAACTCTGAAGTCACAAATACTACCAATGCAATCATTAAGTTTCTTCAAGTTCAACAGTGTCAAAAGTAAGACCCTTAAGAAAGCAAATATGAAGGAAGGAAAACAGAGCAAAGCCTGTATTTTTTTGAATAAACTCAGTAAAAACAGCATCACACTCACAGTCCTCAAGACTTCCAAGTGAAGCAATGAGAAATACGAAGGGGATAAGTAGTTCAAGAAACATCAAGAAAATGGTTGGAAGACAGATGCACACATTTGTGTTAGCTATCTCTTTAAAAATATAAGGTATTTTATATTCAGCACAGTACTAATGTAGGTGCTTTTTTAACTAAACTATAGCATGCGTTAATGCTTATTAGGCCTTTTATTCTAGCATACATACAGCAAAACACCATTTTAGGTAAAGTGCTACTCGGGTCTTGATCAGCTGCTGTTACTGATACAGCATTTTGAAACTGGTCATAGGGAAAAAGGGAATATACCATTTTAATTCTTCATTAATGCAGAAAATCTATTCTTACAGTGTTAGAAATACCAGCCATACTTTGCTTACTCAATCGTGTCTGTCTAAAGAAAAAAAAAAAAATTGTTTCTCCCCTGTACACTCTGTTCATCGCAATAAAAAGTCTGAAAAGGGAATAGCATTTGAGTAACACAAACCAAGTCACACATTATTCCACCTTAGCTTTAAATGAATTTCCTTCCAATAAAGAGTTGACTCATTCTCTTAGCGTTATTCTAAGACTATATCCAAGCCAGCGTTTGTTTTGCCCTCCAAAATACTAGCAATCTCCACTGCAGTTTACCCCTTTATCCTGAAGACCATGTACTTCATTTTATTTTAAAAGTGACCTCAACTACAAGTAGCTAACCATAAACCTCAAGTCGTCAGACTGCCACTCAGCAATACATCCATAAAGAACCTGTAAACTTTGTTCAGCAGGAAGTATTGCAAGACTGACAAATCTTACAGAAATACAAGCCACAATGGTCTGTTTTGACATATCACATCTCACTGTCATTAAGAAGGGCTAGCTGAGCTTCAGAATCCCCTTTTCACCATCAAATTTATAACTGAACTCAGCTTTTGCCAAAGAGGTTCCTCTGCCTAGTGGACTACGGAGCTTGAGCAGAATTACTCCAAATCTCAAACCCGTGCGCCACTCTGTACAAGCATACTCTCGAGTGCAGAGTTAAGAAAAGAGGCGAGTGACTCCTGAGGGGAGCGGTGTGGTCACTGTCACCAGGCAGCTCAACGGGCCCCAGAGCCAGCCCAAGCGGTCCGAGCTGTCTTCCACCACTTTCGGAAACCTACATCCAAACACGAAACGACCAACCGTGAAAAGCGCAGGAAAACCCGACGGGGAAGTCCCCTCGGTAGCCGCCGCCGGGGTTGGCAGAGGGCGGGTTCCGGGCACTGCCCCGCGCCCGCCATCCCTTGGGCCACCTCGCCGAGAAGGCGCGCCCACCCCCCCCGCCCTATCCCGCGCACAGCCCAGGGCCGGCCAACTGTTGCTGCCACCGGGGCGCGGGTAGGCGCCGAGGACCGGCTGG
>VZRU01021385.1:97210-122033 GCA_013398155.1 Pedionomus torquatus | reverse complement strand
GGACGGAGGGCGGGGAGGAGGGAGGGGACCAAGCCCCGCCCCGCCCCGCCCGGCGCCCACTCACTGGAAGCGCTGTGCGACATGACGCGCCGGAAACGCTGGGCCCGACAGGAGATGTAGTCTGGGGGCGGAGGGGGACCCTCGGCCCCTTTCTTTTCCCGTCCTCTGAATCTTGCAGGTAACGCGTGGCTCCGCCGAGCCAAGCAGCCCGCCGGATATTGCTCTTGTGTATTTCCGTGTGAACACAGCTCAGGAACCATAGCTTCCTCTAGGTGTTAGGGGACCTTCAAGATCATAGTGTCCAACCACTGCCAATTCCACCATCGAACCATGTCCCTCAGCACCAAGTCTACCCATCTTTTAAATACTACACCACTTCCCTGGGCAGCCTGTTGCAATGTTTGATAATCCTTTCTGTGAATGAATTTTTCCTAAGAATGTTTCCATCCTAAGCCTGCCCTGGTGCATCTCTTGCCCTACCACGTGTTACTCAGGAGACCCCAAACCCCCTCTCTACAACCTCCTTTCAGGCTGAGTTTTAAAAACCATCACCAACTGACGCTACAAAAGTTAATGCTCAGAGGGTCACATCTAAGACCGTGTATTCTCGGTGCTCAAATGGCAGCAGATGAATGAGTTTTCCACACAAAAATACACACATCCCGAATTTAAGGACACTTGGAGCATCGCTATCACCACGCAACCATTTGGCCTTTGTTCTAGTATTCTCTTTGGAAACTACCTGAATTTGTAAATAGGGTCATGTATTTCTCTGCTCAAGTGACACAATAAATAATGTCATAATTCTCCACATCAACAATGAGCACAGGGGACACGCAGGTGCATATGTGGCCTCAAATATTCATGTGTTGCTTTGGGAGTATTAAGTCAGGAAGAAACTGTTCACACAACAGAAAAAGTATTTTCACACAGTCTCAAGTAGCACTTAAAACATGAGTATTCTAGAGCAACATGTGGCTATTCTAGAGCACTTCAATAAACACTTTTTCCCACCTTTTTCCATTGATAATTACCTCTTGATTTGAGTCTGCCTCATTAGGTATTCATTATGCTGTGCTCCTCAGAGGATATCACAAGGTGCTATAAAAATAAATAGCATTACAGAAACACTTGACATGACAGTGAAGACCTATTGCTTTAATTTACTTTAAAAACTGTAGCCTTTAACAAGTGATAAACAGAAATCTCTAATGCTATAAATCACTACAATAGTTCTCACCTCCCTCTTGGGAAAACAAAGGAAAAAGAGCCATTTTCCCCAAATCACTCCTGAAGGGAATGTCATCCTGCAAGGCCTGAGCTCTCAACCTCCTTATCAGCCCCCTCTAGGCTTCCACTCCCCTGGATGCAGACTGGCCCTTTTGCACCCACTGGGCAGGGCACCACTTCTGCTGGTCACCCCGTGGGGGGACATCCTGCCCGGAGGAAGGCAGCAGCAAGCAGCCTCTGGATAGCATTGGGGGCTGCTAATGTGACTCAACCCCCTAACAGCAGTCCAGAGATACCTTCTCATACGGGTCTCCTATCTGCTGCCACATCTATTAGTTATAACCCAGCCTACAACCATACAAAGTACTTTCTCATGGTTTTTTTCTCAGTGTTAATTTGGCAAATAACTATGCTGAGTTCCATACAAAATTAAACAAAATTTGGTTTGAATATTAAAGCTCTGTCATACACAGTTAGCCTTCATATTCCAAGTACACAAAAAACACGCCATGGCATTAACCTACAATTTGATGGCGTGAAACAGGGCTCAACTAGTCTAATACCTGGCTATTGCTGCATCTGTGCAAAGTGTTCTGAGGAAATCACTCTGAACTTCAGCCCTTATAATCCTTGGGAAAAAAAAAAAAGCTATTATTCTCCTAGTTACTAATTATTCTGAATCTTCCTTGTTAAGGGTCTCACTTTGATAGTGTTTCTGGCCAGCATGCGGTTGTGATAATAAACCATCAAAAATCCAATGGCAGATCTGCTGTAAATCTCTGTAGAGGTGAATTTGGTAAGAGCTTCTCATGAATGCTGATCTAACTTATGGTTAACTGAATCAAAATCCAATTTTATATCACAGATGCCATGTTGTGATTCAAGTAAAAAATTAATTGTTGTTGGATTGAGATCTCTGGGAGACCAGGAGACCATCTGAGAGAGCGGAATCAAGGCAGCAAAACAAAGATAGGGGAATTGTCTTTTTTTTTTTTTTTTTTTTTTTTTTTTTTTNTTTTTTTTTTTTTTTTTTTTTTTTTCCGTTTGGTTTGGTTTTTTTTTGCTTGGAGACCTCAGCCCAAGTCAGGGTAGAACTGGGAAACATGGCTGCTTCATTCTTTTTGTACTGTATAATTAACTATTGGGCTGTTGAGCTATGAAGAAGGGTTTTTATAATACTCATTGCAAGATTGAAGTCTATCAGTGGTAATGGCAACCTAGCACTGAAGCAGTCAAACCAAATTGGTTAATTATTTCAGATTAGTATTAATAATCAGATTATAGGAAACTGCAAATAAAAAACTAATCTCTGAAACATTTCCCTGTATCTGTTTTTTCAGAGACATGAGTTGCTATGCATTGTAATTACAGCCATACTGGAGATTACTACGCAATCATATTTCAGCATTGAAAAGTAATTTGGGGGTTAATATTCACTCTTTAGTTTTATGGAACAAATAGGCTTCCATATGTCTCTGGAGCAGTACATTTCAATAGCCATCTGTTACTCAAGAGTAGTTTTATGGAAAAATAATGCAAATTACTTCCCTCTTTAATTACACTGGTGCTTTGCAATATGGCGCTCCATTCTGATTTGGAAAAGTGCCAGTTTGCCAGATTCAAAGGACAGATGTTTACTTAACCATGAACTTTAAAAACAAGATATTTTTTTAAAAAAGCTACATTTTTTTTTTATTTTCTAGAACATGCAAAAATTCTAATTGTACAATTGTATACTTTGCAATGTGTTAGTAAAACCTTAAGGAATACTATCAAAGCTGCTAAGGATCAATAACAAAACTGCTAGAATACCTGTTCCCTGAAAATACTTTGAGGCCCAATCTTTGCTATTGCACTAAATTGGAAAAGGCAACATTTGTTTTATACTGCATTACAGTCAAACAGATCAACTACAATTAATTTTTTTTTCTGACACGGGGGACCCACCGAGGGGAACACTGAACACACAGGAAATAGAAAATGCTTGATACTATGGATTACTTTTAGTCACTATATAAAAGACATAGCATTGTAATAGTGTAATGTTGACTTGTATGTTTCAAAAAAGCAGAATTTAAAAACCCTTTACAACCCCTAAATGACTGCCCAAACAGCTTTGCCTGAATACCACAGTTGAGGTTATCCAATAAGCAGATGTTGAGACCCAACCACAATACGGTAGAATTCCATTCATCACTGAAGTGTATGTAAATGCACCAGTTAAAGCACTCAGGTTCAGAAAGGCACTAATATGAAGAGCAAAATGCAATTACTCCCTCTCTTTGTGTGCAATAAATTTAGCAATCCTTACATACACATTAAGTAACCAGAAAATACTTGTGACTTTTTCAACTCCTACATTTTAAAGAAAAAGCCAGATTACATTACTACTACATTCCCACTCCTATTTTCACTTTCTCAAATGACAGACATCATGACTTGCAGCTTTCAAAATACTTTTTTCCTCTCAGTTCAGAGATGAGACCGCTTAAGTAAAACGAGAACTATGTGAAAATTGGTCTTTAATTAAGCTCTTCTGTTCAATGCATACGAAATTGTTGGAAATTTTACGTCTTAATTGTTTAAGTACAAGGTTTCAAAAAAAAAAAAAAAACAAACGAAAAACAAAACCCACCACAAAATAGAGTTTAGAACATGTTGGTAGAACCAGGGTCCTGTTTTGTTGGCAATAATTGGAATCTACAGGTCCAAGTCCTACATAAAATAACCTTAAGAGGCAGTCTTGCCCTGAATGCTCTCAAACTGCAAATCATTAACATGAGCTTTGCTCCTTAGCTTTTGGACTCTGATAGCTAATACAATAATATTTTTCATTTCTATCTATAATAACTCTGGTTTTGGCAGATGCCTCTGTAATTTATTACTGTTGATGACCATCATGTGACACTCCTTTGAAAAAAAGTCACTCCCCAGTTCCAGGAAATGTCTTTCACTGCAGGTAGATACACTCATTCTACACTTGTCTTACTGTATTTGGTATCCATATGTCCTGCTTTTAATTCCTAATTTTAAGAAGATCAGTGAATGGGTTTAATTTTTTTTTGTCTTTACAAAGAACAGTACATCAGTACACTACTTCCTTTACGTTAGTGATCTTATGAATTTTCCATATGTATGTGCCATAGAACTTTACATAGAAGAGGTTAAATCAGGTCACCATCATTGAAAAAAAAAATACTTAAAGTATGTACAGTTCAATTTCAGAAAGGAAAAGCACTGTAAGACTCTAATCTACAAGTTCCACAAATTTCAAGGGTTGCTATTATGGCAGGGCTAAAAGTGGACCCTTTTCAAGTTCCAGTGCTGATCTAAACCTTCTCAGCATGTGCATATTTAATGGTTTACATCATTAATTTATAATCAATTAATATGATAATACTTAATTCTGCAGTATAGGCAAAACCACAGCCACACTGCATTCCGATCAAACCTAACACTTGAGGTAAACCTCAGAGTGCAACTTTGAGCTGCTTAGTGTCTGGAAATCTAAACTGTCTTAATGATAGTACTACAGAGACACTCATGCAAATTTTAGTATTCTAGACAAACCACTGTAAGCGTTATTAAGATGAATTTTTTTTTGTTCGTTTTTTTTTTGTTTTTTTAAATCAGTCAATATGCACTTCCTCAGTGACCACAGTCAATTTAAATAAGGTTTTGTAGTCCTTCCCCTCCCACCTCCCCAAAAAAATCCTTTATTCTCACAACATTAGACAACAAATCTTAAGGACCCACCCAAACTCAGCTGCAGGAGGCCACAAACGGAGCAGGACAGAGCACAACTGGGTGTCCGGGGTGCTTCACCAGCTGCCACCTCCCTCACCGCAAGGAGGACTCGCGGGCTGTGCCAGCCCAGCAGGAGACCACCACCGGACATGTCATCAGAGACACGCATTCAGCTTTTAAACAGCAAGAGACTGACACTCGCGGAGCAGAAAAAAATCTCCATCACTACACTGTTTTTAAACATCTCCAGATCAGCGTTTGGAAATCTTCTGTTGTCATTTCAGCAGACAGATAATGTTTCTTGTTCTTTTCTCTAAAATGGCATTAGAGCCTTTGTTTCCTGGGAGGAGGATGGAAAGGGAAAGTCCTTCTCTTAGACCTGAATCTGTCTCTGGAGGGCCAGCCACTGCCTTTCTCTCCTTGTTAACTCACAACTTAAACTCAGTGTTGCATTTCTGTTTTTTGAAGAGAATACTTCAGAAAAAGCTTCAATCATAAGACTGAAGGTAATGCATTAGAACTGACTTACAAAGTATGTCACCAAACTACAAGCAGATATGAAATTAATCTCCAAGTAAAACCAAAATAGAGAACCAAACAGAGGAATGTGTCCAACACACATCCTGTTTTCAGACCATCCTGTGTGTCCCTCCTTCTACTGAAACCAATCTTTATTGTAAACTGTGACTCTGAAGTCTTCCTCAAGCACCAGAGGCTCCTTGCAGGAAACACACTTAAGAAGCGAAAACCAGGAGGAAGAGATGAAGGAGGGCGACACTTCAGAAGTTTTGGGTGTTTTTTTGATGGTGCTTTATACATTGGGAAGGTATTTTCCTAAACAAATAAAAACTTAATTCTCCTTCAGATTCTGAATCAACAGGATTAATAGAGTTTCCCCTTTCCCTTCTGCTTGCAGATAACATCAATTTGAAAAAAGACTGAAAGGTAATAGGAACAGCTAAGATTCAAGAACTGACTTTGTGCTGATAACAGGACAGCACGCAGAGGAAAGTATGAGTCAGAGCCTTTCATAGTAAATTCCCCATGATATAACAAGAAATACTTCCAAAATACCTCTGTCTGTGTGTCATCACTACTCCAGCGTATAAGGGAAAAACTCTTAACATGGCATTACAATGTTATGAGATAACGGTTCTGATGGTGAGAAGAGGAAAACCAGTATAACAGCTTGAAGCACTACAATTCATTGATCTATTCTTGCAGAACAATGTAGGATTCAGGGGTGGGAAGAAAGTATTTTGTAAGTTGTGTATGGTGTCAGCATGGGAGAGGCCACCCTGGCTTTTAGAATATTATTGCCTCTATAAAACCTACATATTCACTTGTGCTCATGGCAAACTTTTAAAATATTTTTTGCTAAATGCAGCAGTTCTCTCTTCAAAAAGGATGTGAGTCAACACACTGTCTGTTGTACGTTTTTGGAGACCTTTCATAGTAAGTAATTTTCATCAGGTCTCTTTGTGCCACTTACTGGACTTCTAGTGAATTACACTTCTAAGTGTTCCAGGCTTGATTGAATTAAATCCAAGAGCCTTTACAGATTATATTTGTGATTATTTTTATTGATTTATGGAAAAAAATCTCACCCAACCTCTTTCATTAATGAAAAACTTTTTTTCTTTTCCATTCCCACTATCTGCAATATTTTTCTTTCTCATAGGTTCTCTAAATGAGTTTAAACATATAAATGATGACTAAGAGAAATTCTTCAGCGTTTTTCTTTTTGACTGGGGTGGGAAACTGCAAAAGAATACGCACATAGGTTGTATGAACAACACCACAGAAGTGACAATTTATTCAGCAGCTAATACAAAAGTAGATGAGACTCCTAGATTCCATTAAGTACCTGAAAATACCTGTGCCATGTATTATTCTGTTAGAAAATGAGCAGAATTAAGACTGTCTTTCTTTCTGCTTCATCATTTTTCAGTGTTAGAGAGAGCAAGCATTGTGGCTCTGCCCCACCAGAAACGCTGTGACAGACGTTAATAAAGACCTCGCGCTGCTTTTTCCCCAAGTGCCATTTTGTCTGTGAGAGACCAGCAGGTGCGTTACTCTGCCCTGCTGCAAAAATTCTATGAAGGCGGACACGCTCCCTGCTCTGATTTCCTATCCAGTTAAGCAGATGCAGCGACGTGCGGGGCAACGAGGCGATGCTATTGCAGCAAACGCCCTCCAGCCGAACAGGAGGACCTCCCCTAACCACCACTGCGTCCCTAACCACCATAGAGCCGAGTCCGCCGGGCGCCCAGAGCGGCTCAGGCCCCGCGCTCGCCGGAAGCGGGCGTGGATGGGGGCGGCCCGCCGGCAGCTGCAGCTATCATGCCGGTGAGTTGTTTACCAGCGCTGTCCGGGCCTTCCTGGGGGACAGGGATGGCGCTGAGCGCCCGTTCCTGGTTGATACTAGCCCTGGGGGCTCCGGGTGATGGGAGCCACCGCGCTACCGCGGTGTTCCGGGCAGGGGTGGAGCGGGGAGCGGCCGGGAAGGCCTGAGGCGGGGACCTGACCGTCCCTGCTGCTCCAGCTCGAGTCGCGGCTGTGCTCGGTTAGAGCTGGCCTTGTGATCCGAGCGCCGTTTAACGCGCAGTGCCTTCTCCCTCTTGTCCCGCCCAGCTGGCTAAAGACTTGGTGCATCCCTCCTTGGAGGATGAGAAGAGAAAACACAAAAAGAAACGTCTCGTGCAGAGCCCAAATTCCTACTTCATGGATGTAAAATGTCCAGGTAAAGATTTAAAAGGTTTATGTCTTACAGAAGGACAAATCTAATCTTGTATGTGGTTCATCTTCTTAAGTGGTCTGATGTATTATTTTTTTCTAAAGAAAAGTGATTTATCTGTTCTACGGAGATAAAAAAGCCTGAAAAAAAAAAGCTTTGGGTTCTTTGAGCAATAAAAGTGTTTTTAGTCTTTCACAAAAGGTAATTTGAGCAATCAGACTTTTGTTTTCTGTTCTGGAGGTCTGGCATGAGATAATTTTTATTATGAAATCCTAGCAAGTAGGGGAAAAAAACAAACCCCCAGATTTGTTTGTATGAGAAGGGAGATGAACTGGATGCCACAAAGCACCCACACCACAAGTTTCAAATAGAAGACAAGATTGCTTTCCTCCTTTTCTAAGTTGGAAAAGCAACCAGAAAAACATTCTACAAGAATATACACAGGCATCCTGGGAGTTTACATAAAAGGTAAAACTTATACAACTGCCTTTTTAACATGTTGTTGTTAAGTTGACGTCTACCTCACATGTACAGAGGTTATATTTAACACCTTAGAAATAAATAACACCTTAGGTATTACAGGCAATTTTTCTAAGGTGTTAAATATATCTGCTTGTCACAATTCTCATTACTTAGAATCATCCATTTAACCACCTCCCCTATAAAGTGTAACATGGGGTTCTAGCACAAATACGAGAGCATGCTCTCCCAGTGAACAGCTTTGATCAGCACAGCTACATCCGTATCATATATAGGCACAGAAATTGTCACGTGGTAACTTGCCTCCTAGAAACTGCTGTGGTGTAAGAAGGTTAGAGCAGTAAGCAAAGTCATAGTCTTACTTACAGCAGTCATCATCCTGACTAGAAGGAGGGAATATTGTTGTATTCATCTTTCCATATTATCTTATTCTTTCGTAGTAGTTTAGATTTCTAAGAAGCTCGGAGACATTGTTTTCCATCTAAAAATCAGGTAAATTCATTAAAAATATTTGAAAGTGAAGTGTGGTTACTTTTAAAAAAATATATGGTTGAAGTCTAAGCCACTGATGTATTTTTTCAATCTTCAAACCAATGTATGTGCACGCATATACTAAGATACTGTTAATGTCACCATAGGCCCACAGGTCACTGGTTATTTTCATTATTGTGGGACTAATGGATTATTGAGTTTGAGGGATACACAGAGCAAAGAGTAGAGCTGCAATAATGGGACAGTCTTAGACATGAGACACTGAAAACACCAGACGGCCTCATACATCATTCACTGGTGCTGGAAGCTGCTACCTAGGTACTGAAATGGATTTGGCTCCTTTCCCTGCAAAATCCACAAGGTTAAAAACTCACAATGTGGAAGTATATATTCATGGGACGAAAACAACGTTTGCTGTGGCTAAACTTTAGCTGTGGCTGAACTTTAGCTGCTAGCAGTTTTGTGCAAACAAAGATTCGTACAGTTACTATTTGTGATTTAAACAAAGCAGAAATCTGTTATTCTGCCTAATGAGTTCTTGCTACCAACCAGTCCTCGTTATAGAGCTTTCTGAAGACCTTTCTCGCAACACAGATTGTCTTCTCTTTCTGGTTCGCACATGCTGAAAATGGAATCTATGCACATCTTTATCTATTTTCTACATCCACATCCAGAGTGAATCCTTTACAAGTATTCTCTCTCTGATAATTACTCCTGGCTAATGAAAAATACTTTGCAGGGAGAAGAATTAAAGCATCCCTTTGTCTAAGCCACATATGAGAGCATTTCCATTCTTTCTTAAGTCACAGAATTTAGAAGTTGTAAACAAAGTGTTGCTGGTGCCTCTTCTTGCATCTGGAATTAATGAAGTGATTCTGTGCAAGTCTTCTTGTTTCAATACAATGCTAGCTTTGTAGAATGCAACCAAGTGCGTGCCTTGCATGTACCAATTATTAAACAGAAAGCAAACACAGATTCAAACAGCAGTGTTTATATTCACAGCTGCCAGGCTTTGTCAACAGCAATGTTATAGCATTACAAGTTAAATATTTCTCTAGCTAGATAGGTTCTTCTCTTCAGCAGAGGCAGCTAGTCTAGGACTACACTTCTTTTGCAGGAGACAAACTACAGCCACAGGAGGGCTGTGTTGATTTTCCTATAGGGAGTCATAACAGTTCCAGTTAACTAATTTGTTTTCCTATGCATGTTAGTAAAAGTAAGTACTTCAGACCATAGTTACAATGTTTTGCCTTTGTTTACTTTGTATGCTGTGTAATGAAATATAGATCCATTTTTTGACAAGTGTATTTAGAGTATCTGATTGAATTGCACATGCAATAAAAAAATACCTTGCTGGAAATAATGGAACATTTAATAGTGCTGTTTTCCAGGATGCTACAAGATCACGACTGTATTCAGCCATGCTCAGACGGTAGTTCTGTGTGTAGGGTGTTCAACTGTCCTGTGTCAGCCTACTGGGGGCAAAGCCAGGCTCACAGAAGGTAAGGGGCAATGTTTAGCAGCCCAAGTATTTCGCTTATGTAAATGTATGTATGTCTTTATAGCTTGCAAGTATTTTATCTGATTTTATCATTTTTTTTCAGGTCCTGTAAAGCCATCTATAATGGCTTTACAGATACACTAAGCAGCTACACTGCAATCAAACACACTCAAGCTTAGGTGGTTTGTCTTGTTGTTTCCTTTAGCTTATCTGTAATAAATAAATTGTACCTATTTGATTTTGAGCTAAGTTTGAGTCTTAAAAAGCAGTAGGGTACTTCTGCCAGGCTAAAGGCATTCTGTGCCCCTGCTAGTCAGTGGTGCCTTGCCTATTTTTAAACAGTTGTACTGTAAGGCAGTTCCCTTAATCAAAATTTGTTTTGTATAAATTGCAAGGGAACAAATAACCACTGACAATTACATACAGATAATTAGTATAGCACCAGTATATCTTGAAATGCAACCCAATTTCTGGGGTATATGAAAAGCACTGGAAACACTTGAGGGATTAAAGAGTTTAAAGAGCAAATCCAGATCTTACTCATTTTTCTTTAAAGGTCAAAAGGTAAATATATATGCAGATTGAATAACATAGTGCTAACACCATGTGCTACTCTATGAATGTAGTTTGTGCCAGGACAGAGTACCTAACATAAGACTGTTAAGCAGTTGAAAAGTTATCAACGCTTCTAGCAGCTGTTCCAGTTTGGGGTTTGTATCACTAAGGGATGGATCACTAGACTGAAATTTTAAAAAGCATCTGGAAGAAAAGAAGTAACACCTTAACCTTATTTTAAGCTGAATTACACAACAGCCATCTTGTTCTGGTTGAGTTAGAGGAAACTCAAAAGTGCTACATCTTCACCTCTTGTGGTACATGAAATCTGCATTCATTGCACAAGTTTTCTTATTTAAGTTGGGTGAGCAATTTTTTAAGGCAGTCTAACAATTTAAGGACTACACATATCTATATTAATGTGATTTCTTTGCAGGCTGTTCATTTAGAAGAAAGCAACACTGAACGCTTCAGCATATGGGTTTGGATCTGTGTTCCTGAAAGCCTTACCAGTTTAAAAAAGCCTGTTAATACAACAACGTAATTACAATTGATTTTATAAAAATTACGTGCTATTGGTGACAAATGAGCTGGAATCTCTTTTTCAATAAATTATTTGAAGTGCAAGTTTTTCCTGCAAGTTTGCAAACAACTGAGCTCTATTTTTGTAATTTTACTTTAAAACAGTGTAGCGTTAATTGAGTGGAGTCATTTAATACAAACACTTTGGGCTTGCTGCTTCCATCCCCTCAATAATCATCAACTATAGCTACCCTAACTACAAGGGTTACATAGATTTAAAATGGATCATTTGCTTTCATTGTTGCTTTGGACCATTTACTATGTTGAGTAACATGGTGATAAATAAAAATATGAGGTTACTCACTTATGTTCATCTGTTTTTTCTGGAATGCATGTTTTTTCCCTCCCTCTAATCTGGTCTCAAAACTGCATTTGGTATTCTACACTGAGACTTTTATTAAAAAAAAGGTAATTTGCAAAACATTGAAACCATTCAGTATAGAGAAGGCATATGGTATATGTAAGTAACAGTAAGTCAGCAAACTACACTTAACAGCTGTGAATAGCATCCAGTCAATAAAAAACTAGTACAAGAGAACCATGCATATTTTCAGTATTAAATAACTAGCTTTTTGCAATGAGGAAAGAGGGTTTTAGTTAGTTTTTAAAATCCTTCCCTTTCTAAATGGCTGTTAAAAAGCATTTTAAATCATGAGAAAGCATTTGAAGTCTTATATGTATCTTATTTTACTAAATAATGTTGAGTATTAACATCTCTTTCAAATTATCAGGTATCTTGAGGAGCTAAGTATTGTTGGGAATTTCTATTTAACCTGTACTATTTTTATGACTATTAAAACTTGTACATTTCTAGTGAATAAAAATAAAACTAAAAGTCCAATATTACAACTCATTGTGTTTGCAAGGTAAGTTTTATTTCAGTTAATTCAAACAGTGAACACTTATAATTATCAGATGTAAAAAGCAGGTGTTTGATACAGAAATAGCTGCACCAATTTAATATACATGCATTTTAAGAAAAGTACAGCTTTGTCAGTGCCAAACTGCTTTCACAATAAAGAAAGGTTAATGTAACAGCAAGTTTATCATGAAAGCTGCTCTTAATTGAATAGTTTCCCACACTTAATGCTGGTCCATCAAGTAACTGGTTTCAGAATAAAAATCAAAATAGTAGTATTAATTCACTTGTGACTTGAATATATGTGCTGAGGCCAGATTGATTCCTAGTCTTCTATATCTCTGCCTTCCTTTCTCTGCCCTAAAAGATAAGGACTCATAATTAAGTAAGTACCAAATCAGAGAAAGTCAGTGCCCCATATTATTCCAGGTGCTAGAAGATGAAATTTAGACATCATAGCATCTCCAACACTGTACATGTGACAACAGAGGGTTGATTTTTTTTTAAAGCCTTAAGTTACAAGAGATACAGTATAAAGATCATGGTATGCATATAAAAAGTTGGTGGCCGAAGATCATCTATGAGGGGAGTGAGACATTGTCATTAAGATCCAGGTGTTGGAAATGTCTCTGACATATTATTTGCTTTCATTCATACTTCAAATATTTACATTTATTAGCATTTGGTCATGTTGGACAAGCATAATGGTAAACCGACGCCTTCTACATCCTGAATCTTTCTCTAAATGCAAGCACAATGGCCAGTGAGTAAAAGTTGTTTTCTGCCAACTAGGCAAAATGGTTTGCAAGAATAAATATTATTTGCAAAAAGAATGCATTACAAGTCCTAAAATAACAGCGTTACTTTTCAGCTTTTCCGTATTTAAAAATGTGTTTGGTCTATTTTATTGATGTGTTCTACACAAAACCAAATTGGAATGACTTACTCATGTTCCCTGTGTAAAACAGGCAATGACTTCTGATGCTGCATGTTTACCCAGCTGGTGTATACTCGGGACTGGAAAAAAAGTACGTTGCAACTGTAGAAGCCACTCGCCTCCAGTACAACCGTACTGGAGCTCTCAAACACTATTACAAGAATAGATAAAAAAATGCAGTTTTGTTCAGAAGGGTTCTCTCTGTTGTCTCTACTGATTTGATATTCTTGAGCAAAAGACAACCGCTCATTAATGAATGAAAAAGGGTTGGTGCATGGGCCAGAAAACCCAAGCAAATAGTTTAGGTGCAAGCTTTTACTGTTTTAAGGCACAAGAATTATTACAATTAGGAAGAGCACTAAAACAGTCCTAGTCCCTTCAATTGAAAATGCAGCTATAACACCAACACCTCAAAATATTAAATTTGCTGGTTTGTCAGTCCTAGGTAATAAATGTTACCACACTCATGCTGGGAACAGGGCCAACAGCACCTTGTTTCACCACAGGGCAGGTAACAGTGAAGTCAATACTAGAAGTGCTATCTTGGGAAAGAGGCAAGTAACACCACTTTCTGCCAGCTGTTGCCTTGCTCCTTAAATTCAGAGAGGCAGAGCTGCCAAGCAGTGCAAGGAGGTAAGTATTCAAACCTTTCCTGAAGGGTATTAAAGTTTGTCTCGGCCTGGAAATACTGGCTGATGTAGCTGCAGGGGAAGCAGAGCAGGGGGTAAATCTTGGAGATCAGGGAGATCTTCCATGCCATTATGGAATATAGAAAATTAAAATATTCAAATGTATTCCTATAGTAAAACTGAAGATTTGAAAATGCTGCTTTGGAACTCTATCACAATTTATTGTTCTGCCTTGTGCAAAGGAACTTGAGGCAGGTCTCTGGAAAAAGGGATGGTTTTCAAAAAAACCTTCCAAATTCTGTGAGATTTCTACTACTGGCTTCAGGCAGAGTTCTTTGAGTTCCTAATTCCTACATCTAAAAGAATATCTGCATTACAGAACACAGTGCTGCCATTTCTCCCTACAAAAGTTAGCATGTGTATCCTTAAGAAATGAGTTTGACAGCTCACCATGTTGTGCTATTCGGGCATATTCAGCTGTGGAATTAATACCCATACTTCATAGTAAACTACTTTCACATATTCTCTGTGTCCAATAAAAATGGAACAGAGGACATCTAAATTAAGAAAAAATAAAGAAAAGGTGTTTACTTACATTACTGTAGCTTCATTCCTTTCTAATTCTTAACAATCCACAGCTCTGACAGAAGTGTACTTCTGCTGTAAATCAGCATTCTGGATGTACCTTCAAGGTTTGGAGTTTGTTGCATTTTATTGCTTTTGAAGCAAGTAAGAAAAGCGCTATGTGAAAATATAAAAACCAACAGTAAAACTATTTTTCTTTAAAAGGTAATACTCAATAGTTTTGGCAGACCGAAACTGAAAATAATGAATTATGTCTTTGTGTGCTTAAATCAAGATATGATTTTTTTCAAAAGTTTAACATTTAATGTAGTTAATTTATTGTTGTACTTCTCAGTGCAATAAACTAATGCTAGTTTTTTAAATCTTGGTCAAATGCTTGACTGGATGAGAAAAAAAGCCCTGTTAATATAATGGTAATTTACACAGGTACTATAGGAAGTCACATTTGACTGTTACATTCTCCTTTTTTGTAAGCTAGGAGCTTCCCTGAGAGATGAACTCCAGTTACACATAATTTTAGCACCACTAGCAAAAGTTAATTAAGTGAATTTTTGATGCTTTTTCTTCACGTATTCTCGGTGATCTCAAAGTCCAATTATACCCTTCTCCATTTGTTTTTCATATTTCAGTACAGTGCATTCAGTTATGCATATCTCTTTTTTTAATCTATTTATTGTGCCCATTTTTCTTTATCAAATTCCCTTGCAATCTTTAAGGCAGTGCTGTTGAGTGAAACTGATTGCATATTACAGATAATGCTAACAATTACTCCTCTAGGTGGTGCCACTAGCCTGGTATCTATCACGTCAGAATCCAGCTCTTCAGGAAGAATCAGGAGGACACTACTTGCCCCCACTGCACCACCGGTATGCGATGCATAGTGTCTCTGCTGTCTGCAACAGCCACATTGTTGTTTTTTCTCTACTACAGCCCAAGCCATTGCGTATTTACCATCCCTGTCCCATGATACTTCTGTTTTCGGCACTGGGGTCCACATCATCGCCACCGTGCCTGGTTTGAGGTACCCAGGAAGCAGTTTGCCATGAGTGTTTTTAAATTGTCCAGCTTGATAACTGTATAGCAAGGCATTTCCAAATTTCAGAAGGTCAGCTACTGAGGACAGAAAGCCACCACCAGCCCACTTGTAAGAGTTGTCCACATACGGTGCGTTTACCAGCCGTCCCTTTTTGTTATAAACGTAACACCTAGAATTCAAGGAAATTCAACTTGTCATTCTCAGATACTATACACAACTATTTTAAGCTGCCTTACCAATCTGAGCATGTATTAGCTTGTTCTCACGAAACCTGAGAATTTTTTAACATATATTTTTCTTTAATATATTTCTTGCAGAAAAATCAACAAGAAATTCAGACAGGAAAACAAAAATTAAGGTGATTTCTTAGGTTAGAAGCTTAGTTTCAATAAAAGCTCTAATCCTTCTATTTACTCTTAGAATATGCTAAGAGTAAAGGCAATATACAAATAAGACGTGACAGAAATCTGTAGATCAGCCAGCACAAGATTTTCCTTAAAACCCTGTACTAGATTTAAAGTGTTTAAGAACGAAGAATCCTACAATGCATGATCATCAGACACTGAGCTGAAATTTCACTTAGGTGAATGCTCCAAGACAGCAGTTTCCATCTATTTCCCCCCCCCACTGCTCCATTACAGTTACCATATTCTACAACAACTGAATATTCTGGAACTACTAAGAAAAGTGAGAAGCATGAAAGAGTCTTGCAAAACCTGTCATTAAAATACAAATTGGAAGCTACCAAACAGAATTGCAGAATGAACTAACAAGAGTGCAGGCTGAATTATGCTTTTAAACAGTCCACTCAAGACTGGATTAATGTGATGCAACATTTTCATATGAAAAATGACTATATAATCTGATGAATTTCAACCTTTGGCCTTTAGACCACAAGATGTCCATGTACTACTTGGAGAGCCGTCAAAAGGAACCACACAAAAAAAAGGGGGGGTGTGGGTGTGGTGCAGAGCAAACCTAATGTCAAACAGAGATACATTGCCTATCGAGTCTGCACTTATACTGTAAAACTTGTAGGGAACTTCTGAAAGCCATAATACTGAAAATCAGAGGTTGAAGCAAAGGAAGGGAGAATGGTCCAAGACTACCATCAGCTCTGCCAATGACTTGATTATCTTAGTGTCCCTACTGTCAGCTTTTTGATCACAAAACCTGTCACAAAGATGCTGAAATGCCTGACTCAGACCTATAAGAGATCTAGAACACAATTTTTTAAACATTTTAATGTCAGTGAAATATAGTATAACCAAACCATGTCAACATGTTCTAGTTTGAGGCACCAAGCTAGCTACTTGTGGAAACAAAACCATCACATTAGTATCTCATATAAAGACAATTCTTTCATCCCAACCATATTTCAGTTTATAAAAGGGTTAATATACACCCATATATTTAAAAGAACTTGACTGTACAAGCTTGATGATTTATGAGAAAATCACTAGCATCCAGTTCTACAGCCAGAAGAGCCTCTGAAAATTAGCAAGCAAAATAAATAACCAGCACAAAGCATCTTAAAACACAGCAATAAAGTTATCCCTAAAACATTACAAACTGCTCTGTGTGTATGGAAGTACACACACACACACACACTTTAAATATGCACTTATATGTAAATACTCTAAACTTTGGATTCCACATGTTCATCACCATTTTCGTTCTTAGAAAACATTTTAGAAGCCAAACTTTTTGAAGGTTTGATTATAATTTTCATGAGCTTTTTTCCATGACCTACTTCTGTGATTCAGTTAGAATTCTTCTCCTACACCAAAATTTAACAGGTGAGTCAATAAAGGAATTTCAATTTCAGAATGCAGACAGGTTCTGTCACTAAAACAAGACAAGAGAAAGACAAGAAACTCTACCCTTATCTGCCACATTGGAATGGATTTTCCAGTTACATAAATTTCTCTGGGTTTTCTTTGTGTGTGTGGTTTTTTTTTGGTTTGTTGTTTTTGCTTTGTTTTTAAAGCTAATAAAAATAAATCAGTTGGTAAACATGTTCTGTGTTAAACAGAATTTAAATTCTGTTTATAAGTGACAATATCATCAAACTTATAAAAGCTTGTGTTACTGTGAGACTATTACAATTGCACAGAACTCTTTAAAATGTCAGTATATTAAGCAAACCAAGGTAACTGTATATCCTAACAAAATCTCAAAGTTACTCCTTTATTTGTCTTTATTTACACTTACCTGCTTATTTGTACCCAAAATCAATGCAAACTTCAAAGTCAGCACTGCCACTCCATAAATATTTTTATAACATGAAATGCTTATTTCATATTCTGTAATTTCACATGGTGATTACAGAATGAATACCGTAATGCTGACATAAAATCAGTTACATGACTAACTTTGAAATAATATAAGCCGCTTCATTTAAAAGCCTGAAAAAATATTAATTCACACGTCCTTAATTCAGTTGGCTTAATAAAGATAGAAAGAGCAACAACTGTTGTGGGGAAAAAAAGTTTCATCCTCATTTACCTTGCTCTGTTATATATCATTGCTTCATTGTCATCTAGCACAGTCGATAGCATATCCAAATCACGAAACATTTTTAGCATATAATCTGTAAATTTTTGTCCTGAAGCTCTCTCCACAACAGCACTTAAGAGAGTAAAGCCATATGTTGAATACAAGAACTGACTACCTTGAGGAAACACAATGTGAAAGATGGAGGAAAAAAAGTTAGTTGCATGATGCTTAAATAGAATCTGAACAATAAAATTTACATAATTGCATGCGCAAATAAAACCATATATAATAATGAACAATCAATTAAAAGACTCTCCCTCCATCCCCATTTTAATGTGAATGACAAGCTTATGATACTGAGCCCTAGGAATTTCTGTACTGCAGCAGACAAAGACACTTGCAAAGTGCAGGTAGCTCTAAAAACAGTGTTTAAAACTTTTCAGGAATCAGCCAGGTTGCATGCCAATTTGTGGAGACCGATGCTTAACTTCCTTTCCACAAGATTTGGCATACCAGTTCTAAAGGATGTCTGGATTTGGAAAGCTGAAGCAAAACATAAAAATCACTTCTTAAAAGATGTGTATCTACTGCGACTTGTCTGCCTGTACCCTAGAGATGGAAAGACAAGAGCAGTGCTTGCTCAGGGCCTTCACCTCTACCAAAGTGTTTCTAGTTCTAGAACATCCTGAAAGACCATATGAACACTAACACGCATATTATTTAAGATAATATAATTTCTTTACAAAAGAATGTTCTGTTTAATTTTTTTAAATCTCCCTCTTGTGCTAATGCCCTTTATAAAATATCTCTGTATCAAGCAACGGCTGGACTGGCTACAGGCAAGACAGATCTCTTACCTGAAAGAGTTCCTAGAATTCTTCAAGACAGCACATGGTTAACTTCTGCCTGCTCCTATCCTTCTCCCCATAAATGCACACTATTTACTGTTTATCAGCAATGCATATCATTTGCCTGTTAACCTAATTAATTTAGAATTTACACACAAAGTTTCTCAAAGTCCTCTCTAGAATTAACTTAAATAATTCTAACAATAAATAACTTTAACAATTCTGTGATTCTATGGCCCTGGTTTAGTGTCTGACTAAAATTTTTTGCTTTTGGTTCACATCTAGAAGGCCCAGAGCATGAATACAGCAAGTTGGTATCCACTAACAAAATACTTTGTAGATACAAATGTGTTACCAAAATTATAATCTGCTTTAGTGTTTCTAAATTCAGCAACTGGTGCATTTCATAGCACTTACTACATTAGAGCTCCTGGGAGCCATCTCTTATTTCTACCTGAGGTCCCTCTTCTCTCCTGCATTATCTGGGACTTTTTGTATTACCTTCTAAGTCTTAGCTACATTGTATTTGCACCTGCTGGATTCAGGTGCAAATCCACCATTAGAAGGTGTCCATATAAGTGCAATTCTTTAAATCAGTAGCTTGGTAAAGATACTCATATAAGACTGTTACCTGTAATTGAACTGATAAAATCCTGATCAGTTCAGTCCTCAAAAGTTATATTAACTTTAAGACAATTACATGACTAGATGGTGTGTCTAGAACAGCCCAAATGCTGCCCCATTGAGCTTTTAAATGGGGCACAAGAAGAAAATGAAATAAAACAAACAGGCAGAGGAAGAAAAGCAGAACAAAACAAAAATCCCACACCAACACTATTTACTAACTCTACTATCATCCAATTTGAAACAAAAATTTCATCAAAAGAGTATGTTTTGGTTTAAATGAATAGAAACTCACCTGGTTTAAAGAATAAGGGATCATTTTTAAAGATGTTCAGTGATTCAATCACACTTCCAAATTTTTCCTTCAAATAATATTCCTCTTGCTCAAATTCCTTACTGCTTCTGCTAGGTTTTGAATTTCGGCTTTTTACCTCACCTTCATGTTCTTTCCTCAGTTTGACAGAATCAGTCTTTTCAACCCCTTTGCTGCTTTCTTCGCTTTGTTCTTTATCCTGACAGGGCTTTGTTAATTTGAACGCTCTGTTTGCCTTTTCCTTTTCTTCCTTTACTTTTGTAATATCTTTTTCATAGTGACGAATCCCACTCAGGTGTGAAACTAACAGTCTTGTAGTAATAGTGACCTAGATAGAAGGGACAATATTTACATGTGAGCCCTCTTCATTAAAGATATGATGTGTACTGAATCACCACAAAATAAAAATTCAACATGACTAGGAACAGACAAATATATATCTTTTAACTATCACATATAGTTAAGTTAAAATATATAAATACGTATATTTACTACACAATATAAAACTGAAGACTCAAATTTCCAGCCTTGCTTTTTTGAGCTGCAAACATCACCATTTGTCTAAATGATTTTTGGTGTTTCACAGGAATAGGTCCAGATACAGACACCTGCACATATATGGCTGTGCAATGACTGGAACAAAAATCCAAAACAGTGTTACCAGTAAACAAATACAATTCCATACCTTTTCACCCTCATAGACTTTTTCTGGAAATTCAGGGACGTATTTCTGCACTGGAGCATCTAAGTCCAGTTTCCCCTCTTCCCACAATTTAGCAACAGCCATCATTGTAAGACACTTGCTAATACTAGCGATTCGCATGATCGTCTCCGGCTTACATACCACACGATTCTCCACATCTGCATAACCCAAACCTTTAAGAAAATAAAAACATTGTGATAAATATTTTTCAGAGACACATGCGAAATTAATTATTTGCAATTAATTAGATTTACTGGCCCCTTAAAATTCTTAAAACTCCTCCTTTTCTTCTAGTTAAACTGGGACATGAAGCACTCGACTATCACTGCTCCTACTTCAATTAATAACATTTAATGCAGTCAGAACCACTAATTAAAGCCCATTGTATTGGCCAATGGCATCTCAAGTTACTGATTGTCCTGGTTTAAGACTACAAAACAAACCTAATGATAAATGAGATTGAAGATTAACCCAAAATTTATACTCTTGAGGTCAAATGTTCAATGTAGAAAAACTAGAGAACAAAATCTAGACTGCAAAGTAACTGACCAACTGTCATAAATACCCCTTATATTGTTTTAAATTAATGGCTGAAACAATAAAGGGTCTTTTTTTTATCAACACAAAAATTGAGAAAAGAAGTAACACACAAACTCAGCAATTAACTAAGCTGTAAAGCTTCACAAAACAGAGGTCTTACACACTATGTTTCAACATCACTCAGCATGACTTCAATTAATACAATCATAGAATGGTTAGAGTTGGAAGGCACCTTAAAGATCAAGTTGCAACCCCCTCACCCTGGGCAGGGACTCCTCCCACCAGACCAGGTTGCTCAAAGCCCCATCCAGCCTGGCCTTAAACACCTCCAGGGATGGGGCATCCACAGCTTCTCTGGGCAATCTGTTCCAGTGCCTCACCACCCTCACAGGAAAGAATTTCTTCCTAAAATCTAATCTAAATCTCCCCTCTTTCCATTTAAAACCATTCCCCCTCTTCCTATCACTCCACTCCCTGATAAAGAGTGCTCCGCCAATCATTTATATAGCAGTGTTTTTCTATATAACCTGATGAGGGATATTAGTTGTTTAGTATAAATAAGTTCTAATTAGAATAAATTACTTAGTATTATAATATGGTGTGATTTGTGCTGTTTGCCTTCTTTACTTAGCATGAGTAGCTAGATTTGCTGAAGCCATTAGGTCACAACAGTTATTTTTCCTAGTAATTTTCCAGCAGCTGGTACTGTGCTGTTTAGTCTTTTAGTACAGGAAAGGGTTCTGATATCGCACTGTTTTGGTAGTGTTTCTCCCAAGTCTGGGACTCATCAGTTCCACATGTTCTGCCAAGTGAGTGCAGGTGGACAAGGAGGATATATAGAAGATAAGGAGGCTCCAATCCTCTGCAGAAACTGCAAATCAATGAGATAAGAGCCTGCCTGCCTGGACACACAAAAAGAATCCAGTAAGATTTTAGAAGACCCCAGACCAAAAATCACCATTGGACTAAAAGATGTGTGGATAATGCCCAGCAATTCCTTTGTTTGGGGTCCCTCCTTTTGGAAGCACCCAGGCCAAGCTGCCCTTTTTGCTGTACCTTTCAATTAAATTAATTATTTTGTAAACTCGAATGCACGAGACTCTGCTGTAAGGAAATCTAGGGTCAAGCCTGAAGAAGGAAGAAACATGCCCAAGTGCATGTGTGCGACACCATGAATGGTTTGTGAATGGTCGGGCAGTGGCTTCTCCAGTAACATACTGACCCACCAGAAAAAAAACCCTTGCAATTTCCATAAGGACAACGTCTCTTAAACCTTGTTATCTTCCCAGTAAAAATCTATACCTCAGCATCCAAATGGGAAACAAATCACCAAATATGAGCTGTTAACTATTAAGAAAGTTCCTGTGGGGAGAACAGTTCTTTCACCTCCTACATACAATTCTACCAGACCACTCTATCTGCATGCCTGGAATGTAAGTATATTCAAAGAGTGATTCGACAAATTAATGGAAGAAAGGTTCTTAAACTTAACTGTAGAGATATACTAGCACATTCAGGAAGTCAATAAATTATCAGATGCTGGCAATTATGACATTTTACCAAGGAAAGTATCACTTTATACTCCCTAGACACCTGTTTCTGTCCACTATCTGGAGATGGAACATCAAGTGGATGAAATCCCAGCATGATCATTGAGTCTGAATCGTTAAGTTTTAAAACGTTCATTGCTTCCCAATAGCGTGCATAACTACTACATACAAACCTTCTGACCAGACTTCCTTTCCATCTACGGAAACTCCAACAAGTATACCTGGGATTCCTGCCTCATCCTGTCAAGAAAATGAGCAGAGGACATTAAAAAGGATCTTCACAGTTAAAAAACACCTTTTCTCAAACCCTAAAAATGCAAAAGCAATCCTATAAATATATCTGCATATTGCTGTCATGTTGCAGTTGAAACTTTGTCAAGTACGGCTGAACTGGTATAAACTGCTTTTGAAATCAGACATTTAAATCCAGCAACTGGGAAAAACTTAACTAACATCAATAATAATGTAAATAAAATAATTTCTTTAATTATTTAATTAGATCAGTGACCAGGATATGCAAGAAATCATGAATAGGGCAAAACATTACAAAATTAGTAGGCAACAAGCAAACTGAATAATATGTTCGCAAGCAGAATTTCAAAGGAGCTTGAGTCTGGTATTCACAGCAACTACACGGTGTTTTTTAAACTCCCCTTCCTACAGCCCTCCAGGCCCTCCCTTGCACGCAGATGCCCCGCGCTGCCCCACACTTCCACCAGCTCCCCACACCGCCCTCGGCCTGGCCTCAGCATCCCAAGTGCTGCGAGCCTCCACTGACGTTGCATTCGGAAGAAAAACAATGAAGTATTCCTCGGACAGCTCCCGCGGCACCCGCCCGGGACGGCCGAGCACCCACAGGAGCCGGAGAGCTCGGGACGAGCCCCGGCAGCTCGGCGGGGTTCGCCCTCCTCCTCCAGGCCCCTCCTAACCTACACACTCTCCCCTTCCAGCCCCCCGTTTTGACCCAAGTCTCTTGCAGCGATCGCGAAGTCCACAGGAACGAGATACCCTCCCGCCTCCCCCTTCAGGGCGAAGAGCCCCCTCTGCCCCTCAGCCTCCCCGCCGGCTCAGCACCTTAATCCTCCGCAGCAGGTCCCGGCTCCTATCGATNGCCGCTGCCGCCTCACCGGGCGATCGCCAGGCAGATCCAGCTGCGCCCGAGCGCTCCCTCGGCCGAGCTCCGAGCGCATCGAGCGAAGACCGCCGCCGGTCTCCAGGCGGAGCGCGGACGGTGGTGCCGGGAACAGGACCAGCACCGGAGAGCGGGGAGCGGCAGGGCCGGGTAGGCTCCGCTTCCCCGCGCCTCTCCCGAGCTTGGGCAGGGCCCCCTTCTCTTGGTGGGAGTCGGATCAGCGGGGTTTAACCAACGTTTCCACCGCAGACAGGTTGTAGAAAGGGACAGAGAGATGAGGATGGAGACAAGATGAAGGACGCTCTAAGCCACGACGTAATTTCTCACTTTAACTCTGTGTTTCACAGTAAACCATGGCAGGATCAGGAAAAAAAAAAAAAAAAAGCCTNAGGGAGGTAAAGGAAAAAAAAAAAAAAAAAAGCCTGCTGCTGAATGCCCAGCAAGGCAAGCTAGGCTCACACAGGATAAACCCTTTAAACTGCAACGTGCATATTTAATCTAGATTAGTGAAGAATAAAACCGTTGAATTTTCCAATGCTGGTTTTGGAGTCAAGTTTGAGCCTCAGGCAGTGCAGATGACACCACAAGTGTTTGCTCACAGAAATTATTTTTCGATGTAGTTGCTCTCTTTAGACAGAGACTATGGAGAGACAACACTGCCCTTCAATTAACACTTTTAAACTCTCTCAAAACCTTCCACGTATTTGGTTTCCAACCCAATTGTAATAGCTCTCTTTAATGATTTGAATGTTGACTGAGAAGCAAGCAGAAGAGACCAAAGATTGATGGAACAGCGATATTCAAGTAGGCAGAAAGAAAGAAGGATTTTCAGTGCAATCAGATTGACAGGTAGGCAGCACATCAGCTAGATCCAAGTCCCATCCAGGGATACGTCCAAAAACCAGAGATCATGTGAGCCCAAGGGGGTGAGGCTGCAGATTTGGGATCCTCACAGCAGCCTTTTATAGCAATTAAAGAGAGTAAATGTGCCTAATGCAAAGGCAAATCCAGAGCCAAAGTCATCAGCTGAATTGTTAGTCCACATGTCTAACTGGAGCATCAAAGTATGTAGGAAGGTACTCAGTCATCCCCTTCCTGTATGTCATTACTGTAAAATTACTAATTGCAATGATGCTTGAGCAGATGATGTTGCATTCAAAAAGGTTAAAAAAACCCTCATTAACTGTTCATTTTTGTCTTTGTTTAGCACTCTTAGTGCTCTTTTTTCCTTTTTTTTTTTTTTT
>VZRU01021385.1:76134-97186 GCA_013398155.1 Pedionomus torquatus | reverse complement strand
TTTTTTTTTTTTTTTTTTTTCCCTTCATTTCAGACTACCTAGTCCAGTAGTCCAAATGCAAGAAGGGAGGACAGGGAGGGACTAATTTATATGAACTAAGCACATCATGGTCCAAGATGAGTAGAAAATTCTAGAGATGACACCAAAAGCAGCAAAGCCCTTGGCATACTGTGGGGAAAGCATTGACATCTAAACAGTTGAGAAATGTTCATAGTAGCCTTTAGCTCTTCAAAGTCAGTCCTTTCGAGGGAATGCCTTTGGCTGGACTGTTCAAAGGACCTCAGCCCTGCCAATCACAAATGGATGGGGCTGGGATGTATCATTACTTAGCGATGCAGAAATCTCCTTGTGCAGAAAGCCCACAGGGTCTTGTCTGATGGATTGTGTAGGGGTTTGCAGTTTATTCCTTGGGAAATTTTCTGGGATATTTATGGAATGACTTAAAACCTGACGTATAGATGATGAAGGATTCCTGGACAACAGCTAACAACTTTTAAAAATGGCCACTCCATAAACATTAGAAATGTTGACAGAGAATACAATGCCTTAAAAAAATGCAAAAAAAAAAAAAAAGAAAAAAAAAAAAGCCATGTCTTGTAAGCAAAAGTGGGGAGTCTGTCCTTTTAGAAAACTCCACATATGCTCTGCTAGAGAAAATCCTGGAGTGCTAACCCAGGGAATTCAATCTCCTTCATGTCAATGATCTCAAAAATTGTTGGATTTGGCAGGAAGTGAGGCCAAAGAGCTTTCATGCATAAAGTCAAATGCAGACCAGATGCTACACTTTTCACTGCAGTAATTTATTTCTCATTAGTATTTTCACAATTAAACTCTGTTGCTTGTCACAGTACAATGTCATATCCAACTGGTACAAGATGCTGCATTTATTTTCTTGTACCTAATTTTCACTGTTAGACTGTCTTAGAAAGTGTTTTGCAGCAGGATTCTCTGCATTCCTACATTAACCTGCTCAGTAGGAACACTCTTTGGCATCACAATTGTGAATGGGCCTGAGCCAGAAACTGATCTTGCACATTTCTCTGATTGCCTTAATGAAGAACTTTGTGTGAAATCCAGTAGCACAACACGGGCTGCTATCTGTTGTGTCTTCCTCTAAGCTGCTGGTTTTGTTAGCTTTGAGTTGAGATACCAGGCTTAGAATGTTTTGAGAATTTTCTACTCTCATTGATAGCAATAGAAAATGAGGACAGCAAGCACTAGACTAATCTAATTCTAATTTTAACAAAAATGTTAAACAAAGATGTTTTTCTTCTATCATCATCCATCAGTCACACATTAGAAGGATAGGCACAGACCCTCAGCTGCAATCCATCTTCCTTATGTTAACAAGCCGGAAAACTCCATCTGAAGACCCCTCTGGCATGGTGGAAAACCGCCACGTGATTTAGCACTAAACCAGCTGACTTTTCCTCTGCTCTGCCTCCTTGCCAAGTTGTACATACTTTATTTGAAAAGTCTATGTGAAGAGATGTGCCTTATTCTGATGATAAAGAACAGCACAACACAATGGGTCTCTCAGTGAAGTAGGGCTACGCTTACTCCCCTCAGCATGGGCCAGCTCTTGAGTCTCACTATCATGAATCCTTTAAGGCTTTTGAGCAAGACAAACACCAAAGGCTTAATGATGTGAGACCTTAAAGTGCTTATGTATCTTCCCAGTAATCTTGCTCTTGTAATTGTACATTATTTTGTTCACTTGCTTTTTCACAACACTGTTACTGTGTGAGCTGGGGAACAACAAGAAAGTGGGCAGTAGCTTTCACACTGTTCTCCACCATCAGTGTAAAATGCTCATTCTGTTAGTCAGCAGTATGTGGAAACATCAGGTATTTGCAAATAGTGAGGCTTCATCAGCATTTCCTAAAATATGTCTATAAAAAAAGACTAAATCTACAGGCATTTTGAAAACAACTTCATCACTTCTGTCAGTTCTCCTTCATTTCTGCAAGTGCCTTTGTGGATCCTGGTATGTCAGCAATGTTTAACAGATGTTGTTATGGCTGTTCTTGCTTGTAGGTCCAGACTTTGATCTGTTTTTTGGCTACAATGATCTCATTTACTTTTTGAGGTCACTGACATGGCAAAATTCTACATCAACATGCCCCTAAATTTAAAATTTCCATTGAAACTGAAAAGCTGGGTAATGTTTTTAATAAACAACATCCAAGGTTTGAACAATAGGAAATAAGTGAGGCATATTAGTATTTCCCTAATAAAGGGCTGGTCAGTTCTGAAATCATGAGCCCAGCTGTGCTCTTTCATCCTATTAAATACCATTTAAAACTTTTGTACAGTAGATGGCAGTAAGAAACCTTATCAGTTTAACCATTTATTAGCAAAAGGGGTAGTTCCACTGCAGTGGGATCTCTTGCCTGTCACAGACAAACTGAAAGAAGTTGTTACTACAGATTCCTCACCCATGTACAGTTTTTGTTTGACCTTGCTCAGTATAGCAGTTCTCAGAGTATCATTATTATTTGCTTATCAAATAAGGTAACATCTATGTGATTATGGTCCGTGTACAATTTCAGTAACAGTGCTAAAGCTAGGAATGAGCATCAGTAACATTCTATGGCAGGACAGCTACACCCAGCCAAAACCCAGGCATCCATTCCCAAAAAGGTACATAAATAGGTGAATACTCACAGTTTTATTAAGATTACAGTCTTCCCTGAGCTGTTTTTTATTTTTTTCCTAAACTAGGGTGACAGGTGGGTGAATTCTCCAACAACTTTGCTGAGAAACATTAATCAGGAACAAATCTTTAAAAGTGCAAGATGTCTGGACCAGGAGAAAAAAGCAGCATTAAAAACAGTAGGTCTTTAGACAATGAGAACACCACTTTAATCATCAGCTCTGCTTGCACTGTGATTCAGGTATTTGTTAATCCTAAATTCCTGAGGAGTTTAGTTAAACCTGATGTGCTTTTCTGCACTGCATAGGAACTCTATCCTCTTGTGGTCACACCAGTAGCACAGTTGCGCCATGTCTGTGTCCCCATCACAAGCTTAACAGACAGGGCAGCAGTGGTGGTCCCCAAGCCCAACCAGAAGCCCAGCAGGGCTGGCCCTGCCCTCTAAGCAGCAGCTCATATGTGGAGACATGTCCAGCACCACAGGCTGGTGACTTCTTATCCCTCCCCTCCACCCACAACACACACACCATAAAAGGAACATAACTCTTCTTAATTTACTCCATTTTCCTGTGTACTCTGGATGTGTCACCTGATGATTATTTACTTTCTATAAAATAGATCATGAGAGAGTTTTACAGTGCCACATTATTGCTGCCTTAGTTTTACAAGTTGCACGCAGCCTGACACATTTCCCAGAAACAACAGGGTGGGAGTTTGGGAAATACCTTGCATGTCAGGGGAAGGAATGCTGGAAAGACCACACTGTGATTACTGACCAGCCACAGGCTGCATACATTTCTTTTTCCTCTCTGCAAAGACTTTAATTTTGAAACTGCAGTTTCTCAGTTGTGATTTCCTCATACTTTTAATTCAGGGCCTGCTTCAAACGTCTTGAGACTTGGAGAAAAAATAATTGTCACCAGCTGAAAGTAAGTAATGAAGGAACATTTGTGAAATGCATCAGTTTAAAAAAAGAAAGTCACCACCATCACCTGAGGGAAAAAAAAAGAAAAAGAAAAAAAAGAAACCACACAGAATTATTTCCTGTTTTTTTTTCTGAAGTTACTCTTCAGGCAACAACAATCTCCTCTGGTAGAAAACTGAGCGCAGACAGGACTGAGCAATTTTGTCTCTGAGAAATGCTTCACTTTTATCATTAGAATTCAGTTGCTGTGTATAATCTTTTTACCCTTTCCAGCTTTTCTTCTCGTTCAGTGGGTAGAGGTACAACATACCATGGAAAATGATGGCTTGTGTAACCACTATTCACACAATGCAACAGGTACCAGACAACTCTTTGACTGTTCCAATTATAGCTTTTCAGACTGAATTATGTTGCTTCAAAACAAAGTAACAAATTACAGAAGGTGTAAAATACCTAAAAGGTCAAATATATATTAACCATAACATATCAGTCTGAAGCTCATATCCCCAAAGATACAATCATAAATTGCAAGTACTCAGAAAAACTTGCTGGCTTGCTCTAGGAAGAGCTTCTCACAATTAGGTGATAACTACCTTTCCTTCCACCCTTTCTCCCCAAAATATATATCTCAGTAAGACAAACAGGTCCCAGAGAACTATGCATCAAGAAGTGGCAGCCAGAACTCTGCCTGCCTGATACTGCATTCAGTCATCCTGAAGTTTCAGGGTCAAGTGCCACCTCCACAGCAGGTGGCTACAAGTCAGGAAAGAAAATATCAGGCATGTTTGCTTTGAGAGATACAGCAGCAGAAGGAAAAACGCATCTCCAGATTTTGTATGTGAATGTTCAGGCATTCCCCTGTGTGAAGAATACAGTCCTGATTTGTACTTACTGTTGCCTTCTGTTCTTGTAAATAGAAGACTCTAGAGCCTTCTCAGTACCTATACTAGCAATTTTCCCAAATCATTATTTAAATAGTTTAAATATTCCCAACATTATTTAAAGCTCCAGCATGTGTTTTTACTGATTACTGTTACCATAAGCAAATGCTGCTCTTCAGCTCACACCAAACACTCATCCATGCTGGTTGCCAGCCTGTTTTCCACACGTTCACTGCTATGGCTATCTCTCTGTTTCAGTGTGGTTTCACCTACCTGTGCTGCAATTACACCTTCGTTTCGCTCTGCAGACATGTTCTGTGCCACTAAAAATGCTCTTTGAGAGAACTGAGCACAGATAGCTTGAGAAACTGCACAGGCCAGTGAAAAACAGGAAAAGGCCTCTTATCAAATTAGTAACATCTCGGATATTTGGGTGGAGACATTTGGCACTGGGCTTGCATATTCTTAAGGGAGTGAGTTCATGCATACTACAAACTCCGTTCCTTTGCTTCATATTGTTCCCAAGTTGAGGCATGTTTCAAAAAAGCCTTTCTAACGCTGTGTAAATGCACAATTATTATGTGCTACATAGATCAGCAAGAAAGGATTTTAATCTATTCCCTCTCCGTACATGTAAAATAAGAGTAAATCAAGTTAATGGCATCTACACTGGTTTGTGCTGCCATAGAATTATTGTAAAAACTAAAGTAGGTGTTTCTTTCTTCTTTTGTACCTTTGCATGGAGACCTATGTGAAACTACTCAGCAAATTTAAAAAACTTAACTATTGAGGAAAGACAACTGCCTGGAATGACTGACTTCTGTGGTAAGTACTACGTGTGGGACAGTTTGTCTCTCTGGCCACCTAAATTAACCTACCAACTGCTTGAGTTGGAAATACTATCATTTATTTCTGTGACCTTGAAGCAAACCAAAACCAATTCCATGTTTTAGGTGCTATACATACTTTCTGGTGTATAGCAGTGTATGTCAGGTACAGATACGCACAATTAATTTACAATTATACTTCAGTATGATTAACATTACTCAGTAGAACAGTTTCACTACCTGCATACTCATCTTAGTGTCTGTCACTCAGCTTGCATTCTTTTCCCTTCATCTCCAATAAAAACACTCTTGTAGTGCAAAGATCCTGATGCCTGCATCAGAAGAGAACCAAGCTGTGCTCTGCTTCATGGATGACAACATTTTTTTGAAGTGGTGTAAAGAAGTCTAACAAGTTCCTACTTGACTTGGTGCCTGATAAATTTAAACAACAGGTGTGACTAAAAAGCATTTCTTATATGGACAGCCAGTGTTCTTGTAAATCCTAGGAAAACAAAATAGAAAACAAAATAGAAATCCCCATGTTGTCTGAGAAATGAATCCATAACTGAAACGAAGTGACACACTTTTGTTGTTCACTCCACACTAGAGTAATTTCTTCATTACTGCTTCAAAGGCAAAGCAGGCATTGGGAAAAGAGGAACTGGGAAAATAGATTTCAGAGCTTTCTGGTTTTACTGTAGTTTAAACTACAGTAAATTATTATTATTCTTATTCTGCAGTCTTCCACCTTTAATACTGTATGCAGGTGCCCTACTCAGATAAAAAAGAGCTGCTCAGTGCCTTTGAACATCAGTCTTTTTATTTGGAAACTGAAATACTCAATTGCAGTCCTCATTGGGGAGGGCTGTTGGCTTTATAAACCTACATACCAAATGCCAGAGCAGCTAAAGACCCTGCAGCTTTGACTCAAGAAAAAACTTCTCATTGTGCAATGACTCCATCAAGCTCAAATGACTCCATCAAGCTCAAATCTACAGCCCTGAGACTTTGCTCTAATGGAACTGTTTGCTTGACTAAGCCTTAGTCAAACAGGCAGGCCTTAGCTGTATATACTCTATATACCTCTATGGCCACGTTTGCATATGCACTTAGGGGGGTTGGTAAAATGACTTTATTTAAAACCACTTAGCTAAAATGATACAAACTCCTATGCAACCTGCACTCAATCTGAACTTGGATATTATCGATTTTCCTTAATTAAGTGCTAACTGTTGATAGTGAGTGATTCACAAAAGCAACAGATCCAGAATGAATCCTTCCTATCAGGTCTTTTGCTAGCTGTAGCGTTGCTAGTGCTAGCAGCACACATGCTGATAGGGAAGCAGAGGGAGGAGTCAATAATTTAAATACTCAAAACAGCAATAACCTCTGCTTCTCCTCCACAGACAGAGGGATACCAGCCTGTGTGCTTTTTATTTCAATTTACAACAGCAAGTCTCAGCACAGAGTGCCTCCCATGGATTAACAACCAGCTTGGGTCCCTTGAGCTGCCTTTTGTATCCACACTCCTTCCCATCCAGCTGCTGATCTCCAGGAAATGCCTTGCACCCAGACATGGCTGCATGTGACTAATAAAAGCACACACACACATTTGCTACATGTTTCCTAATGCTGAAAAGCTGCAAAAAATGGTGGGTTTGATTTTTAGGTTTTTTTTAAAAGTGTCATGATTTCCTAAGTTAAGGTAATTGATAATAAAGTCCTAATGTAAAGAAATTTAACCTAAATTCTGCTGGTGTGTCAAGAACTACCCAGAAAAATCATTAATTTTGATTTTTACAGGGAAAACATCCTGAATATTGTACTTTAAACCCAGAGGAAGGGTGGCAAAGAATGTGCTGCTACTTAGAGTTTGCCAGACACCGTCACCAGTGGCAGAGGAATGTGGTAGCTGCAAAAACACAAGCAGAGGCTACAGGAGCAGGCACAACTATATGGTAACAGAGGGGAAGAATACATTCTTCTGTAGATCACCTTCATGCTATCTATACCCTTCTGACTGACCTTTATGCCCCACCCACAACTCTATCTTACCATTCCTCTTTTAGCTGCTTTCTCACCTAGTTCCTCTCTAGATACAGTTTTTTTCTGGACAGCTTGCACAAATGACATCATCCCTTTAGCCTATTTTATAGTCTACGTGTGTACAATAAACAAACAGGGAAGTAGCGCAGCAATCCAGATTAAGTGGAAAAAAGTCTGGCAGGCTCCTCCTGTTAGCTACAGAAAACCATAATCCAGGAAAGATTCTGAAGCATTTTCCCAGGCTATTTCTCTTGTCAAGAGAAATATGCAAACTATTGGTGGACTTGCAAAGAAATGCTCTAATTTTGAACTGGAAACTCACACAGATCTCCATGTTAATACCAATGCACCCTAAGCAAGCTAAAGCCATTTACCAGAGCTTTGTAGTTTTCCCTTTCTGATTACTCTTTCACAAACTCTCCTGTAGAGACCCCAGACCTGCATCATTTTCCTAAATGGCACAGACAACTATCACTACGTGTTACGCCTTTGCAGTTATTATCCAAATAAACACTCTTTGCCATGAGCTTTAGCTGAGACAGATCATATTTCTGTTTAAATCTCAGGGCAAAATTTGAAAACAGCAGCAATTAAAGCAATAATTCCAAGAAGCAGATCATGGTCAGGCCCTGGAATAAAAGGCATTCAAAATGCTTTGCACTATCATGGCCCCAAACATATATCATCCCTTTATATCCATGATGTGTTACTGTCAGTTGCAGCTACATCTGCAGGATTTCTTTTTTTTTTTCTTTTTGACTTTTTTTTTTTTTAAATGGAAAAAAAGCTGTTTAATCTCTATCCAGCTATTCCTCAAGCCAGCAAAGAGGAAAAAAAACAATGCTAAGGTGCCCTTAAAGACCACAATAGTAAAATCCAAAATACTGTGTAATGTCCTCTCATTTCAGTTCATTATGAGTCAAAAAAATAATAAACGGGAAGGAATAGTTTTTATGTATCTGTAAGACTCCTATTTGCTTCTGTTCCCCATTGTTTTTGCTCTCATATAAATTAACTAACTGGGATATCTAGATTGCTCACTAAGGTGCTGTCGTTTTACGGGATATCCTGCATTTATTAATTCTCAGCAACAGCTTACAAATTGGCAAGACTATGACATATAGCCAACTAGATTGGTTCGTAACTGAAGCCTTCAGTTCTCCTTGGAACCAGAAAGCTTTTATTTACCTAATATGACACTTCATGGATTCATCTGCAACAGGGATTTCTATTCTACAGGTTTTTTTCAGATTCATTCTTATCTCCTTGCATACACATGCTTGCCCTATTGTCGTGGTTTCCTCAAACCAGGACACCTATCAGTGGTGACATGATCTCATTAGAGACACTAAAATCACAGCCACCTCCTCACCTTTACGCATAGTAAGAGAGGCGAATTCAGATTCCTCAAACCACCAAGCAGCTTGTAGTCTCCTGGAAAGCAAGCAGTTTTAAGCTGCAAAGGGTCTGAACTCACTCAGACACAGACCAAGGGACCATAAAAGTAATCCAGCAGAGCAGGCAGCACCCTTGGCTGTGCAAGACTCATGACTGAGGGTCAGGAACTCCTCTGTTGGGCTCCCAGGACAGCCCTTGATTGAGACACCCTTGACCTTAGGGTATCTTTGGGCCCTACCCTAATACTGACTCCCCAGCACAGCACTTCCTACTGGAAGCAGCCCTACAGACTCCAGCAGTACCACTCAAAGCCACAAAAGTGTGGAGGTTTGAACTCTTAGAGCCCAATTACCTGACATTTCACCCTTGTGCAATGGAAGGAGAGATCGAAAGAACTTACCTGTGCACAACTGTTTCTTGGAGCTTTAGACTGCCGGCCTCTGGTACAAGCTTAAGGCACTGTAGGTGCCTTTCAATGTGTATTTTGCTTCCCAAAAACACTTAAAGGGAAGCACAAGCCAGGGATCTCATCCTTTCTATTCAGGAGGACTTGCTAACTGCCAATGAATTATGCAAAAGCTTGTACTGTTCCTAAGTTCTCCCCTTTATAACACAATCAAAAAAAGCCAGGGACTGGCACCAGTACATCTTCCCTCTCTGACTGCTATTTAACCTAAAATTAGTGTACTTTACCCTTTCATCACTACGCCAGCTGCTGCGAAAGTCACTTACTTTCAGTTGCTTTCTAAGGGTCTGCTAATGTAGATTCTTTGATGATCTGGCAGGTTGTCTATACCTGTCTCTACTGAGCTCCTTGCTGCTAAAAGGATGGACAGCACCAACTTTCAGCAATATACTACAGAAAAAGAAGGAATATGAATTATTTTTGAAGTTCTGAAGTTGCTCATTGACAGACCTTGTAATTCAAATAAGGATACTTACACATGTAGAAATTAGCAACCAGTAGTGAAAAGTTGGGTGAAAGGCTCTCATGAGCTTGACACATCATTTTAGAAAGTTTATCACTGTATTGAAGTAAATTAACACATATTAACATATGAAAGAGATAAATACACAGTAGCGTTTCCAAAAGTATAATCTAATTTCCTACAGAACTCTATGTGAGTTCTGCACTGATCTTACTCAAAACAGTTTGGGTTGACAATTAATAACTTTGGGAAGCTCTGTCAGCCATTAAGGGCCAGTTGCATCCTGCATCCATCTGGGAATACAATCAAGTGATGGGGACAGGTTCCTGCAATATGGCCCTCAGAGGATACAGTAGCTTAAAAGCACAGAAGAGACTGAAAGCCAAGGTGTAAAGTGTACCTCGGTGAGAGAAACTGCACATATGTATATTTTACACAACTACACACAGAAAGCTAATGTGATAAAATATAAATCACAGGAGAACAAAATTTAAAAAATGTCCTAAAATGTGCATTTTATTCCATATCATTATACAATGTTTACATACAGGTATAATTTTAAAACTGCTCAAAGAAAGTGTGAAAAAAAGTGAGGCAAATATCTGTTTATAAATTCCTCCCCCTCCCCAAAATCCACACCAATAAAATACATTTTAAAGTATTCTCTTCCAAATTTGTTTTCTCCTGAATTTATTGAATCTTTCATTTCAACATGAAAAATACAATTGAATGAATACTCAAGGTGAAATGCTGACCTACACTTCTGTATTGAGTTGCAAGAAGGCAATTTAAAACATTCAGAAGCCTTCACTTCTCTCTGTTGCTTACATACCTTTGTTTTATTGAATTCGACAGAAAGTCCAAATCTTCACAGATCAATAAAAATCTGATAAAAATAAATTACTGTGCTGGATAACTCCTGACTTGTCTGATATCAAACAGAAGACTTACTAGAACCTTTTGTTCAGAACAGCACCATTTCCACCCGATCTCTCCTGAACATGAATCATTCTTCTTTTTAAAAAAATGTAGTTGGCACTTGTGGTGGGACACTTTCTGCCACAGCCAGGATTCTTCAAAAGACTAAGTATACCAAATTGCTAAACTCTCTACAAAGTGTTGGTAACATTTTTGTTGGAAAATGGCACATTTAAACCATAATGTAATGTAGCTTAACCCGCATATGGCTTGCCTATTTTGGTGTTCCCTGACCCCTGCCTGATAATTTAGCAGATGTTCTCGTGACTGTGGTGAAACTAAAATAAAGACATGTTTATGGGGTTTCATGGCAAGCAGGTGTAAAAATAATAAAACAAATAATGTGGTTGCTGCTAAGAAGGTTTTCACATGTTGTTTAGCTCCAGTAAAGTTTGATCCAGCATCTGATGCATACTAAGGTTTTCTTCTTTAGCATGCGCCACTTTCTCTGTTGTGGAATTAGAAAATTAAAACGTGAATAGCAGTTCTTTGGAGGCACTGATTCTCAGAACATGAAGGCATGCAATCATCATTTCTATTGGAGGGTTTAGAAAGTTAAGAAATGTGCATGCTCATAAATACCAATGTCCCCAGACAACACAACTAGACAGAATTCCGAATTAATAAAACACATGGCAAGTAGTGTAAGTTTACAACTGTTTGCAGCTGCATTTGTTAAGAAAATGCACTGCCAACAAAGACACAATTATTGCATGTTCTGGAAGCTGTTTTCTTATAGGAATGTGGGACAGTGAACAGCTTTGCTTTTGCCCTTTTTTTTTTTCAAGTAAGGCAATAAGGAAAATAATTAAGCACTTTGCAGAACCATACTTTAAGTTTCAAGTAAATCAGAACTTGCAAAGAACAATAAATTTAAAATTAATCTCTTCTTCAGTTAAGTGTCCTTTAAGAAATTTAATTCTTCTAGAAAATAAACAAAATTGAAGTTAGTAGCTTTATGTTGCATGCACACTTTTATAGACAGTCATTTAACACGCTTACTCAATACAATAAATGAGCACAATGTTCTAGAGCTGCATCTTACCAGAATCCCGTAGTAGTAGTAGCTTTGTAATAATGCAACCATACCTTTAAACTGACCAGATATTTTCAGATGGAGCTCCTGTTCCTAGTTGTTTTGGCTTTATAATTTTTTTTTAAATGTTAAATACAAGTCCATTTCATAGTAATGCAAAATTATTGCATTAGAGCCTCCAGACAACAAAACCGCTATAAATATCCTTTATGTTGGTTTTGAAATACAGAAATGCAAATCCTCATGAACATTTTTCTCTTGTCCAGGTACTAGTAAAAATCTTAGGGCCAATTCATGATGTCAGGTAAACCAAATGTTTCTCTACAAGGCAGGCTGTTACCTTTTGGATACTTGTCGCTAAATGCTGTAGCTGTTTACCAAAGTGGAAAAGAGCTACTGCAGAGACAGAGCTTACTGCTCCTCCAAGGTAGGTGTGCATACAGATAATGAAAAGCCTCATCTGGAAGAAGCATTTTCCTATTTTTCTAACAGACACTGAGAATTTAATTTACCACAGAATCAACAGCCTGAAAAAAAAAAAAAATCGGTTTCTAGGTTTCTTGCTTATTTCTACATTTACTGATTCATTCTTAAGGAAATTTGGAAGAAGCATTTTTTAAACAAGTTAACAATATAGTCACGCTAAAGCTCAATCCTCATTCAACGCCAGCTTTAGTTCATTAGTTAGGCGACTGTTTTGCTCAAGTTGCTGGTAGAGTTGGTCTGTACAGGCAGCAAGCAGATTAGAAGGGGGGAAAAAAAAAAGAGGCAGAATGAAGACAGATTAGACAGAGAAAACAGTTAAGTAAGAGTTAATAAAGAAACTGGTCACACCACGGTTCAGTAACATACAGAGCAACATTTTACCTTTGTTTCTAGAACTCTAGTAATTAAGTAGCTACTCCAAGGAACAGCTATTATAACCTAGAAAGAACTATGAAGAAGCGCCTGTTGTGGGGAAGAGCTGCGAGACAGTAAGTGGGAACAGAAATGGAAGAACTGCAGCTGTATTCCTAGAACCACCAAGTCCTACTTTAATCTTTATGTACAGTGTGTAGAAGATTTGTTTTGTGAGTGCCATTTTTTTTCTGTAAACTATTTAAAATGAGGTGGAACCTCACCTGTCAGTGGAGGCAACTGTATCACAACCAGGATAAATAATGGCAAGAGAGACCCTGCCAACCAACTACCACCAGGTCTGACTCAGCCTATACTCCTTTCCTGGGGAACTCAACAGCTGAAATAGTATTTTTGGTAAGAAAAACATACTTCTGTTACCAGTGTCAACCCACTTTGGCACTTTAAATTGTCCAGTTGTACTTCCTAAGGAAACAAACCCAAACATTTGGTGAAAATGTAGCGGAACCATGAGAACCTGTGTTGCTCAAACACAGCAGCGAGGATGGTTCACAGTCAAAGAGAACAGCCGCAGCTATGTTATGACAGTGCACTTAGCTAGAGTTCTGCAGAGTGAAAGAACATTCTGTGATGGTTTCTGACTGTCTTCTTTTCTCAAATTGTCCATATTCTTCCCAATAGTCTATATTCAAACTGCATTCCTGACCTCTTGATCCCAGGTACTTCCTTACAGGAAATAAATGGTTTCTGATTCTTTTTCACAAGCTTCCTAACCGCTGCCAAAGAAATCCTCTTCCCCTGCAGGCTCTGGACACAGCAACAGCAAAGCTGTGCAGTGAGCTGGGATCCAGGACATAGCCGTGCAGCGAGTGGCTGCTCACAGCTTCCTCTCCAGCCCAAACTTGACCAGCCAGCTCAATAAAACCAGGGCACATTTCAGAACTCTGATCCTGCACTGGTAACAAATGGGTCTTGCCTCTTTTATCAGGATAGTGTCACATACACACAGGAAAAAAAACAAAACACTGAAACCTCAGAGTAACTAAAATTTCAATTCTTTTTTTTTTCTTTGCTTCATTGTGTATTTAGCTATTATTCAAACATGACAACATAATTTGAACTAAGAACTTGATGCTTACCTTCATCACAGGAAACTCTTAACTAAAGCAGAGAATTATAGTACTTCTCAACATCCAAACTGAGACTAAAACCCCACGTAAAGCAAAGAAAGAATTTCCTGAGCTTACAGTAGCACTTGAACCATGGGCAGCCTGTCTAGGTTGTGATTTACCACAGAGGCTGGCACTGTAGGCAGCCACCTTCAGGGGGTTGAAGCTCTGGTGCAGACCCAGCAAGGCTGGGCCCAGCACAGCAGAGCCCCCAGGCAAACGAGGCAGAGTCAGCCCCACACTCCTGTCAACAACCCTCGTATACATGACTAACTAGATGTGGCCACACAACACAATCCACAGGTCAGGTCCAACAATGACAAGAGGACTGAAATATGCTGCAGTGAGAAACCACAACAGCTCTGTGGTGTCACAGCAGGGCCAGCCAGGAATTCTGTATCCAGCCACTTGGGTATTTCCATTGCATTGCCCCTTTCCAGTAGTCTGTCCAGTAATACATCACCCTACACTGAAGAAGGCTGATTACATTTGGAAGAAAACGGGAGGATTTAAATACTGATCTTCAAGCTCACTGGGTTAAAAATTACCAAGTTCCTACAATGGATTTTGCTTTTTCACTTCTCCTATGAAACAGTATTGTAAGGAATTGAGGGAAAAAAAAACCAACACTGTTGACACAATAAACCAAAACACAAAATAGATTAAGGGGTTGGAGTTGCTGTAGCCTAAGTTACTCTGACTCAGCTGAAAAGTGAGAGCTGATCACATTCCCCATAACTCTTTCATTTGTGACAACCACATTAGAGTCAGTCAGTTTGCAAATGCTCATCCCATATTTGGTTAACCTTCACACTAAACATTTTACTTTTCAGTTGCAATACAGAGTGTACAAACCTACTTACTGTATCTCAATTGATGAGTGGTAAGTTACTGAACTTTATTATCTGGACTACCTGTGACTGCTGACACATATCCTCTACTTGGGCTTCTCCCCATATCCTTTGACATTAGTACATGTGTCATGGGATAAAAAGCTGGCAGCAGACAAATTGCAGGGAGGAAGATGATGTATCCATTTGCAAGCCCTATTTGGAAAACAGGTTTTGGGGAGGGGAGAAATCTAGCCTAGACTGCTCTGTTGAATGCTGAAGTTCAACTTCTCTTGAACAAAAATTTACGCATTTACATTATGCTACAAGCTAAAAACTAAAGCTCAGCTATACTACAACGAGTTTATTTAGCTGTGGTGACTTAGGAACCATGACTATATCTACAGTGACAGGCATTACCAGAAATCAATCCAGTTTAATTCACTATAATGTGAACTGGAAAACAACTTCTTTCATTGTGAAGAAAAGTTGAAGTTAAAATAATGCAATGAACTCTCTAGTTGCAAACAACAGTACAAAAAAAGCAAGACGTTGGTATTCAATGCTTCGTCCTTAATTAGGCACTGCCAAATCCACTGAAAATCAACATTCAGTCTTTCAAACCTGAAACTTGTACCTTCCACTTTGCAGCATAATCATTTCATTATTAGTGTAATGATGAGAGTTTTCCTACTCCAGTTCTGAAGCATTTCTTGAGTCCGCAATCCAAACTCACAAATCTGAGTTAGGCATAAGAGAGGAAAGCTACTGAAATCTCCCTGCATCCAATCCTGTCATGCCGCTCAAGAGAAATATATTGTTTAAAAAACCCAAAGAGTTAGCAAGCAACATCTTTGCTAAGCAATCAACATGTGAAAGAGGGGAAAACATTTTTGCAAGACATTTAAAGGACTATTTCTGGGTGAAAACAAGAATTTAAAGTTTTTGATATTGCCCCTTTAAATCTGTCTCAACTTTTTAAATTAACAAACACATTTACATAAAGACAAGAAGTCTTAAGCATCAAGCTAGGAGAAAATTTCAGATTTTAAAGTGAAAGATCTGGTATCAAGAACTTGACTGCACTCTCAGCCGTGTTCCCACAACCAAGTAACCCCAAGGAAGTAGATTTTGACCTAATAATAACAACTGAAAAAATTCCCATCACATCTATTTGTTGTTCTATCTGCATCAGATTTTGAAAAAGACTAAAATCACAACTGATTAGTTCTGACCTCAAAATACAAAACAGTAGTATTCTCATCCCATAGACTGCTGTCACTGGCTTTGCATTGTCAACATTTAGACAAAAGTGTTTGCAGTAAAAAATGGAAACATAAAAGATTTTTACATCCCTAATGGCAAACCCAGCAATTTTTATTAATAACTGAAAGAGTTATTTAAATAAATAAAAGGCAATGGAATAGCAAAAGGGATACAGTTGGGATGTTTATTTTACATTGAGAGATGTAGAGTTTCTGTACAGCAGAGAACAAATAGAGCTTATTCTGAGAAAGGTGCTAGAAGAAGAGAGTTGACTAAGCTAGAAGACGGGACAAGGAATCCATGAAACATCCAAAGCTAGGAAAGATGATTTATCCAACCAGATGAAGATGTCTTTAAAGAACTGAAGCAAAGAAAATTATCTGCATGGAAAGAAAAAGTGAGATAAGGAAGGAAATAAAAAAGGTGCAGTAAAGACCTCCAAAGTAAAAAAAAAAAATGCAACAACAGCTCAGCAGAGTCCAACATGCCAAGAGGACTAGTAAAGAAACACCACACCATGCTGGGACAGGAATACTTCAATAATTCATCAAGTACCAATAGAGTACATTTTAAAGTCTGTTTTCCATTTAGAAATACCCCAATTTGAAAAAATACTGTAACCTCTGTACACAGAGGAGGAAAAAAGAAAACTATTTGCTTGATAAGCCACAGAGTAAAAGCATATTTTGGGGGTGGGTAGGTGAATTAAAAAATAAAAAACAACATAATGAAAAAAAAAATCAAAATTAAAGCATACAAAGCAAACAATGTTAGACCTCTACTAAAAAATGGAGAGAGGGAGGGAAGTAATGAGCAGAAGAAAAAAAGAAAAAAAAAAAAAGAAAAAGAAAAAGAAAAAAAGCAAAGAAAAAAACCCAACATTTAAAATATGAGTGCATGCAAAATACATTCCAAGCTCTGATCAAAGCCTGTGCCTTGCTGAAGGCATGCTTGCTTCCTTCAAAGAAATGTTGTGACTACACATCGCACCTCACAAGCACTAGAGAGCTACAACTCTCCCTCTTTCCCATGTCAACCATAGAGGGTTCATGCAAGCGAAAGGTATGAGCATGGGAAGGTGGGTTCAGTATAGCTGACCTCTGTTCTGAGTTTTTGGTGGGGGGAAGAAGAGTCAGTGTGTATCAAACAATGAATGGACCAGTCACAACTCACAACTGATCACTCTCCTGCTTTCCTGCCAGAAAACTCTATTTTTCTCCTTATGACTAAAGTTGATATTACCACATTTTGGTATATGCAAATTAACTTCCTACTACCCTCCACAAAATATGCAGAAGCAATCTACAAACTCCATTGTAATTTAAACCCATTAAAAGTGACAAAGTATTTTAAATCAATTTCTACACTTGTAATTTAGTGGCAGCAGCTGAAATTTTCAGAGCAGTTAAGGAATTTTAGATAGACATTTTCCACTGTCATTAATAGAGAATACAGCTACATCTAAATTTCCCTGAAACTTTTGTAGTAACTTTGTCAGAGAAAACCTGTGACAGCAGAAGAATAAACTCTGAATGCAACACATACTGAAGCAATTTTCATCTGGTAAACTGAGCACAATGAACTTGATAGACACTGCTTGAACAGAGGTATATCGAAAGGATAAGCGCAGAGCTACAAAGGGGAACCACAAGACAACGATTGCAGATACAGAATGAAAGAGTAAACACGAGCTTATTAGGCAGCTTACAAAATCACCATGAGTATTTACCAGGCTAGGCACAACACTCACCAACACTCTGCCACGGTAAAGAAATTGTTCATGGTATTTTGTACACCTAGTCTCGCTAAAGGAATGCGTCTCCCACTACAGAGGGAGTATAATTTCACAAGGCCGGAACTGCGCAAATAAACGAGGGCAGGGAAGCAGGTGCAGGCACAAGCTGGGAAGACATTTACATGGAAGTCATATCGTTGAGAGCGTGGTCCAGCTCCTCACTGATGGCTTTGTACTTCAGTTTCTGAGCATAGAGCTCATCTAACAGTCCCACAAGGGAAGGCAGAAGTGTGTAAAGAAATGGAGCGTGATCGCAGAATGGAAGGTAGAGGTGGTGGCATGGGATACCATCCAGAAGCCGGAGGAAAGGGGAAGAGCGCACAGAAAGAGGTGTTCCAACAGACAAAACAAAACACAAATCACAAAATTAGAGAGAATAAAAAAAAAAATAAAAATCAACAGTGTAGAGTTTTATGCGTCAAGTTCATTAACTGCACTGCAGTGGGACAACATGATACAGAGAAAACAAAAGAAAGGAATTGTATAAGGGAAGCAAAATACACATTTCGCTGCCCTAGACTTTTGTTTTAACGCACATTAGAAGGGCACACGGGGGCTAAGGAGAAAAGATCCAAATACGGGGCTCAAGGAGGCTGCTACCATTTATTTTCTACCACTTTTATTCTTAAAAAAAAAAAACAAAACACACAAACCTCTGTGGTTTGTGTGATGTCATAAGCTGTCTCTTACAGAGATTCTTGTTCTTTCTAAACACTTACCTTTCTTCTTAAGTCAGTGATCATAGATTTTCAGCAGCTACCTAGGTTATTTCATACCCTTTATGTAGAAGTCAGCCTGCCATGCCACACAATCAAAATCCTAGGCTTAGTGTAACACATCTAAACTCCATATAATTCTTAATTACAAAGCACTACCAATTATTTTTTCCAGAGGAAAGAGGCACATTTTACTATTCTACTGCAGTTCTTGTTTAAACACGACAAACTCCCTGAAGTTAAACAAGCTAGTCTTCTGATTATGTATACAATACATTAGCTTTACTGAAAAACAGCAACTGGTCTATGTTACGAAATGCCTGCCTTGACCCAGGCTTATCACAGTCATAAATTATGTTAACTTGCTACATTCCTAATAGCTTTTTAGTAAGATAGAAATAATACTTACCATCTAATAATTTACCCTATACATTTATATACCTCCAAGTAGAAGAATATAAAGCAAAAAAATGAAGAGAGTCTTGAGAAAGTGAGAGAAAAAGGAACAGGTAAGAGCAAAACATGGCTCACTTGAAGCATTTAAGTTGTCAATACATTTCAATTAGAAAACACTTTCCCTATTTTACTCTTTAGGCAGACCCATTTATAAGCAGGACAAATTATGCAAGTAGGACAAATTATGCAAGTAAAACTATGTACTAGAAAAAAAAATCCAACACAAAAGGAGAATAAAAAACCATAAAAATCTGTATTTCTACAATAAGTGAGAAAACCAAAATCCCATACCTTCTAGGTCATCAATGCTCTTCTCCAGCTTGGTTACTGACCGCTCAGCAAATTCAGCACGGGTCTCAGCCTGAAATCAAGACAGATACAAACTACTTTAGGAAACAAACACACAGCACTTGTGAACAATTCAAATGAAGAAAGAAGTAGAATGAGAGGAGGCAAATAATAAGGTGATACTTATTTTGAGGAGAGACATTTAGCACTGTCTCCAAAATGATGTGTTCATCCTTTAAGCATCACAGTCGTATTTATATTAAAGGAACAAAAGTTGCATTGGAAGAGCTATTGTAAAGAACAACTCTAATTTTACCTCCTTCAGTTTGTCAGTCAGGACTTTTATCTCCTCTTCATATTTGTCTTCTTTCTGCGAGTACTGTAATTAAAGGGAGGATCACTGATATAAGACCAGGTACTCTAAATATACAAAAAAACCACCACATTTGAGACTCTCTTCTAATAAAATAATTGAATAGAGAAAATTAATATGGGTATAACTAAATTAATTCCACTTACCAGACGGGTAATACACAGTTTATTACAAGAGTCAAACTTCCCTTGAGTTATACACCAGTGGTATACAACGGGAACTTTATTAAGTAGAAATTAGTACTACAGTTTTAAAGAGGAGTGGCATTTGGAGAAAGTTAATGTTAGCACACAAGTGCCGTTTTGAGGGACATTCTATAAATAAAATCTAATCCTGTTAGACTACTTAACAGAACATGTGGTCAAATATTACTGACTTATTTTGAACTAGAAGGAATGTCACATTCTGATAAGATCCAAATATGAATTGAGGAGTAAGTCCAAATGCTTCTACCGACAATGGTCTTGCTGAAATGCTGCAAAGTGATCAGCGTATAAAGAAAACCCCACAGGCCAATCCAGATGACAAGGTAAGGGACACATTCTCATACGAGTCTCTAGCCTACCTTCTCAGCCTGAGCCTCCAGCGACTTCAGGTTGTTGGTCACAGTTTTCAACTCCTCTTCAAGCTCAGCACATTTGCTGTTATTTTGGAAGGAAGGCAGGAAAGGGGCAGAAGGAAGATTCAGTCAAGCAAAAGAAACAGGAGAAAATAGGAGGAAAAGATAGAGAAAAATGAAAAAAAAAAATTACAGAGCAAAAGAACAGCCTCAAAAGCAGCTGAACCCATCACAGACTGAAAACAACTCTTTACAATGCCAAATTCCATCTCAAGTGTACATTAAGATGACGATGTGACAGAAATTATCTACAGCCTTTGGCTTACACAGAAATATTTACACAGTCTTTACACACGAGATGGTTCAGCTTCCTTGTGGCTGCACAGGAGATCAGTTTTGAAGATAAAAATGAACAAATAAACGAAAAAAAGAGACTAAAGAAAACCACCAAAGCAAGATGCAAAGGGAATAAAGAGCGTAGTGAGGACTTATTAGTTACTATTGAGTGAGCTAACCAGCTATGAAAGCTGAAAGACTTGGGTTGCAGTTAAACCTAAAGACTCTTTATTAGTATCAGTACCTTATCCTCTGCAGCCATTAATGCTTTCAAGGTTTGATCCATTATTCTTAACTGTTCTTCCAGCTGTCGGACTTGGCTGTTAGTGAACACATGAAATGCACAAAAGCCATTCACAAAATCAGTGTGCAGGTACAGCATGCAGTGACAAAACACATATACACACACATATGAACACATTTACTTTGGCATTGACTATTTATTTCAACCATTAGAGTAAATGAGCAAAACATAGCTTTGAGCTGAACACACAGTGGAGTGCCAATGTCTCATGCTGTTACAGTGGTCTTGTAGCACCTCACACACATTTTGGGGCAGGTCAACTCTTACCTTTCTGATAGTTCAGCACGTTCCTCAGCCCGCTCCAGGTCACTCTCAATGATCACAAGCTTGCGAGCCACCTATGAGAAAAGGCAATCAGGGATATTAAGCAGTAGCCCACATCACCTGTCTCTAGAATGTAAAAAGTAGGAAGTTGGGCTTCTTTCC
>VZRU01021385.1:1441-66491 GCA_013398155.1 Pedionomus torquatus | reverse complement strand
CCCGAGAGGAAAAAAAATAAAAAAAAAAAAAAAAACCACCTACTAAAAATGCAGCAAGGTAGAGCCCGGGGAGCGGAGGAGACGGGCACACAGGCTGCTCGGGGCGGGCGGGCGTCCCGGTGACACCAGCCCGGTGCTGGAGCCGTCCCCACCCCTGGAAATCCATCTGTTTTAAAGCGGACCCCCATGGTCACACTAGGCGGAAGGGGAATACGCGGGGCTGCGGGGTTGGGGGCAGCTGGAGAGGTAGCAAGGGGTTAACTGCACGCACGTACGGAACGAATGCGTTTTAAGACCTTCCCCCCCAGCAGCCAGAGGCAGAGGGGGAGGAGGAGAAGAAGAAGAGGGTATATCTACCGAAGAGTCAGGCAGGGCAAGTGCGGGCTGCGGGGTGCTGGGCTGGCCCCTACAGCGCCGAGCACGAAGACTAGATTTAGCGGCAAGGCCTTGGCGGGCAGGGCTGGGCTTCCGCCGGGACCCACACCGAGGGGGAAAGGGGATGAGGTGCGACACCGGGGACAAGGGGCCATCGAGGGCACGGCAGGGATCTCTGCTCCTCCCCAGGCGGTGCTGGGGCAGAGCGGAGCTGCCAGCGGCAGCCAGTTGTTCCCAGGTGTACCCCCGTCCTCTGCTGTACCTCGCTGAAACTTCTGCATCTGCAGGGAGACGTGCAAGGGGTGCAAACAGAGCTACAATGTCTCTCAACCTGGGACAGTGGCGTGGTGGCTTGGCCCTCCTGGGGTAGCCAGAGTTGCAAGGGATGGAGTGGAGAAGCTGAGATAGAGAAATTGGCTGGAGAGACAGCTTGCACCCTCCACCCACAATGCCAGCGAGAGACAGGCAGCAGAGAGAAAGACAATTAACAAAATAACATGTAATTAAGTGGAGACCTATTTTTGCTTCTGGCAGGTCTCTCACAGTCACATCAGCACAATGAGCAAGACACAACACGCTCTGTCCCTACAATACACGTTCTTTTATACAGTGCAGAAAGTGCACGGACATGCAAGAGCCCCACACAATTTGAGTTGCTCAAAGAGAAAATTAAGCAGCCTCTTTGTCTGCACTCAGTACTTGCAGGAGAAAATTCTTCCCTGGTGCTGTCACTGGAGCAGCTGAACTGATGTTACTTTGCAGCAGGAAGCAATGTCCTACTGCTTCTGGCCTGCAGTACTTGCCAGGGCAATGAGGGCTTGATTTGTAAAGCAGGCCTTGGAGGCCAGCTCCTGGAAAGCTTCAACAAACTGCACCATGAAGCTTCTACAAGATAGCGAAGCCCCCTCATCAGGGTTTAGACCAACAGTCACCTTCCCCTGCTCCTGAGAAAGGCCACACTGAATTCAGCTACAAACTATACGATATTCAGAGAGGCTCGCAGCTGGGTGTAGGGACACAGGAAGATCATTGGCAAAGTAGAACCTTGCCTTATGTTTGCTTAAAGAAAAGATGATTTCTCACTGCATTGGTTAAATAACTAAGCTCCTGTGACAATGATAGTATAACAGTAATGACAGTAAAAATTCTGAAGTAAAATGTTCCTAGGTGAAATTCTCTTACAGACAATATTCTTCATGCATTCCTATCTATCAGTTTCAATAAAACACTATTTAAACCCATTAAAAGGACTACATGATCTGAAAGGTCCCTTCCAACCTAGGCAACTCTATGATTCTATGAAATATGAACAGCATTGCACTGTCACAGAATGTTTAAAAACACCAGACAACACAGTATGCAGAGTATTGAAAAAGTCTGCAGATTTAGTTGCAGCCAACTCTAAAGTGTAGTTTTCCTCTTGGCACTCATCTTGCTTTTACAAAATAGCCTATTAGAACAGATTAGGGCCTTTCTGAAAAAGTATAGTGAAGATTTAAAAGACACTTAGTAACATATTATTTAACAACCTGACAGCATTATGAAATTTATCAGTATGCTTTGTTCCCAGTTTAGGAGAACTGACTCTTCTGCTACAAAAAAATTCTTTAAAAAATGTAGATTATCATCTCTGGGAATTCACTGAGGTAGCTCTTCTGGCTTTGAGGAAAGCAAATGTCTTGCAAAATTAAATAAACAGTATCCTGTCTGGCTAATTTGGGAGTGGTGCTGATAGGCTCTTAAAGAATTCCCACGCAGCTCCATTTTTCTGAAAGAGTGTTAGCCATGACACGGGAGCCTCTGGGATACATGAGAAAGTATGAGATATGGAGAAAAGGAAAGTTTTTTTAAAAAAAGCACCTGGAGGATGCTATCGCCACCACAGAAAAGTGAAATCTTGAGCTTCCACCTACATGAAAGTGTCCAATTAATAAGCTTTGTTTATAACAAGATGACCCTGTATCCATAGGGCTGAATGGGCTGATGGTGATTTATTTTTTTTCCCTTGTAGACAGGATATGAAAAGTACAGACATGTGTAAACATGCTTGCTATACTTTTCATTAACAATTTCAATTGCTTGGAAATTTCTGTTCCAGCTGGCTAAGAAAGATAGGCTTGGAAATCAAAGTCTCTCCCTCTTTAATTGATATGTGAGGAAAGACTGTATGCAAATTATTTTTTGCATACTGAAAAAATAAGGCAACACTGTTTTTTCTGACATAAGACTTCTGTAATGTTATTGTTACCTTCTGCTGTTTTTCAGCAGAGCAGCTATCTCATCTCTCTCACTGACAAATGGTGCAGCAACTCCCTTGCAGAAGTTTTCTTGGTTCCAGGGAGTACCTACTGCACTGATTTTGAATTCTCTTAATTTAGTCAGACTCCTTAGAAAATCAAGACAGCCAACATAAAGAATTATATACTCATTTTGAAATTCACAACTCTTCCTATGAGTAAGTGATGTTGCATTTCAGGCTTACTGAAAATTTAGTGTCGTTTCCCAGAGCAAGGCTGGAACCTGTTTGTACCATGATATTTCTGCCATGTCATATATCCTTTGACATAGGCAGAAATTTGCCTTGTGCATGGATTGGGCTGGTCAAATGTAGCTCACACTGCTGATTCTGGTAACAGAAAAAAAGAGTAAGTGAATACCTTCTTATTCTCTCTCTCTCTCTCTTTTTTTTTTTTTTAAAAAAAAGGAATATGCAGGAAATGACACCTAACTTTATACTACAACTGGTTCTACCAGTTCTATGAAAACATGCCTCTTAAAGATGACTAAGGATTCAAATTAGGTCAGTCAGAAAGAACTCATAAGCCTGTATGTGTCATTTGGAAAGTGGAGTGTTCCCTCATAGGGGGACAAATATAAATAAAATACAAACGAATTTCTCAAAGGTCTCTGAGACCTCTGTAGCCCTTGTAAAACTATAGAGCTCATTCTGGACTAAGGAAGCAGCAACGTGAGTGTGGCATATCTAAAAAAATAGGAAATTCAAAACATCTGTATTCACCTGCAAAACAAATAAAACAATAGACACTGATAAAATTAGGCAGGGTTAACCTCTACAGTCAGCATATTTCATCCTGTAAAGATCTCTGAGAGCTTTGAGCTCAAGGAGCTGAGGGACAATATTTCTAAGAAAAGCATATAAATGGCAAAACCTCCCCTGGAGGGAGTCAGTCATATACACTCCAGCCATAAGGCAAGAGAAGGCTCTAAAATAGAAGGTAGGAATCCTGACCGTCAGCTCTCTGCACAGTTCAGTAGGCAGCAAATGAATACAGAAATACCCCTGAACATACCAGTCATGCTTAATAAATACATGCTGTAATTCTGTATAAGGTTTTCCGTAACATTTCTAAGGTAAAGTATTTTAACTTTTATAATTAAGAACCTTGGGATGACTTGCTGGAAAACAAAGCTTTAGTGTCTTCTAGATTTTTTTTAACAGTTTTCTTCTTCAGAACTAATACGTTTCTGTCCAGTTTGTCATTCAAGAAATTTGTGAACTTCTTAAGGGTAAAAGTATTTATAGTACAGTCTTCTGCACCTGCCCTGATCTGTAAACCAAAGGTCTACTCAGATATCACACCAAATGCCAAGAAGCTCATGACCTAATTCATGACCTAAGATTTTAAAATAGGCCTGAGAAGGTCTTTTTCTATCATTTTTTTTCCAAGATCCCTTTCACCCTAATTACACTACTGTTGTTCACTACTTTTCAGCTGAGCAAACATGTCTCCCAAGGTTTTGTATTATGTTTCCTTTTTAAATAAGATTTGCTTTAGCTAGTAGTTATGAATTACTAACGTAATGCTCTGCAAAAAAACCCCAACAAAACCAAAAACCCCACCAAACTCTCAAGTAATGGAAAGATAAGAAAAGATCACTTTTGGTAAGATGTTTTCCCACAGCCTTCTTTTTATAGTTTCAGAGAATTTTAGGCCAAAAAAGATAAATAGATCATTTAAAACTGTTTGCTTGTATTTATACATTTTTGGATTTATGTTCTACTCGGTCAAGTCTCTATTGAAGTCACTTGAATTTGACAACAATAATCTGGTGTTTTTTTTTTTTTTAAAAAAAAAAGTCTTGCAAAAAATCACGCAGTCGACTTTGATTTAAAGTATGCTATTGAGAAAAGGAAAAGAAGAATGCTGAAGAAGACAAGTAACAGAAAATGGCAAGTAATATGAATTGTGGGGGAAACAAAAAAGAAAAACTAAAATCAAGTTTACTTCAAACACCAAACTGAAGAGAACTATGATTCAACAAATCCAAAAGGAAGTGCCTCTCTCTTGGTGAAAGAGTCTGGTCATAATCTTACACTGTTGCAGAAATTGCATTAAATTTTGTGGATCTCCTCTGATTCACACTATACCAAATTATATCAGACCCGGTTCCATGAAACCAAAGTGGGAAAAAAGTTGTAGAAGGACTCACTGCCCTCGACAAGAAGGCCTATACCTTCAAAAGATGTAGTTCCATCCCTGTTAAGCAATTAATTTGCCAATGCTTTGAGCTATATATAGATAGATACACTATCCTTGTAATATCTACTGTCACATCTACATGATGTGCGAGCTGTACTGAAGTATAACTTTGCACTTTTGTCAAAGATTTTTTTTTTTTAATTCCTGGCAGAATAGAGAACAGAAGCCATTACATATCCTTAACAGATTTCTGTTACTATCTTACTGGTACAGCAACATATGATGACAGTAAATGGTGGAAAAGAGCAGGAATGGAAAAAAAGATGACAGCAAACCTAATAATATGTCTGATGCCTACCCATTCACACAACAGTACAGAGGGACATGCTATAGAGACATGTTGGGACAAACAGCTACTTCTCTTGGCTGCAACTGAGAAAACAAAGCATTTTAGGAATGTCCTGAAATCGTACAGCAGAGTTCATAGCAGGGAATGTATAGCAGTAGCAATGCCTGCAGCACAGAAGGGTAGAAAGAAAAAGCTGCTCCAGTAAGTTAATCAGCAGAAGCTTCTGGGCTATGTGAACGCTCCTTGCCTGCCAAGGAATTAGTTTTTGCTTTGCAGAAGTTCTCAGCTGTCACACAATAAGGCATCAATCTGAATTTGGACAAGATGTAGGAAAACATGTCTGCATTGATACAGCCTAAATTCAACCTACCTGTCTATGACTGATGACCTAGGGAACTAGATAAAAGTCTTCAGAGATTCCTAGCCAAGAAATACCAGCATGGGGAATTTCTGCTGTGTGAACCTGGCTCTGGGAAAATCAAATTTTCTGATAGCAAATAGTTATTCTTACACTTGATCTTCAGCAACTATTCCATTTCAATCAAATCATGTGTATAGCTCAGGAAAACAATCAAGTAATTAAATTGACAAATTATATTATATAAGCCTACAAGGTAAAGAGGTTACTTCTGGAAGACTGATCTGAATGTTCACCTTTCTAGTGGAAAGATCCTGAGACCCTAAGCGACTGTGCCTTTAAGTAGTGTGTTTGTCAACAGCTAACCCTACGAGATGTGGCCTAAGTTTTCTTACTGCCATCAAAACTACACCCAACTGGCAACAACAACAAAAAATATTAAAAAAAAAAAAAAAGAAAAAAAAGAAAATTTCTCTAGGGAAACCAAGACGTTTTTTTCCTCTTTTCTCTTCCGGGTTTTTTTTTTTTTTTTTTTTCCCCTGGGAGGAGAGAAAGAAGAAAGATGCATTCAGCCTTCTTTTATAAACAATTGTTCAATCATGTAGCAGAACAAATTATACTCTATCCCCTTTCACTTCAGGCCTTCTATTTGTACAGCCTGAAACTTGCTGCCACAGCAAGAGAACTGTAACAGTGTTTAGTCTCTGTTCAGGAAAGACAAGTGTAGCCCAAGTGCTAACTCTGTCCTTCTGACAGAACCTTCTCCCAACCTTGCTCTTTCCTACCCTCCCTGACAGCAAATATGCATTTTGTATCACCAAGATCTTTGAACTGGCAATTTGACACATTAGTAACATGACAGCAATAGTAAACACAATAAATCCAATCCACTGGAATAACAAATACATATTAATCTCTCCTCTCATTAATTCCTTATACTTCTTTGTAACTCTGAAATCTTTCACGAATTACTCAGCAATTAATGTTTTTCTAGTTAAAGAACTTATTTGATGCTCCCATTAGTCTTCATGCTATATTTGCTGTGGAAAGCTGTTCTCCCTGCCCCAATTAAACAGAAAAAATAAATTCTCAGATAATTTTCCTGGAATTAATCCTGACTTGAATGTACTTCCTCAAATCTCAGAAGACATACTTTTACATCCCAGTGTAAGAACCAAATGACCAGATGCAAAGGGAGTATCTGAAATAACAAGTTGCCAAATTCCATGAAGAATACCATTTTTCTTTAGAGAGAAATGATCTTTGAGCTAGTTAAAATTATCTTACATATCCTAACACCAAAATTAATGGCTTTCCATTTGCTTGGGAAAGTGACACAAGAAGGTTGGACACAAGACTGCCCCATGGGATTGCCACACAACAGCCCTTGGGTAGTAGCAGAGAGAACAGCTCCGCAGGCCACAGTACTGTAATAGTCGTGAAGGTACTGTAATAGTTAATGCAGTTTATCACAACTTGCATATTTCAGAGCCCAGATGGCAATTTGAAGGATTAAGATCATTGCAGATCATTTGAGCTCACAGCTTCTTTTCATTCTGAAGGTAAAATAGCCTCCTCAAATTAACAGATTGATTTTACTGAGCAACACATTGTTTTGAAATCTGCCTAGAACCCGGTATCACACTTCTCTCAGCTAATGGCTGGCACTGTAACAACAGTTAGGAAAACAGCAGCTTGCAGGTGCCAACAATAAAGCCGATTGAAGCGGTAATCCTCTGCATGTCAATGTGTTTAACATCCATCTCAAGCAGCCCATGGTCCGCATGAATTGTTAATCAAGTAGAATCGAAAACTGGCACTCAAATGGCATAGCTGCTGCAGCAGGATAACAGGCTAGGAGCCAGCCAGAAGCTAAAGTTTCATTAGAAGCTAGTTTAACATTCATTTGTCTACAGGGACAACAAGCTTAGCAAAGAATTCGACTTTGAGCCCTCTGCCAGAGCAACTCTTGAAAATTCATGGCTGAAGTTAACATTTTACAAAGAATCAACTGCACGTTTTTCCAGCACAAGCAACAGTGAATGAACTTAATCAAAGTCAGAATATCCCAGGGGCCTTTTTGCAAAAGTTTTACTTCATTGATTACAATTTCACTTCAGCTGTTTGTGAGAAAGGATCAAAATTTCTCATAGAGGCTGTATGTTCTGCTGCTGACACCAGCACATCAAACACAAATTCTGGTGAAGCTGAAGGCTGCTCACAGCTTTACTTCTTTAGCATGCAGCTTTGGAGTAAAGGCTTCAAAAATACAACTGCTGAGAGTTAGTGAGATTTAGATATTCTGGACCCATTCATCTGAGCTACAGAGGTGAGTGGAACTGCACAATCTGACTCATTTCATCACTGATGGAATGAGGCTCTGAATGCTAGCAGCTACTCTATCTAAAGACCTTGTTAAAAACTGACAACTGCTATGAGTCTAAGCTGTGTAAAATGGAGACAGTTTTTGGGTCGCTGACAAGTTGCCAATTCAACTTTGTACAGGCAGGTTTTAGCTTTTGCTACTGCCCCTGATAGGCTGAATGGATTGCAAGGTGAGATCTGGCCAGTGTTAGTTCATCTGCTTCTGCTTTTATTAATAAAACTAGTAAAATTCAGCAGACATACTGTGTACACTGATGCCAAGTAAATACTAAGGAAAAAAGGGTGAATTTTGAAACATTTTAGTAATATATTTGAATTTGACTGTCTAATAGGTAAGTTGTATTTCAAGATCTGTTGGTTTGCTGAAATAAATCCTATGTCAGAAGCTGGGGTTCATGCTAAGCAACTAAATCTTAACTTGCATTAGAAAATCCATCCACCACGCTTTTGTCAGTGCTGGTGCACAAACATCATTCATTCATACATTGCTTTCCTTTCAAAAGATGACCATTAATTTCATTCTATTGTTTTCCACAACAGCTCAGATCAGAAATTGTACATCGTCATTGTACACACCACACAAGTCCTTCTTGTACACACTAAGTACTTTCCAAATTACTTTGCTGTAAAGCAAGATCTAGGTGCCTGTTTCTGTAACACTCCAGGGTATAAATGCATTCACTGTACTCAAGGCAATGGTATATTTAAAGCTTACTGGTATTGTTATTATTTATTTCTTCCTTTCCCACAGCATCACTTATTACCAGCTTCACTTTGCAGGACCTTTGGGCATGTATGTATCATATAATGAGCACCTTGCAAAAATCCCCAAGCAGGTGTTAAACACGTTAGTGTCAGAACTGAAAGAAGTTTAACTGCATTAATACACAAAGGTATATAGGCTAATTAGCACTTAGCACTGCCAGGACCAAACTCTGCTTAATATCTGCATGATATTATGCTGCCCAGTTGAATCAGCAGCTTACTTGGAGCTAAAGCTGGGATTGCTAACATGGGGCTTTCCCCTACATAGTAGGTCTGCCCACCGTTTTCTCTGATTAAACAGGGTATCTGCAGGACTGCCTCTGTTCTGCAAAATACAACCTCAGGATGGCTGTCTAGGAAAAATACCTACTTCAGCTGCTGAGTGCTCTGCAAACAGGGAAGAGATCAAGTTATCTTCTATTGATTCTATTTTTAACATATGGTGCAGGAGTATCTTATCTATGGGATATTTAATTTTAATGAAAAACTATATTTTAAAATAAAATCAATGGGATCCTTCTGCCTCTAATTTGAGGTGAATTAATTCTCAGTATTAGTGTAGGAGCTTGTTGAGCATAAGCTCTTTGTATGATTTTAAATTTCACTCCTTCCTGCATGCAGTTTATTTTGTTTAACGACTGGTTTTCAAAGCATGAGGGCCTTAAGCTTTGAAGAATTCTGACAAAATTGTTGGTGAAGAATGTGTTTCCCTCCCCCCTCCAAATAAATAATTTATTCAGTAAACGACAACACCAAGCTTCATAACAGTTTTTAATCTTGTTCTTTAAGGTTAAAAATGGCAAACTAAACAGAAATGTAACTGTTTTGATGGACTGGATTGTAAATGTTTAAATAATTTTCTTAATTAAAAGTTTTATAAAAGTTTTTATATTTATAAAACTTTTATAAATAAAAGTTTTATTTGTAAAATATAACATTGCAGGGATCAGAAGAAAGGAAGGAACCCTAGTCTTCAGAGCCTAGCACTGATTCCCAGTTTGTGGCTTTGCCATGTCACCTACCTACTTTGTGCCTCTGGTTCTGAGCCTGTATACTGTTAAAAAGTTTGTAACTGGTTAAAAAATTGCTATTTGTGAAGCAAATTTGTGAGAACTGTATACAAACTAAGTATATTGCCATCTTCCACTACACTGCTTGTTATCAAGGATACATCCTAATTATTTCTAGCAATCAATACAGCACATCTTAGCATCAGTAGCAAGGGAAGAGGGAGAAAAATTTACCAAAAAGTTAACATTGATGTGAAGTATCATTAAAATCACTGGAGCTAGAAACCATATGGAATCACACTACTTCCTTTAACAGAGATTTATTTTCAGGATAATCCTGCTGGTGACCAGAGGTTTAGATTAACAAGGCATTAGACTCCCAGGCCAGGCTCTTGTCAGCTTTGCCACAGACTATCCAAGCAATCTCTGACAAAGCAAACACACTAAACTCTGGGTCTCAGTAAAACAGGGATTACAGTACTGCTCTTCCTCTTTTAGGATTCCAACATGAACACTCGCTCCTCAGTGCATTTGTGCTCTCAGATGTTAGGGCAACAGAACACCATTTTGCACCACAGACATCATCATGCTAATAAGTAATACCCTAAACTCACATGCAATGAACAAAGCAAAATTCACACCCAGATTAGTGGACTCTTTTTTTACCTCATGGCACATTTCTTGTTCAAATTTACAAAAAAAATTCTCAGGGCTTATGTTACTCAATACTGAAATTTAGCATAGAACTTCCAGTGCTTTAAAAAATGCAAAACAAGGCACTCAAGATAAAGACAAAATTGAACAAGTCACTGAGTGATTTTCCCTGCCAGGCAAGTATTTTGCAGCTCACAAAATCCTGAATGAACCCTCAATTCAGGGTTCTTACAAATAAATATATAAATAAATATATATAAAATATAAATATAATTATTATAAGTAAGAAATGTTTTAATTTTCTTTTTCTTAATCTCTCTTTAAATTAAGAAGTTAATTTCTCAATTTTCTCCCACTTCTGAATTCCTTTATTACTTTAAATTGGCGTGAAGTATTTGCTATGTAAAAGGTAATTTTTTTTTTCCCCTAGACTAGCAGCAGTTTGGCAGTAGAAACGTGGCTCCAAGAGCATTGGGACTAGCTCAATTGCTGCTGCTACTGTCTTCAAAATAGGCCATTTACTGCAGAAATAGCTGAAAACCTGGAAGACAGTTAGGATGGATGGGGAAAGATGACAACTTTCAGGACATCATACAGTGCTTAATTTATATTACACGTGGCTATAGAAAGCACTCAATAAAGACAGTATAACTGAGATGTAATTTTCCAGAAGTTCCCCAATAAAACGCTCAACTGCTACCAAAAGGTATAACCAGCTATGGGCTTTTGCAAATATCTAAATGAATGAAAGAGAAAACCAAGATGGAACAAACCTACAGCTACACATTTACCTGTCCCTATCACAGGCTGTGATAAAGTGCAAAAACATAACAACACAAAATAGGTTTGCTACAGAGAGGCAGAATGGAGGCAAGGTAGGGGGCAGAGTCCTATTTGTTCCCTAAATATTCCCTCTGAAACCAAACTATGTTAGGAATCTCCACCTTCAAAAACATAAAGTCTTTTTCCTACTTAGAAATGGCCAAATGGATTAAATTAAATTTTAAGGGGGAAAAAAATAATCCTGGACTGCATCTTTTAATGCCAAGTTTCTGCCTGGAACAAATTTTTGTGGTTGTATATTAATCCCTTAAAACCAGCATAGAAATGGTGACAGCTGTAATAGTTATTCATGCTGGTCCTTTACTTCCACAAGTTGCTAAAATCTTGTATCTAATTATCCATGCCTAATTATCATGCCAAAATGAAAAAAAAAAAAAAAATTAAATCCCCACTCTGTTAATTTTCAAGAAAAAGATCCAATATGTCTGTAAGACCAACATGTGTGATCTTTGGCCACAAACCCCCAAGCTCTTCACCAGTACAATGTAAAAACACAGGACTGGGTGAAATCCTTTTGGGTTCAGGGATGCTAATGACACAGATGCCTCTTGTTCCACTGGGGGCCAGCTGCTCCCAGTAGAAAAGGGGCCTCACTGATCTATTTCTGCCTTTGAAAATCTGCATGTGACCTGACTGAACATCCTGCATTTACAGGTATTGACTACATCTCCCATAGAAGCTTGTGGTACATGAATTAGCCAAAAAAACTGTGAAAAACAATGGTTCAGCAGAATAAAAGACACAAAGACACTGCAAGTTTTTGATTTGAAAAACCCAACGTAAGTCAATTTTAGCCTGTAGATGGGGAAGCCAGATGACATTTGATTATCAGCAGGGATTTCTCCAAGGCTGAGAAATCCCTGAGACAGTTCCCTTGAGAACAGCTGACTCAGGGTTCTTTTTAGAGGAGGTTTTGGTGTACATCACTCGAACTAATTTAAAATATGAAACTTATCTACAGTGTTGCCATTTAACCACACTGCCTGGTAAAACAAGGTATTTCTTTACTTTTTATATGTGGTGTGTCATTTGTCCCATCTGGAGTACTGTGTTAACTTCTGGGTTTCCCAGTTCAAGGAGGACAGGGAACTGCTGGGGAGGGTACAGCAAAGGACTACAAAGATGATCAGGGACCTGGAGCATCTCTCTTACAAGGAAAGGCTGAGGGACTTGGGTCTTTTTAGTCTGGAGAAGACTGAGGAGGGATCTGACCAACACTTATAAATACTAAAAGGGTGAGTGTCAAGAGGATGGGGCCAGTCTTTTTTTCAGTGAACAAGAGGACAAGAGGAAATGGGCACAAACTTGAACACAAGAAGTTCCACCTAAACATGTGGAGGAACTTCTTCACTTTGAAGGTGGCAGAGCCCTGGAACAGGCTGCCCAGAGGCGGTGGGAGTCTCTGTCTCTGGAGGCATTCAAAACCCACTTGGACATTTTCCTGTGTAACCTGCTCTAGGAGGACCTGCTTTGGCAGGGGGGTTGGATGAGATGATCTCCAGAGGTTCCTTCCAACCCCATATTATTCCATGGTATGCAGCTTAAGGTTGAAATCAAGAAAATGAGTGTACAGTGTTTAAGCTATTATGGCAAGCAAGTTTAATAAAACTTGTGGTCAGCCAGAAGCCTTTCATTCTTTATCATTAACTAGTTCCAAAGCACAAGGAGAGGAGCAGGGGATGCAGAGATTGCAGGGAGGAACTGCATCAGTGTCCACAGGGACAGGAAGTTCTAAATTTCAGGCTGAGCTGATAGGAGAAAGCAGGACCAGGATGGGGTAGGGACACACTAAAGGCAGGTTTTAACTGGAATCCATCTGGGATGTGAACAAAAAGTTTAACCAAACCAAATTAAACAGCTTCCAGCAGAAACACAATAATGAGAAGTGATTTTTCTGAACATAATCTGATGATACAGTGAGGATTACAGATTCAATACCTGAGATGTTTTAATTCCTAATTTTACAGTCCAACAAAATATACACTTGTCTTTCTTTGGCAACACAGAGCAGTTAGGGTAAAGCAAAACAAAACCAAACACTAAGCAGCCCTCTCTAGGTGGAACTGCAACTAAACTTTTTGCAGAGGAGTTTACCACAGGACAGTGCAATTGAAATCAGAAAGGTCTGTAGGAATATGTACATTGCTACAAAGTAAAACTGTTTTCTTCCTGTTTTCCACTGTTATTTTAATACCACCCATATTCTACAATATCATGAAGGGTCCTTACTTACTTTTTTTAAAAAAACTCTGATAGAAAATTCAAAATCTGTGTTTTTTTTTTTTTTCCAATTTAGTTTATTATTTTTTTTTACTTTGATACTTTTCTATGGAACAAAAACGGCTAGAATGGGGTTTCTGTTGACAAACAGGGTAACGATGATCTGTCCCATGATGTTTGACTGTGAAGACTGAAATAATACTAAAACAGAATTTTAGAAAACAGATTAAAAAAAGGAGGATGCTAATCATAAAAGAATATTAATCATAAAACATATTAAACTATTGTGATTTATAATTCTAAATTCAGAAAGATTAAAAGTCCTTTAATTCAGCAACAATGGCCAATGACAATTTATTCACAGAAGTTATCAAATATTGTTAAAGATTTCCCTGTTAATGGTTCTCTCCTGTAATGTTAACTGGGTAGAAATAAGAAAAGCAGACAGAATAGCATCAGGCCAATTCTTTACTTTTCAGAGTGGTACACTTTGGAAAAAATGTTGCGGTTTGCCTCTTAATAACCGAGTGCAGCTGCTCATGGGGGCTAATTATTGACAGTTCTGTTAAAATCTCTACTGTTTGGGCTCATAAGGTTAGAAAGGTCAACACTGAAGTGGAGAAGAAAATAATTACAATATTAAAAGGCTATTTGAATGTGAAAAGGGTACCTTCACCTGGTTGGGTGGCACCAGTTCTGGTGAGCAGGCAGGCAACAGCAAAGCTGAGAAGACTGGTGAGGGAATTAGTTGAAGGAAAGGAAAGACTTCTCTGAAGAAAGCATGGGTGAAAGGAACCTGGGTGTTTGTTTTAGAAAGGAGACTAACACCAATTAGGCTATATATAAATAATAAGTGGTGCAGAAAATAAGTCAGGAACTTGTTTTTGGCTACTCTTACATTAGAAGAAAAAAATGAGACATTCAGTAAGAAGCTGGAAGACAGAAATTTTAAAATTAATGAAAAGAAAACTTGGATAAAACATGGATAATCTATGAAACTTACTGCTGCAGATAAAAATGAGGCTAATATTTCAGTAGATACAAATTAGGACCAGTTATGAGATCATTGGTAATCCAAACACCACGGGAATTCTGCACAGCACAGTGTTTTAGCTCTCCATGCTGCCCCTTCTCTTCCCCTCCAAAGAAACAAAATCAAACCAAAGACTCACACAGAATATAAAGTCCCATGCTTCAGGGAAGAAAATCAATAATTAAAAAGAAATCTAAGCCATAGACAGGCCACATCAGAATTATACTTTACACACTTTGGGTATTCTCTTTGAAACATCTGGCATTGGCTATAGACAGACTTCTGGACTACATTCCTCTGAGCAAGCATAGCAAGTTTAACTTTTGCCTTTGTATTGTGTGTATTTTGCTTTTCTGTCTCCCTACCTTTTAGAGACATAGTCAAAGCTTCCTGTGTTTATGGAATGTCTGCAAAAACCACTAGTTTTTTGGGTGGGGAAAACTGACCACAAGTGCTGAATGTTCAAAGGTTGTCTCAAAATTCATCCGATGATTAAAAACAGGCTTTGGGGACAGAAATCTCTCTTCCTTCTCCAAAATCAGTGTGCTGATTTAAATGCATGCATTTTTTAAAAAGGAAGATCTGTGTGTTTATCTTTTTGTTAATAAAAGGAAAAATATAGGAATTCTTTTTTTCCCTAGTAGCATGGATTGTTTCCCTAGAACTTGGATTGTGTCAGCTTTGAACTTTGCAAGTTCTGTTTCATTTGTGTTTGGATCTCAGTTGGGCATCTTCTCCCACTGTGCACACATATGCAAATAATCTTCAGCATTTTCTGCGGAGAAAGAAATAGCAAGCAAAAACCCAAACACCCTCCCACTCAGCCCAAAATACTAACTCTTTCACCAGTCCTTTGAAAAAGAACCACCACACTATCTTGCATTTCTTCCTTTCTTATGCTCTCTGACCAGAGAAGTGAGAATTGAGTGAAGTCTGGAATAGCATTTGCTGTAACAACAGTCCAACATCCTCAGGAAAAATGAGAAGCACCAGTGCTGCAAAGATTCCCACCCAGCAGATATCCCTTTGAAACCAGAGTGAGCTGGTATCCACTACAGCAAGCTGAACAAGGCAATGCTGTTATCCTTGCTCTAAAACTGAGGAGCTGAGGCACAGAAAAGCCAAACCACTTACCTATTGTAGAAATACTCCTGAGAGAAGGGATAAACTCAGTCCTCTTAAACATGAAAACAGTGGTCCAGTTGCTGGAACTTCACTTTCTGCAAGTTCTATTCAACTCCCTACCTTGCTTTCATGACTTCCTTATTTAGCTGAAGACTCCAGCCTGACACAGAAAAATACGTAATATTGAAAAAAGAACCATTCCTTTTTCCGTTGTACTTCTTTTGATGTAGAAGGAAAAAAAAATGGCAGGGGGTGGAGGGGATAAATTAAAAAACAGAAAAGCATTTTTTCTTTGTAAGGACTTGGCAATACAAAGCTCAGCACAGAACTCTGTAGGACAAATTCTGATGAGAATGTGAGTCCAGTAGCTTTCTTTCTTCATGACAGTTATCACATAACAAATCTCAACTAGATGCTGCCCACTGTATTTCTTTCTCATTGTGTATGTGTATCAGATGTGTATCAGACTCTGTAAAGAGCAGTAGGGAACAGTGCTACAAACTAATTTTATAGAGACAAACATCCCTTCTCTCCTCTTAGAGAGATTTGCTCACCCAAAACAGAGTTAAGAGTTTTCACTTCTATTTGGCAATTCATGGGCTGCACAGTTTGACTCTGGAAGTGAAGATGTTCAACTGAAACTGTAGAGGAATTTTAGGTAGGAAGAATAGAGTTACTCACACTGGACTTCAGCTTGAACACAGGAGTTATCAGCACTTGCAAAAAGTAGTAGGTAGCTTATGCTCCAAGAGATCTAGGATGTGGCATGAAACGGAAGTCTCTTACAGCCTTCAATAATGACATGCCGAGGAAGGAAGATATGGAAATTTCAGCTTTATATTTATTGTCAGCTTCATTTTCCAACCATTACTATTACTGTCTTTGTTTCTATAAAAATAGAATACCATCAAAAATGGTGGACCATAATCAACAAAGCACAGAAAATCAGCAGCAACAGTAAAAGCCCTGGAGCCAAAGCAGTTTAGTTCAATTGCTTGAAAACAGAAAAGGGCTTTAGCACATAGATCTCACTCTGAGGTTAAAGTAATTTGTGTAGGGCCCTCCTGCTAGGATGCTCCCATGCTCTTTCTAACAGTCTTGCAAAAGAGTTGCAGAAGCCAAAAGTATCATCTGATAGAAGCCAGAGTGAAAGTAACTGATTATAAAGAGTGGAGAGGGAGGGGAAAAAAAATAAAAATCAATCCTTCCATTTTTTCAAGTACTGCTTTTTAAAATGTCAGTTTTACTAAACTCCAGACATTGGTCCCTTAGCAGACTGCCTGTGGAGCCGTTCACTAACCAAGGGTATTTTGGACCAGCTGGCTTTCTTTAATATGTGCATGTATAAGAAATTGGTGTTACTCTCTCCCTTTCCCACTGCAACTCTTCTTTGAGCTATTCTCAAGTGCCTTTGCCAACTTAATTAGTCCAGTCAGGCCAGGCTTGTTTCTCTGGCACCAGCATTTACCAGTTTTGGTCAGCAAACAGATATTTAGGGGTAGGTTTCATGTGGCTTAATTTTTAAATAATGAGAGGGAAATTAAAAAGAAAAAATAAAAAAGGAAGGGTAGCTTATGGAAGTGGTGCCATTTATCCACTTGAGATGTAAGTAGACTGCAGAATGACTTGATCTTGTACTTCACACTTTCACTCCTCCAACACTAGAGCTCATATGACAACTGACAGCAGTAAGGGCTGTGTTTTCTGCAATAACAAACTGCAGAGCAGCAGTTTAGTTAGAGATGTGGAAAGAGACAAGGATTATAGAACAGTATTCTTGGGCTATGTCAGGCCAGTAGACACAATGCTGTTTTTTTCCAAGTCACGAGCCTAATACAGTAATTCTTCAACTGCTTAGGCTGCCAATTTATTACATTAATTTTATTTCCATTTTATAATTATGTGAAAGGACAAGACAGAACACACCCTGAAGATCACAGATACTCTGCAATGGTCATGCCATTTTACATAGAAACCTTCACATTCAGTGGTGATGGGCAGCAGCATAGGCCTCTAATAACTTCATCTTTGTTAACACCTTCCAGCCTTTGTTCTTACAGACATAGTTTTAAAATACAGGTATACTTATGCTTCTGGAAAGCATAAGGAAAGAATAATAGAATTATATCTTTAAACAGATAGGCCTTCACAATGGGAAGACAGATTAAAATAATGAGAGATTGTTGTTCTGCGACAGTCACCAAGGGTAAGAGAGAGAAACCTGTGAAAGAAGCACTAATGAAGAAGGGCTAGGGAAACCAGCCATAGGGCTTATTTGAGGTGATAAATTTTGAGAGATTCAGAGTTTTTTTGGAAATAATCTAATTTGTCTGGTAAACAAAATTATTCATAATTAGATTATCTTCTGATAAATTCCTGTTGAAAGAAACCAGTTCTGTAACACAATGAGCAATGAAAAGAATGGTCCTCCCACCTGTGAACTAGATAGGTTCCACAGAATTTGTCTTCCAAAGACAATAGTGTTTTCTTTTGGTTGTTCTGAGGGTGATACAATGTTTTCATGCAATATAAGTAATGTATTGAAATATGAATGGCATTTTGTACCAATAGTTTTTAGTAACTAATGCCTTAAGCAGTACAAGATGCAAAATAATGAAGGCACAATATACTAAAGACCTGATCAGAACTTTCCTTTTCATCAAATATTCAAGTGCAAAATTCTCTTTTGGAATTCAGAGATTTTTATGCCACACTGTTGTTTTCCTTAATCACCTTAATCACAGAATTTATTAAGCAGAATTAATTCACAATATTTCTTAGTGTTCTTAGGATACATAAGTATAATGCAGAGCAAATACAAAGGTTCTTTGTTTTGACACTGACTGCAATACTGTTGGCCACTGGGAGATGTAACAGACGTAACAGCAAAAAGATGACAGACAAAGGAGACAGCAGTGGAGAATTTTGCTAGTAATCTGGAGACCTTCAGGCACAGGAATTTCTGTATGAAATAACAAGGTATTACATTCAAAGTTGTAGATACAAAAATGTCTGTGTTTAAAATCCTGCTAGAATTAGTAGAAGGTTTTATCCCAGTGTCTTTTGGATAGTGGGTGTGTGATACAGTGTTTTATCAAAACATAAACAAATTCAGATCTTGGAAGTGGAAAAACTTGCATTGTCCCGAACTACACCAGCTAATAAACTGTTTCTCGCTGCAGCTAATGTACCTGGAGGAGCACAGCCTTCTTGTGGCTATGTTGCGTCATGCTGTGTGGCTGTATCCTTTGCATTGGACAGGCTGAACTTAGGAAAGAGAGAACAGGAGGTTTCACACCCAGCTGATAGTACAAAGACAACAATGCCAGAGCTGGGACTTGGAGCTGTGCCCCAGGGTTTCCACCACACTGATTTCCTTCATGCCAAACCCACACAAATGTGGTAGCTAGTTAGTTAATGCAGACTTTGGGGCAGTTAGCAAATTATAAGGCAAGCTACTATTCATCTAAATATTATGATTCAGACAACCATAAATGAAGTTTCATGAGAGCAGGAAGAACAGTGAGAGGAAGACTTCTGACAAAATACTTAACCTTCCCTCCTGTTCCCTCCCCCCAAATCCAAATTTAAGATTATAGGAGAAATCACTTGGAAAAGCACAGAAGATGTGCTAATTCTCTATAAATCAGGTATCTTAAATTAAAACACTGTAAAACAGCATCACCTGTAGAAATGTCACAGCTAGTTAAGAAAGATATATCTTGCCTGAGGCCTTTTCTGGCTTAAGACTCCAGCAATCCCAGCACTTGATGCATGATCATATGAATTTCCCACAGCAGGCAGTGGGAATGACTAACATTCTTTTTAAGGCTACCCCCAGCAGTGGACCCCTTGTACAGACTGCTAAAAATAATCCCTTAATCCCCTCCATTCAGTGCTGACCTAGAGTAACAGAGGATCAAAACACAACCTCTGGAATGACCTTAGCTTGCTCTGTAACACCTCACCGAGGATCAGAGATGTCAAACAGCTCCCTGTGGCCCTTTGCTGTTCTCTAAGGAATGTGCTCTCTGTCAGATAAACAAAAAACCTCTTGTAGAAATACAAAACATATACATGAGGACTACCGGTCATCTTCCTTATGAAATATATACGCAAAGGACAAGGCAAAACTAACATGTATACAATCAACTTACCAAGGTCAGTGTTTTCAATGCTTACTGTCTAAATTTTATTCTCCAAATAATTTCTATAATTTCTGAATTTCCCAAAATGTAGCAGAACACACTGAAACAATAACTGCATGAATCCAGAATTGAAAAAATAAAACATTTCAAGTTTGCAGCAGTAGCAGACTGCTTGAATGTACTGTTTTCCATTTTAAAGCCCTAGAGACATGGAGTAAGGCCTATAACACAAGTGCAGAGGACTTAAAGCCACAGAGTGATGCAGATTTCCTCCTGTCCCTTCATGCACAGATATCAGAAGAGAGGGAAAGAATTTCAGCAATTTTATAATTATAATTAAAATGACTCTCACAGAAGCCTCTGTTCAACTCAGTTGTCTTAAAGCTAAACAAAGTTGATCCACTTTTAGGAAAATTATGAAGTAGCCACTTGATTAAGTATCCCAGTATTTATGTCTCTCTCTAAATTCAGTGACACCAATAGATGCACATGAATATGGTGGCAAAAACCCCTTTGCTTACTCCTTTTGAGGTACTTAAGTTAACTTACAAGCTATTTATTGCTTTGCAAATAATCACTTTTTGGCATAATTTTCTTTTACGCTGTCAGGATTCCTTAGCTATCCACTTTCCTCAACGAGAGACTTTTTTTTTTCCTGAGGACATAAACTAGAAAACCTGGATCTTTAGAAGCAGTTATCAAGATTTTGATCTATTTCAGATAGTTTATAGCATATAAAGCCTGTGACAAAGCTTAGATAAACGAGCAACTACTCCATTAAAAAAAATCCCATACCTGCACATGGGAGAACTCCTCAGTATTTAGACTCGGTTCAAAACCAAATTTGCACGTGGCTAAAGGGACTCGAGGATGACAGCATCAGAGAGACTGACAGAAAAGCTAATTCTGAATTTCTAATTCTGAAAAAAAGAAGAGGAATGGAAATAACATTACTGCAAAAAATCACAGGGAGCTTGTTGTGTTATCACAGACATGGTTTACACTGGTGATTTTGAATCCATACTCTCCAGACCACAAGCAGTTTGGGATAGACAGAAGAAAGTCTGCAGAATAACTGGAATTTAAAACCCCATGAAACAGAACACATGTATGCACATTGCCATGCACAGACTTGAGGGAGGCACCAAACAAAATGAAGAGCACTGTAAGTTACAAAAGAACAGTTTAAATCTAGTCTCATTTTTATCATGGTGACGTCTGTGATGTGCAAAACGGTCTTTCTGTTCTTTTCCAAACAACTTAGTGGTCCTTGGACAAATAGGAAAACCTGTCCTAGAGCACTGTTACATTCTAGGATTTGCCAGTATGCTGTCCAGATCCAGCTGAGTGTACTATGTACTCTGAGTACATAGTGCATGTGATGCCACACTCATGTCAGTCTTCACTCTCCCCGACAACAATTGCTGGCTGGATTTGTCTGTTGTTTGCCAGAGGACAGACAGGCTGCAGTATTACTTTCCTCAGCAACAGTATCTTGGTGTGACCAAGGAGATTAAAGCAAATTCACCGTGATCCAAACTAAAGCTTTGGATGCAGAAGATGACAGAGGAGTCTTGTATATTGTTCATGGCTTACATATTCAGGAAACACTGAAACAGAATGTGGAACTCATTTCCACACAGTTCACAGTCTCCACAGGAGAGCAAACCTTTAAGGGTTTCAAGAGTAACTAGAAAAAGTAATGGAAAAAAATTTCCATTGTTACTCAACACAAAAGCACTGTCTTTGATTGAGGTGATCTTTACACCACAGGTTACTGGAGTCTGGGGAAATATCTGAGAAAGGATCTCTACAATTGTACCTTGTTTTTCCATTTTCTCCGAGTTATCTACTACTAAGGAGAGAACCATAGGGCTCAAGATTAGAAGAGTGTGGTCAGTCTTCCACCATTGTTACAGCAAACTGCAATTGCTGACCAGAAAAGCAATTTGCTTTTGGACTTTGCCTGTCCTTTAAAGGCAAAGGACAACTCTGCTGGTGTCTAAGGAAAGCCAAGAATGTCAGTATCTTTTGAAAGGAATTTCCTTTCCTGCTTCCACAAAAAGTTAGGATAAAGGCAAGCTGTTAGTGGATTTGCAATCCTGCTGGGATAGTTTTATGCCTTTATTAAAACAAGTACAGAGCCTCTTTAAAAATGGGAGGGTGCTTTATAAGCACAATCACCAAATAGTCATAGAACTCACCTTGAAAATAAAATATTTACAGCACCTAGAGAAGATTATTACAGACAAAATCCAGAATATGAACTGGCAATAAAGAATGGAAGCCTGGGGCAGCTTAGTATCTAGTTGTCTGCCATAAACCAAATATTCATAAAAGATCAAAGCACAAAAAATAAATCAAAGCATAATTCTAAATTAAAATACTATCATCCCAAAATTTGTCCTCATGAGTCACCATTCTTTTACCTGGCCTGCATCTTTGACCTTTGTTCCAATAAATCTCTGAGAAAGAGCTGTTATATTGCCTGATACATGAGAGCCTTGTCTTTGGCCAGTGCCTGGGCATCCCTCTTGTCCAGAATAGAGGAGAAACTGAATGTTTTGCTTTGACATGTCAGTGCTAAAGCACTGTTACCACAAATAATCAATGGTGATATAACACAGTATATGCATGGCTAGATGCAAACTTCAGCATCAGATAAAGACAGGTGCTGTAACACCTCTATGAACATGATAAAGTATTGAATTGCTGCACAAAAAAAGAGAATACTTGAGCCTTCCTGCTAATACTGGGAGAGAATGCATAATAATACAGTTTGACCTGTTAAGTTGAGTGAAATGCCACTAGGTGGACAATTCTGATTCTAGTCCATAAGGAAAAATCATGTAGGATATATAATTTTGCTACAGATTAAATGAATGAACAAATCAAAAAACCTGCAAACTTTTTTTTTTTTTTTCTCTCCAGCTTGGTTCACTAGCAAGCTATGCAATACATAAAATTTTCATGGTAGAAAGTGTTTAGATCTCTTAATCTCTACTCAAAGGACATGAGATTCACACAGCAGAAAGGGCAGACAAACTATATAGAACACCTACAGCTGTGAGGTTCACCACCAAAAGGCCAAGGGATCAAGGGGAGTTTTCTGCCTGTATGATTTTATCGCTCTTCTATCGGGGTTTCTAGCAGCCTGGGACTTGTTCCATGCTCTTACTATCCCTACTTTATTTTCTAGAATAGAAAGAGATGACAGATAGCAGAGATGGACTATATAAAACCAAGGTAGCATGAAGTTTGTGTTGCTGCTCTGGCACATCCTGCTCTCTTCCAAGTATTTCCATTGACCCAAGAACCAGAATTCAAGGAACACTAACCCTGACTGGAAAACCTTCAAGGCTTCCAGAGAAATTCCCTTTTCTATTACAGTTTGGTGTCAGGAAGAATTTTAAAACAGATCACTTTAGATAAGATCAAAGTCCAGATGAGTAAGGTGAAGAAAGTTCCAAGTGCAACAACAGCTAATCACAAAACTCAGCAATCTGAAACAAATCCTGACTGCTGTTAATAAGCCACTAGAACAAAGATTCCTATGTTGCTCTTTCCTACTTGATTATATGCCAGTCTGAATTTACTGCAAGTCCTAATTTAAGATCATATTTGCATCACAGCATTTATCTCAAGTCAGTGTACTTGTTTCCCCAAAAAGGCAATTACCACTACACTCAACAGGTGCCACTTTCTGCCCTTAGTCATCCCAACTCACAACAAACAGAAGAAATTAAAACTAGGTGTTCCTCAGCAGTTCCCACATGCCAGACTTCTCTGATGTCCATCTGAGTTCAAAAAAAATGGCTTATTCACTCACTGGCTGTGTTCTAAAGCACTGAGGGGTCTCAGAAATTACCAGGCTATTTCTCAGGACATCTTGTTTGATGCACAGAAAGGGTACTGCCTCTCTAGCATGGATGAAGTCTCTGGGCTATGCTGGCATTACTCCTGTGCCATCAGTTCCCACAAACACATCTGAGCTAGCTTGGTACCACTGTTGCCACAGTGATACAAAGCTAGCTCAAGAGCACATCTTATGTATTTAGCCAGCTCCTTAAATGGATTTTACAGTCTGTTTTGCCTTAGCTATACTACTCCCAGTGGTGAAATAGCCTGTTTAAGGACAGAGGTATTAAACCTTCAGTCAGTGCCTTCCATTCTAATTACATTTTCTGCTCTAGTCTAGTCTCTGGAAGGGAATGTCTCCAAGAAAGCCATTTTCTAGGCATTTTCTTTTTAAAATATAAAAAGCAGAGACAGAGAAGCAGAGTCATGCTTAAAGCAGCTTAGAAGGAAATGCTAGGATCCCCAGAGGGGCTGGGAAACATGTGGGTTTGGGATAAAAAGAACCAAGCCAAGAGCTAGCTGGCTACTTCCAGCTTTCACACCATAAATCCTTACATTCTTTAATGGCCAGCCAGCTTTCACACATAGAAAGAGACTGAAAGGAACTGAAGACGATAGGATGTAGCAGACAAGATACAGCTTAGTCAAGGGCACACCATGTCAGGGCTTCTTTCCTACTCTAGCAGTAGTGCAAGGAAAAATCTGGCACAAGGCCCAGCATCTCTGTAAATCAATACAGCTGTTTATTTAAGCCAGATGGCTGGCAAGGATATCAAGCTTTGGTTGTTGTAGCCATTTCCAAAAGGAAATTAATAGCATTTCAGGAGATGACAGCAAACCCATGTAAGAACAAACGAATACTTTCCAACTAAGGTTTTATTTACTATAGGGCATGCATTCAGTTCACTGCTTGAAGCCCAATAATAAACAGTCCCCATTATTGGCAGAATTGATTATTGTAAAACCCAGCAGACAAGACAGATATTCCTCCACAAGTGTTTCTAACAGCAGAAAGTTCCTAAATATATTTGTAGTCATGAATGGCATGTGTTTAAGCTTCTCAGTAATGTGTGGGAATCAGATCCCTAGGTTTGGCTGCTGACTCTGTTAAAGACTGGCATGGACATGTGCTGCTGCAGTGATACATCATCCACTGAGTGAGAAGCCAGACTTGTCATGACCCTGGCACAAGGTTCTGTCTGTTTACAGGGGTTAACTGCAGCAAGAACACAAATTTTTTGCAATGTGATATCTCGCTCTAATCCATTTTTTCCTGTTGTGGCCATGGCAGCAGATTCATAAATCTCTCCATCAAAAAAAAGTAGAAAAAAAAAAACAAGAGAGGAGAATCTTCCTGCTCCCACCCTATCCTAGGTCACACAAATATTGGTGGTATTTATTTTTTTAAAAAGAGATTGCTTTTCACTGTACAGGTGCTCCCTCTTTCTATCTCTTTTCAAGGTCGTCATTCACTTCTTAAATAACCTCCTAAGAGACAGAAAACGATACTCTTAAAAAAGAAAACTACAACCTTTGACACTTTTAAGCTATGTTATCACACTTGATTGGAAAGAATTTAAGATGACAGGACAGGATAAATTCTGTAACTTCAAGTGAGCACTGGCAGCATGGAGACTAAATTATCTTCTTTTCACTGTTACACAGTAACAAAATTGCTTTCTGTGGGTCACAGAATCGCCTTGGCTGGAAGAGGCCTTCAAGATCATCAAGTCCAACTGTCAAGCCAGCACTGTTAAGCTACCACTAAAGCACGTTCCTCAGCACTATACACATCAGACTCACAGTTGGTATAAGAGGATAACACAGCCATCACCTTGGCCCACTGTCAGTGAAATAACACAAATCTCTCCTTGAACGCTCAATCAGGCACTAGGGGATTTCTGGTTTGAGCTGCACCAAAAGATCAAAAGTGAGAAAGTAATAGAGCAAGTGTAAGTTATTATTTAGCCTGCATTTTGCCAAAACTGTTGCAGAAGTCACAAATTCCAACAAATTAATATATATTTTTAAAAAAATAATCTGGAATTCCTGACACACAAGAAGCTTTGCCTAGGTAATACCTAGCAGTACTGAGGTATTTTCACAAGAGATCTCCCGAGCTGAAAGCAGGCAATGGTAGGAAGTTAAGAATAGTTAATGTAATAGCAAGGGCCAATAATCTGCTCTATAGAAACAGGAATCCTGACGTGCTAACGCACTTCATTAAGAACTATGAGGACCACACTGTTATTGGTCCTATTGCTATTTTTGCAGAGAAATTAAATCTGTGTGGCTGAGTATAGCAGATTGCTAAAAGATGGCAGAAAAAAAGCTCTTTGTCACTGTATTGCAGAGATTTGTATGGCACAACAGTCAAGAGGCAGCATTAGGATGTTAAGTGTTTGGTAGTTCTGTCATTCATTTCTGCACTTTCACATATTGCTGGAAAATCTTAGATACAGTGATGATCCTAAAATTGGTCCTTTGGTTACCTTCGATACAATTCACAGACTTTTGGTGACAGGTGCCAGAGAAACAATATTTTGTTCCGCACTTTCTTCTATTACTGTAATGTTACTGGTAGGAATTTTGGACAATCACTACAAATATTTTTCTTTGGCGTTTTAAGCCTGATTAAAGCCATGGTAATCTAAGAGAGAAGGAGCACTGAAAACACCCTAATAGGTAAGGATGCTCCAGCTGGCAACCTGCAGGCCTCCAACCTATCCCTTTTCCTTGCAGGAGCTCCTACACCCATACTAAAGGGCAGATGCCCTGTTGCACCTGTGCACAGCTAAGAATGTTGAACCATCAACAACTGCCTTAACAAGGCTATAACCGAGGTCTGAATTCCATCATTAAATGATTGCCCTGCCCTACAAAACACAGTCGGCAAACATATCCATTCCATACCACAAAACAATCTTATGTTACATCTTGCCTTCTCCTCTAACTTATGTTTCAGTCATGGATTAACCTTTATCTGTTTCAAGAACAGGAAATAAAGCCTATACTGCTTCAGGCACTACCTGAGCTTGGACTCAAAATCACAGTGCTTACTTAAGTAAAGGCAAAGCTGTATCCAACAAGCAAAAAGAGATTAGAACACAAAGTGATTAAGAACAGAGATTCAGAATCTGATTTCACACCATCAATCTGGAAATGAGTGACATTACTTCCTTACTTGGCTCAAAATAATAGTAACGCAACATAAACCTTGTCAACCTTTGTGGTAGAGAATGTAATGCCTACCCTGCCCAATACAGTAATGCATAATTAACTACAATAATGCCTAATTATGTCTCGTATTAGAGACTGGAAAACAGTCTATACCTCTTCTGGGGTAGAAGTTATGTCCTGAGGAATCTGACTACTGCTTTCAGAAGTCTACTCCCTCAGGAAAAATGTGCTTGTTCTAGTCTTTGGTGGGGCTGTTGCAATATTCTTAATGCTGTAATCAAAAGTGAAGTACAGATATAACCTTACTGCTGGGCTGAGAATATGGACTTCATGATACTGCACATATGATCAAGCACATGCAAAAATTTGCTTCTCAATATCCTGAAAAGTACTTATGATTAACAATAACAGAAATTATATGTATGGTATCAGAAATACTGAGGGATCTTGGCTACTAAACCACTGAGAAGGTCTTCACATCCTTTCCTAGCACTGATTTTCAGAACACGTCACATATACCATGGAAGGGTACTTCTATTACATCTAGTGGCAGGGGCATTATACAACTCAAGGAGAGATCACATCATGCAACCACTTCAGTCTCTGAAGTCCAGATCTCAGGATCTGACTAGCATGGTCAAAATCCTACTGTGATTACAAAGCAATAATGTAAGGATTGTTCATAAATGAAAGACGTTCATATTTCAGTTTTTAAACAGTGCAGTGGGACACATGGCAGGAAATGTGCTACCTGCTCATCTTCACATCAAAGCAAACCTGTTGCTTCCATTCAAACAAACAACACAGAAAAAGCGGAGGCCTGGAACATTTAATACAAACATTCTTTAGCTATGGGGCTGTAGGAAGTTTTAACCTGACTTCAGAAATCCAGTTCCAAAAGTAGCAAGAGTATATCCATCTTGTTGGACATGTGCCTTATACTCAAATTTCTTTTGATGTTCATGCTGATTGAAGACATACTATGATCCCAGCAATACATCTTGTAACGACTGTTACAAAAATAAGAGCGATTCCAACATGAATGGAAACAAGTACATTCTTACACCCATTGGGCAGTTGAAGTAAGTACCACTGACAAGAGCAAAAGGATGCTATCAGCTTTTTAACTGAACAAAATGCTGCAGGGTTTGGCAAGCTCTCTGTTCCCATTTCTATCATACCTCTGTACGCTTTCTCAGTCTTTTATCACTTCAAAGCTGAATGTCAACAGTTATAATGTGGAACTTAGAAGTCAACAAACATAGGAAATCAGAGACATGAGCTGTGCACACTACACAAATTGCTATTTTCATAAGCAACATCAAGTAGGGGCCCTGTCTCCTTTCCCAGGCAAAACAAGACAGCATTTTCAAAGGCAATGGGTAGGAACTAGGTTTTTGACAGCACAACAGTTTCATGCACTACATAACATGTGGAAGACTTGTAATGGGATATAATGTTGCTCTGCCTTGAGGAAATTCCACCAGCACTGAATGGCACACTGCCTGGGGGTGAGGTAGAAGAAAAAAGGGAGAGACTAGAACTGAAAAGAACAGGAGCTGGCTTAGCAAAATATTATTTCTGGATTCTACACTAATACATTCATTAGAACCACACAGCTTGCAAAGCAGAAGTAGTACAAATGTGCACATTTGTATACTCTCCAGTTTGGGAGACAACATATGGGAATTGTACAGAAATTATTAAGATTTATTTAAAAAAAAAAAAAAAGGAAAAAAGCTCACATACCATTTATAGTATAAAAATTTATCATCCGACATTACTGTTTTTAAAGAAAGTTGTTTAGAATTCCTAAACTTTAGTCAGAAATAGTTAGGTGGAACAATTGATTGTAATTATGAAATACGCATTTCCTTGCTTACAAAACTAGTATTTCTCAACAGGAAGATTTTAAAATCTGGAGTTAGTTCTTGCACTCACAACTGTACTTTCTTTTTATGTTTCAGTAGCTGAAAAAAGAAAGCAGACTTCTCCAGCACAGGGCACTTCTATCTCAATTGCCATGAACTAGTGTGTTAGGGCAATGTTTCTTAAAACAAACTGCTGGCCTTTTAAAATTATTATTATTAAACATTTTTATACTGATTTTTTTAAAAAAGAAACTAAAATGCCACTGTTTCTAATCCACCACCCCTTTAAATCCTTTTATACAGGGCTATATCTGAGGCCATTTACTTAAAAAAAGGTGGCTGAAGATTCTGTCTGATCCAGCCCATTCCTGATGTGTTCTGCAAGAAAGAAGCAGTTCTCTGGTCTCTGGTGCAACACAGCTCGGATGATTGCAAAGAGACAACTGTGGAAATACATTATGACTACTACTATCCCTTGGTAGGTGTTGTATTGAACTTTGTTAAAACTTTATTATCTTGGTGCTTTGGGATCTGGTGGCAGTTCTTAACTTCTTTCAACTTCATCACCTTTATCTTTCTCGATGAAATCTGTTGCTTTTTCACCTGTATATCTTGCTCAGTCTTCACACAAAGACTCTATGAACATGGTACTTGGAGATGTGAAAGTCAAAGAGAGAAAACAGATCTGTTTATGTTTCTTGGCAGTACCTACGTTCACGCTGGTTTAGGCTAACACAGGCAGGCACAAGAATAAAAGCTAAATACCTGGAAATGGAGCTGTAAATTCCACACTAACTGGTTTGAAAGAAAAGGACACAGGCAGCTTAGTCACATGTGTATAATTATCTTCTTATTTACAGGTGAAATAGTTGGATAGTTTTTTTCCTGAATATCCATTTGATTAACTATCAATAGATAGTTAAAGATCAATAAAGACACAGGTACCCGCAAATTGCAAGAGGGATTACACAACTCGGTAAGATGCATCAAGAAATTTTAGAATTTGTGGACACAGTGATGATTTAGATGCTGCTGATTGTTGTGGTTTAGCCTCAGACGGCAACAAAGAACCACGTGGCAGCCCTGTCAGCTCTAACACCCCACAGAGGCGAGGAGAGGTTTGGAAGAAAAAAGGCAACACTTGTGGGTTGGGACAAAAAACTGTTTAACAGAACAAGTAGAACAAGGAAAACAGTAACAGTAACGTGGATGGAGAAGGATACAAACACGATTACGACACCGACCGCTGACCGACTGTCCAACCGCAGACCCACACCCACCGCAGATGCAGGAAACCGCACTTCCGGTAACCCCTCCCCTTCCCGGCAGCTCCCAGCGACCCCTGGGCATGGCTCAGTGGGGTGGGATACCTGGGCCCTGCTGGAGCCAGGGGAGAATTAACCCTGTCCCTCCTAGAAACCAGGACACTGATGAAAGATTTTCCTATCACTTCATAATAATTCCAAGTGCTTCTGGTTATTGCAGGTCTAAACTGCAAAGTCTGCATAGAGAAAAGATCACTTACATATAAAGATATTCTGCCTCTTCCACTGCTCTGCCTGCATATAACACTATCATCTTTCCAATCTTTGCAAAATTTAACATAGTCTCTGCCAAGGTGAAGGGTGGATAGGCTTAGCAACCTCAGTTTATATGGCACATATACACATCACAGCACTCTGCCTGGTGAGTGAAATTATTTTTGTGAGCAGCACTGAGAGCAGCCACTAACACACAGACATAGTTTAGGTTTTATGAAATACTATGTAGTGTTAAAAGCCTTTCCTTTTGTCCACACTAAACAATAATCCAGAGGTGATAGACTTGCAGATATGAAATGCAGAGAGGCTTTTAGCTCTGGAGACTGAAACCCTTACAACAATATAACCATCCATCTACCTACAAAGAAGGCCATAAGAACCGTGTGTGTGGTTTTCCACCAAGCTGTCTGGTAAAAACTCAAAGTTTTGATCCCCTCTACAGATACCATGTATGTGGCAAGAAACCAAATACTCTTTAGGTGACCAAAATCAGTCCCAAAGAGTGACAAAGTAGGGGGAAAAAAACCCAACAACTGTCCTAGGTGACAAAAAGAAAGGCGGTATCAGTCAACAGAAATCTGCTGAGTTGCAGCCAAAGAAGCTTTCAATTACAGCAAAGCAGGGCTTTGTAAGAACTCACATCCTAAGTTCCTCTCTTTCAAGAACATTTTGATGTTTGTAAAAATATTATGCATGTCATATCTGAAGCAGTTGAGAAGATTGATTTTTCACTCAAAAATTTCATGTATGCGCAGTTGCATAAAAGGTTTTCTATTTCAGAGCTATCAAACAACTAGATTTCTGCTTATGTACCTCTTATCGACAGTCAAGCCCTATTGTAAGCAAATAACCGTAACAAAATGTTTTGTGTAATATAACCTGCTAAATCTATCAGAGTACTTTTGCTCTGGTAATACTGACCGTTCCAGAAAGTGGAACTAATTTTTCCAGGAAATACTAGCCATCCAGAGGAACGTGGACAAGTTGAGAAGCGGGCCCATGTGAACCTCATGAGTTTCAACAAGGCCAAATGTAAGAGTCCTCCACCCGGGTCAGGGCAACCCCCAGTATCAGAACAGGCTGGGGGATGAAAGGATTGAGAGCAGCACTGCCAAGAAGGATTTTGGGGGTACTGATGGATGAAAAGTTGGGACATGAGCTGACAATGTGCAATTGCAGCCGAGACAACCAATCACATCCTGGGCTGCATCAGCAGTGTGGCTAGTGGGTCAAGGGAGGTGATGCTCCCTTTCTATTCTGCACTTGCAAGACCTTGACAGGAGTACTGCATCCAGCTCTGGAGCCATCAGCACAGGAAGGACATGGACCTGTTGGAGCAAGTCCAGAGGAGGGTCACGAAGGATGCTCACAGGGCTGGAGCACCTCTGCTATGACAACAGGCTGAGACAGATGGGGTTATTCAACCTGGAAAAGAGAAGGCTCTGGGGAGACATTATAGTGACCTTCCAACACTTAAAGGGGGCTTATAAGAAAGATGGGGACAAACTTGCTAGTAGTGCCACCTATTGTAGAATCATAGAACAGTTAGAGTTAAAAGGGATCCATCAATTTCCAAACCCCCTGCCAGGGGCGAGGACACTTCCCACTAGACCAGGTTGTTCAAAGCCCCATCCAGCCTGGCCTTAAACACTCCCAGGCATGGGGCTTCTACAACTTCTTTGGGCAACCTGTTCCAATGCCTCACCAGACACTGGAATTGTATTAGAACAAGGGGTAATGGTTTTAAAACAAAAGATAGGTTTAGACTACATATAGGGAATAATTTTTTTTACAGTGAGGGTGGTGAAACTCTGGAAAAGGTTGCCCAGAGAGGTGGTAAATGCCCATCCGTGGAAACTTTTAAAGTCAAGTTGGACAGGGCTACCACAACCTTTCAGGTAAGGAGCCAGCCAGCACTTTCTGGCTGGGGCAACAGCTGACTAAGAACATTTTGTGGGTTGGGCACACAGTGAAACTTATACCACGGGCTCACTGACAGGTTTCATTTGCCCAGTTTTTCAGTTTACTGCTGGTAAATCTACATAAAAAGAATGTGCTGAGGAAAAATTCTGCCAATTTGCTGTCAATTTGGGTAAAACCATAGCCCTTGCAATAAAACCTGCAGTTGGAGCAGGCAATGTATGCTCTGGCCTTTAAGTCCAGTAAAGATTCTCTTTCAGCCTTCCAGTCCAGTCATACCACAAGCATTTGTTTTAACAAGCAGCTTGAGATACACATTTAAAACATTATTTGCCCCAATCAAAACTTTTGGGATCAAAGCTTCTAATTTAATGCTGGGGAATGACTCATTGTGCTTTGAATGTTTGACCTGTCAAGGCATTGTTTACTAAAGATTTGTAACTAGTAACACTAAATAAATGCACATATCAATTACAAGAGGTGTTTGCTCTGCAAAGACAGGGAGGGGTCTTAGATTTCCAGTAATTCCCCTTCACCCAGTTATACATGTTCACCAGGTCTTTATTATTACAGCTCCAGGGATTCCACACATCCAGGCCCTGATAACAAGAGGATGGGTTAGTGGTGAGACCAAAGGGAAGCAGAAGCTAGTGTTCCAACATGCTTCTCTGCTTGGGGCTAACATTAATTCTAAAGCTTTGGTATCAATTCAATCCTGTTTTTAAACAGCATGGCTTTCAGCTAGCACACACATAAATACCAAAGTACCAAAATGCTAGTAACTCCCCTCCAGAAAAATCTTGTACAGTCTGCTTGCTGGTCACAAATGCATTAACTGACAGGCAGCATTTTGATCTCCTCTGCTGCTTTTTCCATACTACAGGTGAACTCTAGGTCTAGTAAGGGAACACTGTATGTGCATCATTTGGAAGCTGCTCTCTTCTAGTGGTTTCTTAGATCCTTAGCCTGATGAGCTTAGTTCTAAACACAATTGTTTTCAAGGGTTTAATCAATTGATAAGTATTTGCCATAGGCTCTGTCAAAGCAGTATGGCAGGGATCCTGCCTTGCAAGCAGTCATGCATTTTGCTCTCTGGGAAGAACTCCAGATGCCATGGCTATAGATAACAGCAGTAAGCGTTTAGACAAGGATCTTTCCCCTTGGTTATCAATCTATGCCTACAGAAGGCCAGGATCAACCTGAAATAATTTGCTTTGGTAGTCTTGAGTATGTTTGCACAATGTCTATTTACATTACACTTGGCTCATACCAACACAATGAGCTACTTAATTTCATTATCACTGAATATATTACCAAGCTTGAAAGAATGTAGCTGTTAGAAATCAAGGAGGATCCCATAGTGCTCCTCTGTTGAGAGCAATACATTTTCCACTGCAAAGCACCTGTACTTTTTTAAACCTCAAAACCCATAGCCAGCCTGAACCAAGATAGAAAAAAGACAATGTGCAACATGAAACCACTACAATTAGGCATTAGTAAACACCATTTCCACAGGCCTGTGAACTGGAAGACTGACATTCATTTTACTTGCCAACTCAGCTTCTTAGCTTGCTTCCACAAAACTCATCTGCCAAAAGTCTTCTGTAAGGGTTATGTCATCTCCATCCAAACATCATCTATTTCCCATAATGAGCTTACAAAATACCAAGAATACATGAAAATTTCAAAGGAAAGTACTTATTTCAATGCAAGTAATTAATGAAAACACAAATTCTAGACAAATAATTCCTGAGCTATGAATGTAATCTGTTTTGTAATTAGTGTCTCCCCATTAATAAGTGGCCTATGGTTTACTTGGTCCTCAATATATTTAAAAGGTTTGTCACCCAAAAACCTTAAGTGAAGGCTAACATAGTCTGTTGACATGTTTTAGAAGAACATACTTAATTCCTGAGTCTTTCTGTACATGGAGAGACACAGTATATGATATGTTATCTACTGTATCTGTCACTGAAGCAGGCTACTGAAGATCTGGACTCCCTTACTTGGCTGCATCAAAGCAGTTCTGATGGAAATAACTTAAATCTTAGTGGTGTTTGCATAAGCTCCTTGAGGCAGGTCCTCTCTGCTCAAGCCTTCTACAGCCCTGAAATTAATGGTTCTCTCCTTTGTAAGTGATTCCTCTGCAGATAACTGTAAAGAAAGTAACATGATTAGTGACCTTGCAAAAACAAAACAAGGCAAGACTTAATAGAATGTATTTCTTCCTCTCATCTGTTTTTGAATGACTTCACATACCTAAAGGACAGCTTTAGAGTTGGACATAAATTCTAAGGCTTCCTAAGGAGTGGAAGAAAGTGAACTCAGTTCTGATTTTCTAGATTATGGACTAGCTATGGACTTGCACCCTCCCTTCTACATCATTCTCATGACAGATTTTTTTAACTTAATTTCTCTGTTTCACATAATCTGGGTTTTTATTTGTGTGAGCCTATGCTATATGCATCCTAAACACAAGTTGGCTGGACAGATGGAAAAAAAACTAATTGCATAAGATTATGGTGATACTTCCGATCCTCCTAAATCAGGAGTCAAACTCTCCTAAAGAGGTAAATATTTTAATATCCCAATTTCTACAGTTTCATAGAAATAATAAATTGATATTGTATTTCTTTCCAGAATTTGAATTTACATGACACTTCCAAACTTTTTGCCATACATAGCAATTTAAACAAAAAAACTTACCCTACCCCTGCAAAAGTCAAGATTCTCACATGCTCACATTAATCTAGGAGATGGGTCTTACACTACTTTAGCAGTTTGATCTCACTGAAACTTATCCTGTAATGCATGACCCATGCTCAAACTGAACAAGCTGGCAGACCTGATACAACAGGGGGAAACAGTCTACGTTTCAGCCGTGCTTGTTATTGCTTATCAGTCACACCAGACCACAAATCTCTCAATATGGGTTTATTACATACTGAAGAAATAGTAGTATTGCACTGCTATTTCCACTGATTGTCAATGGAACCTAGACATGAATCTGGCAACACAGAAACAAACAAATTGTACATTTCCACATCAGAGAGAAGACTTCTGACATATTCACAGCATGTAAGTGCATTATCCAACCCCTTTATTTCCTGCACTGAAATTGGGAACTTTCAGTAATGTGAATTTGGCTGTTTTAGGCGTGAAGGATGTTAAAACAAAGTAAGCAACTAAATGAACTCAGAAATAAAAGATGCTTTATCACAACAGAACCACATATTGCTGTTCTTATCTCACTCAGAAACAAAAGGTTATCTGTGAACATTGAAGGTAGAACACCAGTGGAGATTATCTTTTAAAAATTCTTGGACAGAGATCTGATAGGAATGTTTCAGTTTGCTATATTTCTTGTTTTCATTTGTTATTCAATTATTTTTTGTTTGGTTTTGAGATTTTTTTAAAAATGAAGTTGCTATGAGGTTTCTTCTGTTTATTCATTCTTCACTGATGTCACAGATACAAACACCGTGGTTAGACTTCAGAAGTAATAAAGCAGCATTGACTTTATTTCCTTTGAACATGTCTGGAAATACATGGGGCAATTTCAATTTTCTCTGTGAGTATGAACTCTTGACACTTTGCTAATCTGAACAAAACACAGTTTGCCTTACCTCTGCCCAACACACACAAGAGATCAAATAGGGCAGAGATAATGTGACAGAAGGACAAAAATACCTTATGCACTAAAATGTCAGCAGTGATCATGTGTACAGGAGTACACGATCACCAGCTCAACTTTACAACTGCCTGGTTTGCTGTTCTACTAACAGGAACTGTTGTGGAAGGTGTGGAATACCAGAAATCTACTTGCTAAAAGAAAAAAAGAAAGAAAAAGGTAACTTTCAAAAGTGTGAAAGGGAAAACTTAAAGCCCTTTATTCATATTTATTCTTACCTCTAAGCAGTGTTAATAGCTCATTTTACTAAGCATTAGCCTTGCCTGAAGCAGTGTAAATAAACAAGACTATCAAAGTGCATTAAGGCCAAGTTTTCATTAAACGTTTTATGGATCCTAATGTAATCAATTCTGCAGGGTGTAGGTATGGCTGGTTTTCTGTCCAAAAACTTACTGTCACCACATTCAATATTTTCTGTAGTCCTTGCACCATTACTCTGGAGTCTGCTAGTATTAACTAATTACTAGTGTTACTAACTACAATTTTTGTAATTACAGCCTTCAGTGCTTTAACCTGAAGTGTCTGAACCAGTCTTATTTCTTCTATATGAAACAGCTGTGGCTTTGTAGCATACTGCAGAACACAGTGTGCCAGTTGGTTGAGAGCTTTCCTGGCTATCTTCATTCACCCACAGGAATTACAACTTTTTTTCCACAATTCTTACAGTCTTTCCTTCTGAGTGCGGTGACTAGTTCTACTCAGCATTTAAAGAGCACTATGAATATCACTCCATGAAATAAATCTCACTAGTACCTAAAATATTTGCCCAAAAGATTTTAAAAAAACAACAAATTTCAGCAAAAGCAATCCTCTAGACTGACATGGAAAAACTAGAAATTGTTGAGAATCAGAGAAGTCAGGGCCTTCCTGACTAAGTCTGTATTTTGCTGTCCTTACTCAGATACATGATCAAACTACATCAGCTCCATAACTTGCTATTCATTAGCTAGATCATGGGGACTCTCTGTAGTATCCGGTCTTAGTCTTTAGTACACAGGACTATACAAATTAACTTAAAAATCATCCATTGGCAGGGTTTGATGTTGACAAAGTCAACAACTGCAGGATCTGTTAACTTGCTGCAGCATGAGCTAAGCCTTACATAGCAACTGGGGATGGGATAGTTATCAATCTCCCAAGAACTCTGAACTCTGTAGAAGAAGACCCTAAATTAGCCCTAATAACTATAACAAAATAATACTGATAAAAACCAAGAATGGGAATAGAATTGACTAGCACTTATGCTTAGAGTAGCTTATACAATGCTTAACAATGAAGCAATATTCCAAATCAAGGAAGAGCTTGCTGTCACATACTGACCACAGTACAGGGCAGAATTCACTATACCAGCTATCCATGGAATTGTGCTGACACTGCTCCTTATGTCTATAGTGTTTTATCCACTGATTGATACTACCAGAATGAGGTTCATTCTCTTGCTTTCTGCCAGGTACTCTTATTGCTCTGGAACTCACAAACCCAGATTCAGCTGAAAACTAACTTGCTGCCAGTGGCTCTGCCATTCCAGACTCCTTAAGAGCTTTTGCAAATGGTATTTAAACTGTAAACATATTGTTTCTAATATCTTCCCGCATGTAAAAACAAACACACAACCCAAAAGCAAAAAAACTCAAAGCCACAAACATCCAAATATAAAAACCTTAAAAAAGCAGTGTCAGAATACCTGAAAAAGCTGTATTTATTTTAAAAACTACCACGTTGAATCAAAGTTTGTCTTGCTGCATCTAATCAGTGCTAACTATACCTCTGTGTTCAGAAAAGCAAGAAAAGCAATTCTGGTAACTGACCAAGGCGATACAGATAGTGGCACTGGGTACCAGCAGTGTACAATTTACATTACAAATCCCTATGAAAAGGGGCTGTGAAGGGCATAGACACACTCCTCTTTGTAGGCTGTCATGACGGAGCTTTCAGACTAGTTTCCAAACAGGTACAACTAAGGCTTTCCACAAGGGGATCTCAGGAGCTTTTACATGTGTTTCAGTTCTTCTACAATTGCTTATCAATCCCTTATCTCTGACTACCTTTAAATTCAGAATTTGTAATTAAAGTATGACAAGTATAGTTAGAGCTAGTGCTTCACTGGTGTTTTATTATTGCCAGCAGAGTTCCTCTACTGCATAGCATGAACTGAAAGCTTCCATAAATTACTTGAAAAGTGACAGCTGGCAGATTTTAACCTCCTACATATTGCACAGAGGTATACTTACCTAAATCCACACTTAAACATCATAATTTTCTTGTGTATGAATGATGATTCTGTGAGATTTTAGCTTGTTTTTTTGAAGGGCAGGAGGAAGAAATACTAAACATACTTTATGAAGGTCAGAGTGTTCTTCCTGTCATCCAGAACAAGGATATCAACCCCTTCAGCATTTTTTGAAGGGTGACAACCAGAAAACTCACATCCAGCTCAATAAATTTCTTTCTGAATCTGGTTTCCAACTTGAAAAGAACATTTTATATTGCTTTATTTTGCCTGTCTCTAAAGGACTGTTCCTACCACAACAGAACCAAAATGACACAAATTTTGTAGCCCCAGGTCATCTTCTGTTTGGAAAGGCAGTCTAAAATCTCTCTCTGATATTGTGGGGTCATCGAATCTACTGTAAATGCCTCCCACCTTTGACCTCATCAGCTACTCAGAAATTCCCAAGTGAACAATTTCCAGCTGTTTTTCACACATGCACACAACTTTTGTTTCCTGTTAAGTACAACACAGAATGCAACTCCCTCTTTGATTACTCAGAGCTGCATGCATGATCACAAAACAAGAAAAAAACAAAACCAAACAAGCACAAGCGATTCTGTAGCTCTTTAGTCTTTAATACAGTCCTTATCACCACTCCTTACCTGCAGCTGTGCTAACTGCACATAAGTAAAGATTTAGAAATCTTTATTTCCTTTGTCGTTGTGTGTTTAAGGATTGTCACTGTCTGCAATTCATAAATGCCAAAAGCTCCCTGTCAAGTTTCTCTTGCTTCTAACTTGCCCCAAGGCATTGAAATTTGTTCCTGAAACTTTTAAGAGAGGGAAGCTCCCAATAAGTCAGTTAGACCCAAGATAAGAGTCTCATTTATCCCTTCTGTTCCCCATCTCAGAGAGCTTGTTCTGTTCTGAAAGACACGAAGCACCTTATTCCACCTGGTCTCTTCTGTGTGGCCGAGGCTTTTGGAGCCTGTGGAGGCTTCTGCTCCCAATGACTGTCATGTTTTTCTGCAGCAGGCAATCAGAAGAATTAATTCCCTCACTTCTCCCCTTGTTGATCAGCCCTGGAACTGACTGTTTTGCATGTATTTTTTAAAAAATGATGTGTTGCTTTTACATGACATTCCAATGCAGAACCACTTTGAATCACATTTCATCAGAATAAAAAATTCTGTCAGAATTCAATGCACACAGCAAAATAAAGAGCACTGCATTGGATTCTTCTGCACAAAATGTTAATAATATTGAACTATTGAAATGAAATGCTTTATACTTCTTATTTCAAAACTAGCATTCTGCACTAGAGGTTAGTGGGACACACAATCTAAAAAAATTGAGACTGAACAAAGAGTTTCAATATATTCAATAAGTATCGTTAATCTTCTCTCTCAAGCTCCTCATTGTGGGGACAATGTTACTGGATGCAAGCCCAGATCCCTAGATATAAATATGCCTTCATACTTCAAATGATGAAGAGAGGGTCACAAACATATGAAAAAAACCCAAACGTACTACCACTTCAGCTACCTGTGAGCAGATGTAGGAATGCAATGTCAGTTTTCTGCTCAGCAGTGTTTCAGACATCCTCCTTGGAACATCACGCTTGTTTTCTAAACACTCCACAAGCCTGCTTCTTTACGTCATAATGCTCTGACATCAAAATCATGAGTTACTCAATCCTGTTCAGGTTTTCAGCGTTATTACAACAGCAGTTCAGGAACCAAACTGATAAAGCATATGGAAGATTTACTTTTAGGGAAGGAAGTTACTACACCAGAGTGATAAACATTTCTTACTGCATTCTTGGACATGAAACTAATCTGCTGCTGAACAGTGAGGATACATTAAACACACCATGATTTGAAAAAAATCCTATTTTCAAATCTGAAAAGAAAAGAGGGGGCGGGGAGGGGGACAAATTCTGGCAGATTCTATAAGACTTTAAGATTTATCATGACATGGAACTTTCTGCATCTTTTCCATCTTTTTCAGGGGAAAGGCAAAAATGGAGAACACTTCAAACTTTGCCTATTGCTGCATTTTAAGCATTTTTAGCTTTGTTGATGCAGAAGCTGTAAAGAGTCATAATTTCTTCTGGGAATATGTGCCTGCTTCATGTTGACACTAGCAGATATTAATAGCTGTGAGCTGTATTGATAGCTATTTTGAGAATGGATAGAGTCAGGCATAGTGGAAAGGGAGGCAGCATAATTAGACCAAATGAAATATGAGAAATCTTTCATTTAAGAAAGGCTGGACAATGTCTCGTAAGGAAAAGCTAATCCATGCAACTTTTCACAGTGAGGTAAGATCAACAATTCTGTCTGGAATCCCAGCTCTCTGACATCACCAGCTTTTTAAATCAGTGAACTGAGAGAATAGAGAATGCTGTTAATGCTTTGATGACCTCCTGAATATGGCTTCCTCTTGTGACTTGCCTTCCCTAGAAAATACACAGAAGACTCATTTCCTTCTAAAAAGAAGAATGCTACCTTCCTATCCACATTCTATGTTTTCTTTCTCCTGTGAGAGTTGGCATACATAACTACTCCTACTTAATGTGTTACTGAGACTAATTCCCAAGCAGAGGTTCAGAAGTAGTTAGCATAAAGGCTGAAACTTCAAGAGAAGGCTTTAAGCCTCACATTTTCCCCACTTTTGTTTTCTTTTAGACTAGCAATGCCTGGTTATGGCTCTGTACCTCTTAGTCAGAACTGGAGACCATAAAGAAGTAACAAGTACTGAAAGATGGGAGCTCCCTGAATGTGGCTGACTAGAGGTTTTAAAAAAAACTTGACACTTTTAAAAAACGTCAGGGTTTTTAAAATATGATTTCTAAAGATTTTTTATTTTTTAATTATACTCCAATGTTTGTTGCACAGTGATGCCTACATGTGCCAGTTCAGAAAACAAAATCCCATGCTAGAGTTGGTGCTGCCTCAGCATATATGAGTTTCTGCTCCAAATACTGTTTTCATTACAAATGAAACAATCAAACAGAAGTTTTGTGATAGTAGCATGCAGACATTAGCATACTCATGCTATTCTTCACTTTTGCTTTGTTATTTGTGTTGCAGCAGAAACCAGACTGAAGGCAGTAATTAGAAAAGCAAATCAAAAGGGAAAAGTACGCCTGACACACCGCTGCTCCTGAAGTCTGAGAAACAGAAGTTGGCACAACTGATGTTAACCCAACAGGCTGAAGTTGACTGCTGTGTTCTGCCTCCACTCACTTTATTGGGATGGGCAACAGGGTGGAGGTGGCAGTGAGACAAGAACAAATTCCCAGTCCTAGGACCAGTTTTACATCAGCCTCAGCAGCCCTGAGAGCAGCCTGATGTTGCTAACTCCCCAAGGCCTGTAATCACAGGAGCAATTAGAAGGGAGGTAGTCTACCTCTCTCACACATTTCTCCCTAGATAGCTGACGTCAAGGTATAGGGCCAACCGTGTTAACTGTGTCCACTAGGTATCTCTAGCATGTATCTCTAGCTTATCTCTAGCAGGTAAGTTTGTGCTTTTTGATGTTTTCAAAATATCATACAGCTGGAGAAGTGATGTGGTTTGTACATCAATGAAAATGGTCAATGTATCTTTTGTGCTGACAGATATTGGACCTAAGGAATTCAAAATTGTTTACCCATCTATCTTAACACATTTCCTAAATTTTCTACAGATGCCTCTCTTTTTACATCCACCTTTTACATTCTGCTTTACTACAAGGTTGAACACTGAAAAATTGTTCTACAGCTCCCTGTGTATTCCAGTGTTGTGCTCTTTAATCTGCAGAAGCAACAGACAATGCAATATATTTGCTCTAAAGCCCATCCCCAGAAAGACTGAATAATTATAGAGCCATCTATACAATTCTATGAATACCCAAACAAGCTGGCTGAGAGCAAAATAATAAGGGGCTATGCAATTTAGACATTTCAAGCATCTTGGAGAGCTATTTGACAGAAAACTGCTACAAACGTCCACTGAGCTTATCTGTTTTTATGTTTGTCACTGTAGTAAAGTAGAACTCCCAGTGAGTTCTTGAAGATTTATGTCCTTCCTGGCAAAAAGCAGGCTAATTTCTTAAACTATGAACTCAGATGTCCAGCAAACAATAGCAACTTGTACACTCAAAAAGTGGCCAGGAAACAGGTATAAATGGCAATATCTGGAGATCAGTAATGGTCCAGAGAAAATGGTATAGAAAAAAATTCAGATAGATTTCTAAGATGTACCCAAAATGGAGATCCAGAAAAAAACCCATACAAGACACTATGAATGATTATTCTGGTACCATTTCAATCTTACAGGACATTGTCTTTGCTCAAGTAACATGTGCTGCTTCCCTATGTTTCCTTGCCCTTTATTGTTTGCTGTCTGCATATTATAGAGGTCAATGTTTTGATGCTGTTTTTACTGATAAATAAATTATACATAGTTCCTCTCTGATGACCACACTGTACAGTGTAACAATGTTATGTTGCATTTCAGAGATATACAGAGTGTCCTGGTTTGAGGTAAAACGAACCAATTTTCTGTTTTACAGTTTTACTTTTTTAGCTAGGTCTCTTCTAACTAGCTAAACTCTGAAATTAACAGCACATTGTTCAGAGCTGTTCCGTCTCACAGTGATAAGACCTGATTATACCAAGGGATGGTATGCAGAGAGGCCCTTGTTTAGACTTATTGCTGGAAGAACCAAGGTCAGATAATTTTCAGCATTTGCCCGTTGGAGGGTCCCACCTTCAAGGAGGAGCGGACAGGACAGGTGACCCAGAACTGACCAACAGGGGTATTCCATCCCATCCACATCATGCCCCCTATAAAAGCTGAAGGATCAACAGGTCAACCCCCTTTTTTTCCTTCGCCCTTTTTTTGCCCCTTCTTTGATGGCTGACATCCAAGGAGGACTCTGCCTGTTCGTCTGCCTTTGATCCTGATCCGAGCGTTCGTGACTCCAGATCTGGAATCCGGCTCCTGTCGATCACCGAGTCCAGTTTGGGACTTTTTCCTGAAGCCTGCTGGTGACGTGGTCATCATCCTGGGAGCTCGATACGGTTTTGTATATATTGTATACTCCTTTTTTCCTAAATTTCCTTTTTATTATATTACTTATATTTTCATTAAAGTAGTCTAGTTTGTTCTAAACTCTTGAATCTCTTTAACTCCTTCCTCTCCTCTCTGACCAAAAGGGGGGAGGGGGAGACATCTGTTGATCGGGTTTTGGTGGATTTGGCTGAAACTACGACAACAGAGACAACATAAAAGTCAAAACTGACTATGAGGCTGGAATTCATTCCACATTATCCCTCTGGTTACATGCTATCCTAACCTATTTAGCTGTATGAAGGGTTTCTTCCACAGAAGTAAAGGAAAAGCAAAATAGTACCTGCCATTGTCTGGCTGAACTTAAGAATTTTGCCATGTAAATCAGAAGCTTTATTCTGTTCTATACCAGTGATATAGAATACAATCTATATTCTGCTTGAATACTTCACATGGAATATTCTATTCTCTATCATATTATGTGACAGTGGTCTAGCAAAGCTGTCAGCTCTGTTCCCTCATGACTGCACAGATGATTTCAGGGCATTGTCTCTTAGCTCACGTTCAGCCATAACTTGCAAAAATACAAGGAGGCCAATCCAAAGGTTCACTAGCCAGAGCAGAAAAAAGAAAAATCCCAACTACAAACCATTTCCCAACCCTTTCCTTGGATCTACTTCCAAACCCCATATTCAAATCTAAACCAAGCCAAATCAGAGGGCAGAGCAACAAATTCCCTCATCTACCCTTCCTGCCTAAGGAGCTGGAAGGAAAGGGGAACACCCTTCTTCTGATAACCTCAGCACCAGCTTCCCCTCTGGGCTCAAGGCTGAGCCTGGCATTGGCCAGGCCACCAGAAGGAATAGTAACCACTTACTTGTCAGAGCACCTTTAATTGGCTGTAGACACAGGGCACACCAACTACTGGCTGCAAAGTAGGAAAATGGATGTGAGAGTAATAACACAGATTTTTTGCTTAATCATTCAGCAACGCAGACACAGTACCCTTACAAGCAAACCATTCTGGACAGAGGAGAAAGAGAAGGCTTAATATTATCACTCTTCTTTCCTAAAAACACAATTAGAACTGTGTCCTCTAAAAAAAGAACATTATTGCCTCAAACTGGAACTTAATAAAAGTAATTTTAAAATAAATTTCTGTGGTCAAGTTACAGCTTTGAAGGGAAACATAATCCATGTATAGTTAGGAAAAATGTGAAACAATCTAAGAACTTTTTCCAAAGCAAGGGTTAGATTAAGAGAGATTCTCCAGGACAGAAAGAGCCTGTGAGGAATCAGTGGTGATCCATGAGGCAGCACAATTTGAGTCGTTACATACATATCATAATAATACTTGGCAATTCTAACACAAAGATGGAATAGCATTTTGCAAATTTTGACTAATCAATTTTAAAATACTTAAAGACAACACAGACGTTACAAACTGAGGCTGTTTTTTTGTGTGTGTGTTTTTGTGTGGTTTTTTTTTTTTTTTTTTTTTTTTTTTCAAAAATCAACTTTCCCAAACTGAAAAAGAACTCTCTGGAAGGGAATTCAGATCTGCTTTGCTTGCCCCAGTTTCAGGGTTAGATTGCCCTCTGCTTTGTTTACACTTCATATAAAACAACACATTTGAGAAGAAATTGAAGCTCTACCTGAAGAAAAAAAGGGAAGAAGTGAGAGAACTGCTTAATTACAAAATGGATTGGAAGAGTTTTTATGTGTTACCTAGCCCTGAAGAAATTCCAGTATTTTTATTATCCTAATTTACAAATATATCTCTATGTGATCCAAAACAAACCATAAATAACCAAACAAAAAGTACTTGAAACAAAAGATCCTGAAAACAACTGAAGTTCCTACAAACAAATTTAAAAGTGTCTCTGAAATTTGAGGTTTAATTCATGAGTCTATTAGCATGATATGAATTATTGCATACATCGCCTGCAAAGAGGACAGACCTATTATACCCCTAGTGACAGGATTTAGAAGTATAGCAGATTAGTAAGCATTCAAATAGAGACTTGTCATGAACTTTGCACAAACAGAAGCTGCTAATGTAACACCGACACACCTTAAAAAAACCCAAAACATCTGTTCTTTGATTCACAGATGAACTATGATGCAACCCTAGCTGCTCTGCTCCCAATTCATAATGACAGTCTCAGGTACGCGGCAAAAAAAAGAAAGTGTAGTCTCTTGTTCCACTGTTACTTTTTCAGTTCAGCAAGGTTCATAGTGGTAGTCTTGAAACAGCCTGGAGGCCCCAAGAACAGGCTCTTACAGATGATCCTCTGTCTACAATAGACTTCCTTTGATTTACAAGAATTTCATCTTATTTATCTGAGGAAATCAACTGGAACAGATATTTGAAAAGAACGGTATCCTACACAGGCATGAAAATAACTCAATTATCTTATCCTACAATTTGAAGGACAGGAAGAGTATCAGTTCAAGGAAGACTTAGAGGAGGCTAAACAAGCATGAAGAATTGGCAGCAAGGGGCCTAATAATTTTTCACTACGTAGTTTCACCCAACAGTTTTCGGCTAAGATTCTTTTTCCCAGGAAATCATATACACATAACAGTTTGTCCTCTATAAGTATCAGCAATTCAGGTTGCTTGCTTGACTTCCAAAAGCCTCCCCGTTTATTCTTTTCAACTTCCACGATATAGTATTGATTTGGTTTGAATTAGATCTTCCTGATAACATTTAAAGTTCTCTTTGATGCAGACATGTCTTGCTGATTATATTTGAAAGACATCTTGTAATTTCTCCAAGCAGCGTTAATTAAATTTTTGATTTATTAATTTGTTTCTTGGAATTTCAATCTATGCATAGAGTAATTGAGCTAGTGAAAAGAGTAAACAAAAGTATATGCCTATCAGGATCTAAAGGCACAACTTTACAACGTAAATATGCCTTTTTTCACTTGTTTAATATTTTAATAAATTGTTAACAACCGGTCTTCTACCTATAAGCTAAATTAAGGTTCTGAAAAGAAATATTTAGGAAATTTAGGTCCATCTCTGATCACGTCTTACTTTTCAGATGTCACAAATGTTAGATATGACACTCTATGTTCCCCTTTCTTCCGTGAGAGACCTCCTAAGCTGATGCTGAACACGAACACTACACTGAGAAGAGCCACTGCCACCACATCCTTTTAATCAGCCCACTTAATTTTAGTAGGGTGCTTCAATTCCTAATCAGGCAACAATGCTGCCTATCTTGCTAATTTTTGTGCTATCAGTAAGGCCTGCCTCCAGCTGGTAAGGTGATGACAATAATAACCACTTGCCTTTCCTCATCAAGTTTGTCCTCTGCCGTTGCCTGGAGAAGTAATCCACACTCACCACAGGCTGAGGAAAATAGATCCTAAATCGCTGCTCCCTGCTGGTAATTTTTGACGATATCACTTAGCATAGAAGAAGATACACCAGTGAGCTGTGCAGAGCACCAGATCTCAACAACTGAGAACGTTTTTTCTCAACGGAGAAAAAAGAGCATCTCATAATTTTCTTTTAATTTGAGGTATGTCAGCACTCAAAGAAAGAGCTTAATTCCTAGAAAAATATATCAAACAACTTGCCTGACAGCAGCTCCTGACTTTATGCTGTCTTTCCTCTACAAAAATAATCCCAGACTCACAAGTATGCTGAATACAGAGTTACATGCTGCACACTCCACAACTCATTCTTGCCTTGCTTGGCACAATACATTGGGACAGATATCATGGGGCTGAGAGCCAACAGTCTGCTCTTATGAGGAATATGTACTTAAAGCTATCATCCAGATCTTTACCTCCTAGTACAGGGGAAAAGTGCCACAAAGTGCACAATGGAAATGGCAACTTAAATAAGGAGAGTATTTTGAAGTGTTCAACAACAATGAGGGTTCAGATCCATGATGTCACAGCTTTGGGGCTTAGTGTTTTTTTTTATTTTTTTTTTTCCAAATAAAAGACAAGAGAAGACCTGCAACCAGGCACAGCTTCTCTGCATACAGAGCATGAATCTGTGACCATGGTACAGTGGAAAGTGATGAGTAGGATGGAACAGCTTTCTGTTCAGGTGATCAGACTTGCTTTTTAATTAACCATTTGTTAAGAAAGCTCTTTTCTACTCTGACTCCACACCTTCAAACGGTACTAAAATCTTTCACTTGCCTTTAGCAAACTGACCTCAACCTTATATGGAATTTAAACAGCTCAAAAAGAATGCAGTAAATCTCTTGTCCCTTCTCTGTTTGAGACAACTGTTCTTTAAGTGCTTAGCAGAATGATGCTATAGATCCTTTAAGAAATACAGGAATTTCGAGCTCAAGCTGTAGCCTGTTTGTAACCAAGAAGGGAAAATTCAGTTTTACTATCTAGGAATTCTTCCAAGAGTGTAATTTTTACAATGGTAAATCAAACACACTTTGAAATACTAAAAGGACATGACAGTTTTAACTAGAGGTTCAGCACAATGAATTTTAATGGCCTAAGTTTTAGCAGTACAAAGAAGATGATCTTGAATATCACTGGGTTAATTTGCTTCTGGGAAATAGATTGCGGGCTTCCTGCACAGCCTAATCTGGGACATAGCTCTTGCATGCTGAATCTCACACCAGTGAGATCATGGGGCTCCTCATTCCAGGGACTTCACCAGGAAAACCCCGACCATGGGATTTGTTTCTGCTAATAAATGGGGGTTCATCATCAGACTAGACTTTCAGGGTTCACCTTTGGCCATCGTGGGAGCTTCCAAGAAAACAGGTAATCTAAGCACAGGAGCTGGCTGAAGGCTGGGTTGGGACTGGCAGAAGGACTTGGCAGGGGAAAGTACTGTCTGTTGCCAGGAAAGGGGATCCCATTTCACAGGTCTTTGCAACAAGACTCGTGACAACCCAAGTGTGTGAACACACTCTGAAGAACATTAGGACAGACAGCTTCTACCCAGACATTCAAAAAAAGAGTTTTGACTACAAAAAGCTCCATCAAACAACATTTTTTTTCCTTTTTTTTTTTTCCTTTTTTCTTTTTTCCCCCCTCCCCTATATCAACGGTGGCTTTTGCAACAAAATGACCTTACAGGGGTGGATTCATCAATGCATTCATACTGAGTTTAAGCAATCCTATGATCACCCAGAACAACTCCTTCCTCACCTTCACTGACAGAAACAAGCTGTGGGATAAGCAAGCCTGATTTAAACTAAATCTGAGTCTTTTCAGAAGGGAATCTCACAGCTGGACTTGTTTGGACTCCACATTAATAAGCTAACTAGAGGTACAACAATTAAAACATTACTTGCCAGATTAAAACTTCCATATGAAAACAGGGTGAAGCTGGAGGTAAAAAGCACTATGCATTTATGTTCCAAAGCAAAAGATGCACTGCCTTGCATGACTCTCTTAAAGGACATATGTTCTTGACCTGCAGATACAAAATTTCTAAAAATGAAAGGAGGCATAGGAGAATTCTTTATAAACTTCCGAGAAAGACATCTGCCTAAAGCCTCTCTTTTTCAGCCCTTTCTCACAATTAGTCTTTCAAATTGAAAGTCTCCTTTGGAGTTTAACAACCTGCCTATGAGACACTGCCCTCTTTTCACCACCTTGCAGAGACCGGTGTGTAGCAAAATGCAGTCTGCTTGGCAGGTCCGTGGGAGAGGGAGGTGATTTTACTGAGGGAAAAGCTCCAAGCTGTTTTGGAGATGGAATTAAAAAAACCCAAATATTCTCTTTCTGCAACAATTTGCCCTCCAGGTTGACATCAGATATGGAAAGGCTGCTCAAACAGTGGATGGAAGGAAAAAAGTCCAGGTTTTCTGGCACTGCAGACCAGCTCTTTGGTCCTGCCTGACTCTTGTTAAATAGACATAGACTTTTAGTGCTTATACCTAGGAGACCACTCATACAGGAAAGAAAAGTAGAAGCTTGACAGAATTTTATTTCAAAGCTCTCCCAAAACAAACACTTTGTAAAGAAAAAGACCCAGTGTAGAAAGGTACTTAGTGCTGGCTCAGGAATGTTTTTTTTCTCCCCTTGTTACATTCCAAGATAAGTGAAACCACCCTGAGCAAGAGGGGGCAATGCAAACTAGAAGATCCTAATCAGTTTGAATCACTTGGAGAGAGTTCAGTAACAGAGGGTGCACAGAAATGCTCTCCTGTGAGTTCAGTGTAACATTAAATTTTTATCCTGTCAAAGCCCACCATCCACAGAAGCCCCAAAGCAGTGAAGCAGCTTTAACTAGCACTTCAGCAGCAGGCAGAGCTACAGAGCAATGTATGATACAAGAAGGAAGCAGGTAAATAAACCAGAAAAAAGTGCACCATATCTAGATTTGGGATGGGCCAAAAAAAAAAACCAACAAAACAAAATCCCCAACATCGAGTCTCCCAAAGATTCTGACACTATCCCTCAAAAGATAAGGCAATCGCACAGATTTTCAGAATTTTAAATACTCAGGCAAAATAATGGAGTTTGGGGGGAACTTCTGTTCTAAGGTCTACTCATATATTTCTCCTGTTAAAAGCTTTATGTTGTTCAGTCAACCTGATCTCACCAGGGAAGCTTGCTATCTTTTTTGTCAGGACTATGCTGCAAAGTAGAGGATGTGGAACTGCAAATTCCATTTTCCTAGCTCTGCAAGATGGGGTCTCCAAGCCTAAGAACATCCATAGCATAGCAAAGTGCCCAAGCACAGAAAAACTCAGCTGGCTGTGGAGGAGGGAACTCAGCAAGCCCTGAGCCTCTTAGACACCACGTCTCTAGTGTCTGGCTGCACTCAGTTCTAACATAACAGGCACAACATCATCACAATAGTATCAATGTTTTCTTTATGTGATTCTAAAAAAGTAATTTTGAATTTGTTAGTACATACATTCAGAAGCAAACCAAGGGTGGCACTTCTGAAAAAAATCATGCTTTAAATATAATAGCAGGAGTGGTTCCACTGAACAATATGTAGTGAAAACACCATTTTTACCTGCAAATAGAAAGTGCACACATTCCAAATACAGTGCTCTTTACCAAAAACGCTGTAAATTAAACAACAGGTATTTTCCTCCATTAAAACTCCTACCTTCCTACAACTTCTATATGGTAACAAAGGAGGAGAATAAAAGGTGTCTTGGAGGAGAATAAAAGGTGTCTTGAGTTTTTCCTCTTCTAGGCTCTTTCAGGAAACTACATATCTTCTGCCTTTAGAAAGCCACTCCTTTTTTCCTTATGTAACTTGTGTAATAATTAGAGACACCTGCCTCAATAGAAGTCTGCAAAATGAATTAACTATTCCTCCCTCAACTAGATTGACACCTGTCAAAAGGGTGGAGAATTTCTGGTAGCCACAGCCAGCCTGTTACAGCTTGTTATATGCAGGAACCATAATCAAAGAACAATGAGTATTTTTCTGTGAGAATTTCTGCTAAGGTACAAATCTTGCACTCTTGAAGTATGCTTATACTCTAGAAGTCTAGGGACAGCACAGGACAGTACCCCTCCAGCATTGGCCATGAATGTGCAAGAAGCTGCTCTGGCCTAGAAGTAATAGGACAAGACACAGAGCAGGGTAAAAAAGTCTTCCCCACAGCAATTCCAAGCAGAGATCAGATTTTCTCTGCTGGTGCAAGAAGTAAGGATTTGTGACAGAAAAGAGCAATAAATAACCTATTTTCACATGGCAAACTAGGCAGCAGTAAACAGCTCTGGATCTGAAAGATAATCTTATGTTTTTCTTTTATTCTTAACTTCTGCATGTTGGTAGTTTAGCGTCTGCTGCGCTCCTTCCCGAGGGGCCTGCATTTGCTCTACTGTGAATAACGTGAATAACAGTCAGAGGAGAGCAGCAGCTTTTTCCTCTTGCAGCTGACTCCTGTAGCAATTTTAATGAGCAGTGTGCTGCTGTTTCTTCATATGCTTTATCCTGTTAAATTACATAAAAAATAAAGTTAGTCATGTACGGGATACCTTCATAATAGCCTCCGTTCATCTTCTGCTCAGGTTGTAGAATATGGATCTGCCTAGAGGTAGGCCAGGAAGAATTACTTAGTAAGTCAGCTCTGCCCAAGTAGCCCCTAAAAGTATTAACAGCACCTGCCACCACATACAAAAATCCCAGTGTAGCATTTTATAAATAAGAAACCTACCCTGATCCTGTCAGGCTCACAAATCTGGACTGTTGGGCCAAAAACAGCCCTACTCAATGGCAGCCATTTTAGGTGTACAGCTTCCATTAATCGAGCTGAAAGGACTTTCTCCCATTTCTTCACAGAGGCACCCCAAATGCTGGGGGTGGAGGAGGAGACAGGTCTACCAAGGCTGGAGGGCTCCCTCAAGTTGAAAATCACAGAGAAGGCCTGTCAGCTGGTGAGCCAGCCCTGCCACCTCAGGACCTTGCCACATGCCACAGAGGGGCCTCACAGGTGGAAGTAGCCCTGGCTATAGCACATCCCTAAGGTAAGAGACCTACAAAATGTCCTCCACGTCCCCTCCTCACCCTGCTGGCAGCGACTCTGGAGGTCCACCAGCTGGTAAGGTAGCCTTGGATCCCCTCATATCCTTTTTCTCTGGTGGTTTTCACCCCACTCCCGCCCCCAAAAGGGAGGAAAAATCCCCAAATCCAGTCAAGTGGAAGACGGGAGTAAACTGTGATCCAGCAAAGACTGCTTTTCACTTCACAAAAGGGAGAAAAATTCTGGGAGGAGAAGAGGTCTCAAACTGTTTTTCGATTCAAGGTTGGACAGAAGTAACTCTGCTGCCAAATCCCCTTCCTCACCAGCAGAAATATCCATGTTTGACCGAGGAGACCCAGAGGCCGAGTGGGACATAGCTGTGGGCAGCTAGACTGCACTGCCCTCACATCCCAACCCCGCAGCTACCAGTGGCAGCACCTCAGCTACACAGTCTGTGAGTAAACACCAAGGTGCTTGCATGCCTGCCTGTATAGTGGGGGATGCAACAGCATTTACACAGAAAGACCTGCATGCCAAACCCCACAAGGGCAGGGAAGTGAAAACGCCATTTTGCTCAGCAATATATGGGTTGTGTTATAAAGTATTGGCCACATAATCTTTCTAATGTGTACAGATAAAGCAGACTAGTGTGCTGTTGTAAAGATCAGAGCTCAGTGGAAGAGGAAGATTATGAAATAGCCCCACAGGCTTTGACTGAAAACCAGAGACTATCACCACAGTGTTTTGAAACATTATCAGCCCCATCCAAGTGCCCTGCCTCCATGCCAGCACTCGCATCCCCCTCAGCATGGAAAGTGGGAGGCGAGAGATGTCCTTGTACTTCAGCAGCTCCAATAGGTAATCCAGCTTAGTTTGCCACAAAACTGGAAGCTGACAGAGCAAAGATACCAAGCTGTGCAAGGGAAGGGCCCAAGTACTGCCTGCTCCTTTCTGACAGCTCTGCCATGAGGGCAGCAAGCTTTGGCAGATAGGCAGAGCTGACAGCAAGAAGAACATTATTGACTTACAAAGCTTTAGTGAGGTGTGTCTTTGCCTTGCTTTAGTGAGAAGAGCTGATGCTTGCCTGTCCAAGACCCCAGTCAGGTAAAATATGCCTTGCAGGGAGAAGAGCCCAGAACCCAGCTCACTTGGCATCATCACTGAGACACTCACCTGCAGGGAAAAAAAAAGCTGAGGTAAGATTTTGAATACCAGACATAGATATCTGTTTCTCTGCTCTGGAGTAACTTACTTGACCATGAAGTATGATAAACCTCACTTTAAAGGTTGTGAACTTTCAAAGAGTTTTGATCACGTGTGGCAGCTCAAAAAGTTGTACTTAAATCACCTGCTCATATCAGAACAATATGACAACCCACAAGCTTATATTCACCTAATTGGCCAACTTAGAAAGAACAGGGATGGCTCCTCAGAGTTGATAGAATAGCCATTAAAATAATATCAGGTAAATATCTGATGGCCACTTTGCAAATCTGAGTAAATATTTGCCTAATGTCAGGACTAACAAAAAATAAAGCTTTCTATAGCATATTAGTGTTACTGAAAACAGCATCTATGCAGAAGAGAATCACTTGCTGGTAGCTTCTTGCAATACAGAGAAGGCTAGCACTTTAACACAGAAATACAGAGATGTTTTTCATTATTAAGTGCAATTTTACAAACAGTTATGCCTGATCATGCCCACACACAATTTACTGACTGAAACAAAAGAGGTAGCGTGATTTACAGTATCTTTAAAAAAGAAGTTAGAGTGTTATGTGAAAATAGCAACACTTACATATTGCTCAAGTGAAGCAAGCAAACATCTCTGACTAGATAAGGGCATATCAGCCTTTCACATTCCCTCTTTTAACAGTCTCAAAAGCAGCACCACAAGATGCATTCAACCTTGCTTCATGCAAACTGTAGTCCAGTGCTACATGTACTACTTTTCCATCATCATAACATTGCTGCTCAGAGCCTCTGGTCCAAAGTTTGCATGGGGACACAGGCCAGCTCTGTTTTTAAAAAACTCTTGTATAGCCTTCTGTCTCAGGAGAGTAGGATCCTGAATAGCTTCTGGGAGGATCACAGGTTACGTGTCCAGCAGAGATACCAGACAACGTGCCAGCAGATGGCACTCAAGAGTGGGAGCAGTACTCCTGCGCTCATTGGAGCTGCAACCCCGCTGGCTGAGTGATGCTGGCTCTAACAAGTCCAGTATGTTTCTAGACTAAAAGTGCAAAGTGAAAAATAATGCTTTCGGTGTTTCACATCATTCATCAGGGACCTAATACCTGTCTCCAGTTCAGGAAATCTCTGCACGCATTCTGGATGTGACTAAAGCACACTAAAAATAGCGTCTTTCTGGATTTAGATTAGGGTTGATTTTTTTAGCTGTGTTACTGATAACAGAACTGTGTCCTTTTGATTTTGGTTTGTTTGTTTGGTTTTTTTTGGGTATTTTTTGTTTTTGTTTTTTTTTTTTTTCTTCTTTTTGTTATCTTGCTGCTTCCTTGGGTCCTGGCAGTTGGGTTAAGGAAATGGAACTTTAGTGGTTATGGGTTAGGAGCTTTTTTTAAAGGAAAGCTTCAGTGTCTAGCCTACTGTTCTTTACCAAGATTACTGCAGTAGGGTACTGCTACTGGTCTTAGGAAATTAGTCAATCATCTTCTACAGCATAATTTTAGTTAAGACTACTAGATAGGCTCTGTCTACTAGAATTTTACTATTGGAGTCCAGGAAATGCTTGGAAGGAAAAATCAAATTTTGCCTGTTCATGTTGCTGAGATTAGCTCTCCTCCAGCTACCTTTCTACTTGCAGGAGCTAAATAATTCAGTTGATGTGGAAGATAAAGTTATGTTTTAGAAGAGAGACGTAAGGAAGGGAATCTTGCTATTTCATAATTAATGAAGTTAGCCTCTCAGTTTGCTGACAAGAACCTTCTTTTATGATTTATACCTGGACTGTAGGGAATTAAGAGCTTTTTTCTCCCTGCCTTTTTACACCATGACCGGGTTGAATATATCCAACATTCTTACACTCTGGAGTTTTCAGAGTGCCTGAGTCATACCTTTTGCCAGTGTTTTTTTGGTCTAATATGGGCAGGTAAGAAAGAAGTCTGCCGATGCCAAAAGCATTCTCCAGAACTATCCCTGTAAGGCTTCAGTCTGAATAATAAAGTCTGGGCTAAAGTCCAGCACACTGAATCCACAGAGATTTCATAAGCTAAATGGAAGAATTAAACAATATTTCTGTAGTTTCATGTGTATCCATAGCACCATGGGGCTAAGCATGACACATATGTGAAGCTCTTTGAAAAATAGAGTTGTACAGTAGTTAACAACTTAGCATTTAAATCATGTCTGCTGAAAGCTTGGTATACATGTTAACATGACATTTTCAAAAAATAGTTTAAATTGGTAATACCATTAAAAATATTTTTGTGGGGTTTTTGTTTGTTTAATAATCCATGAAAATAGGGCTTAATTAGGAAGGTAACATTTGCATACTGATTTGTTCCTCGCTGAAAAAGCTGAAGTGAGCTCTCCATGCATGCACACACACACGCATGCAGCAGCTCTGGCTTCCAGCCCACTGTGATATGTGCCCGCACACAAAAAATTAAATTATTGCCAGTTTCCAGAGGTTTCACATGGCACTCATGAACATCTCAATTGGGTTTATTACCACAGCTGCAGTTGGGAACACTTGTGGATGGCTTTTCATCCAAACTGTGGAGCTGTCCCGATTGAGGAAACAGTTGTACAAAAAAAGGGACTGAACTAGTTAACAGAAAAAAACCTCCAGTAGTTGAGAATGACACATCTATGATTATACTTAGGCTAGTAGATGAGACAGTGGCCTGGAAACATGCACTGAGATGCACCTCAAAATCCCGCTTTCTGCTTACCTTCTGACTGGTATTCTAAGTCAATTCTAAGTCAAAACTTAGAATACCAGGCAAGTCCTGGTATTCTAAGTTTTCTTTTCCTCATTTCAATTTTAGCTGGTAATTCTAGCTAAACCAAACAGATTTACTAAGGGTATTCAAGAAGTTCTTAAGCTCTTCTTTAACATTGGTTTGTGCAGAAAATACGTTTGTATTATGCACTGTGGGCCATGCTGTGTAAGGCCTTTACAGTCAGATTGAGAGTTAAAATGGCCTCTGTCAGATTGAGAGTTAAAATGGCCTCTGTGTTCAAGACCTGACCTCTCAAATTCAGCTGATCCCTGTGGAGCCTCTAGGACCATTGGAAGGCTAACAGTGGTTTTGATAGCAACAGACAGCAAGCGGAGAGGACTCAATGCTGCTCCTGAAAGGGCGACTGTCTCTCACAAAGTGCAACAACCATGATTGCTGCCACTGAAGAAATAAATGCACCATTCTGAGAAAGAACACAGAAGTTCAGCAAAAGCTTGCTGAAAAAGAGCAGAGGGTTTTGTAAGTCATGTTGGACTCTATAGAAGAGGAACAATACATAGAAATGGGAGGCAAGTTCTACACTAGCAGGAAAAGAGACCTGCAAGATAACTGTATCCACGTTTCCCAAATGCAATTCCCCTGTGTGGAATACTAATAATCACATGTAGTCTATGGATTGCTCTTTTAGCATTTAGCCAAATGTCACTTAAGGCAAAAGATAGCTTGACTGGAACTCATAATGGAGAGGAAGAGTTCCAACACTTGATTCAGAAGCAAACTCTCTCTAGATTTGAAATAAGCTTATAAGCTCATTCTTTTCTAAGGTAGAAAAAGAAATCCAAGTCTTTCAGGATGTTTGCTTGAGGCAGAGTTTTGCCCTTGGTTTATTATTTTTTATTTATTTTTTTTTAAATTTTTTTTTAACTTCCCTTCTGATCAGAAGTAGCTCCAGTTAAAATGCCTTAAGAACAAGGGGAAAGACTTGATTCGGATCTCACAAGCCATTTCATGCCAGGATGACTCACAGACTTCAGCCGAATTACTTCCAGTTATGCTTGGGTAAATTTAGAATTAGGCCCATGGTCTCCATGACTTCACAATTCTCCAGGACCCTGAAGAGACAGGTGTTTTTCATAATTGACACAGTCATGTGCAGATGTTAGAGCATCCCTGCAGATCTTTCCCACTTCAAAACAATTGCGACAGTGGAAAAGGTTTACAGCCAGCCATGGTTAATTTGACCTGTGTATTCTCCCCTCTCTGAATGCTAAAGAAGTGCCTGCCTGCATTAAAGCTGCTGTTGGCTATATATGTAATTCAGTGTTTATTTTAAAACAAGTTAAATGGCTACCACAAATGGCAACTCACACAATCATCAAAGCCAGTGAATGGCAAACATGTGCACATAAGGGAACAGCATCCTTGGATGGAATTTAGACTTAACGAGACAGCCAAGGGTCACACAGCCCTCCATCTTACCTTCAGGATACCAGTGTGAGTGACAGGTCTTGGCAGGCAGCTTCTGAAACGAGTCAAAAGCCTGATGGCTGAGCTCACAGCTGCAGTCAGTCCTGGCAGATACAATTTCATTGCCATACTTGGGATTTCTCTCTGGGTCAAGGTTCTGGTTGCTCTCTCTGAGCTGAATAAGGAAGTGTGAGTGAACACTGTCTTGTGTTACCCTTCTTATAGTGGGAGAATTTGAAATACTAGACGATGTCAGGATGAGTCAAAACTGTAGCAAAATACTGTGATGGAAATTTTCACTTTGACCACTTTCTTTCTCTTCCTGTCTCAGATTACTTTTTAAAGGTATTTCTCCATAGTAGCCTGAGTAGAAAAGTTGTAAGTATCTGAGTAAGTTAGATTACATCTGAAGTTAAACAGATATCCTCCAAACCTGCTGTTGGGGAAAACTTTAGGGAAAGCAAGACTGCATTTTTTTTGTCATTCATTCCATTTATAAATTGTGGTCTCACATCTTCCCACATTTTCTTTGCTAATGTTAACTTCCCTTTTAAACGACAGTGAATGTGCTCTTGTTCATGTAACTAGGCACTAATGACAAATATTAACTCATCTATTTCTAAAATCGCATTTAATGAGCTTGAATTTTAAGACATCCCTTAATATGGAAATACTTGTATTTCTTCTGAAGGTTCATCTAGTATCTGTAACAGGGTTTAATCATGGTGTTTATTTTTCATTCAATTAATTAATTTAATGGGTATTTTTATGAGAGACTGAATAAATGTTATAGTGAACTACTCATCTCAGTCCTCACAAAGAGGTGGACATCTCTACAATCTGCTGGTCTTGTCAAGGTGAAGTGCAAAGAAGTGATCATAACGCGTATTCCTCTGCCAATCACATTCTTTGAATTTAGGTTTCCTGAGCTTTGGGACTGGGGATCCTGCTACTTAGAACAGCTCCAGCTATACATTCTTGAGCTTGCTGCAGCTTGTATTTTAAAGAATGTGGGTCAGCAGCTGGCAAACTTAGCTGACTATAAGCTACTGTAATATATAGGAAATACTACTTACTGATAGTAGCAGGTTTCAGTGAAATAGCATTGACTTGTGCTACTTAGACAGCCAACCCACTAAATCCAAAAGCATGACCAAGAGAAGCTATTTGTGTATGTACACATACACATACATGTGTGTACTGATAGTCAAGTACAATTGTATCTACATTAGCAAGTACAGTGATGCGAACGTAACAAATTTGTAAAGCAAGTGATTTGGCACTAAGGACCAGAGTTTGCTCTAAAAACAATCTAGGGAGTTTTATTTCAGACTCTGTCTAGTCTTGTGTGGATTGAATGCCTATTTGTGGTCTGACCACATCTGATTTCATCTAAAAGGAACCTAGTTTGTGTGCCTCAAGGCTACCCAACAATACAAACAGCAGCACTGGAACTGAGGTTAACAGAAAGAATCACATCAAAACCACAATCCTGATCTACACTAAAATGCTAATGAAGGTACATGTTATGTCTCGCAGTGCAAGTGGGTAATGCGGTCAGTGCTGTACCATTCTTCTGATAACTGTTCGCAGAGAAACCTTCAGTACCATTAGATGTCAATGATATCTTGTCTAGATCAGTAATTTCTCTCATGTACATGCAGCCTGATTTTTAAGTCATGTTTAGAGTTCTTGTGGCACATGAAACTTGTAATGTGACATCATAAATGCACTGTGCTGCCTGTTGTCTGTAGAGTTGAGAAACTGTTTGCTTTCCAGTCTTTTTTATGAACAGTCTCTTAAGTCGTTAGTCAATTTGGTCAATCTCTGTTTTCCACTGGCCTATAAATTAGAAGGGAAAATAAAATATGCTAAGTTGATGCTAAAATACCATGACATACTTCACTGATTTACTAGGGAATAAACAAAGGACAGATCTTGCCTTTTATAGATGCAAGCTTCTCTTTGCCAGAGTTGTATAAACTGCCTTTGCCAAAGCATTATACACAGTGTTTCTTGACCTTTGGAATCACAACCTCAGTTAACTTCCATCAAAAAAAAAAAAAAAAAAAAAAAAAAAAAAGTACTGCACCAGAGGAATTTTTCAATCATGGGCAGGCTGTCATAAAGGAATCAAATGCAAAACAACATATTACTTATGAATAATGATACTTTGCCTGCTCCCAAGAGACTGTACATATATATATCCATATATGTAGATATTTCTGATCCATCGTTGCAAATACCTTGCCACATCAGTGCCAAGGACAGCAGGATAAATTCTGATGCCCAGGGCTGGCCTGATTATTTAGAAAAGAACAATAAAATCCCAGATCTCAAAACTGCCTGAATGTTGCAAAGGTCAGGACCTGCAGCAGTCAGGAGTGGGGAGAGGGAGATCATCTGACGTTACTGACACTTGTAGACCACAAGCACAATGGTTTAGTTTTGTCAGTGTTACTACCAAGCATCCTAATGCCATACGCTTCGGTAAACTTCATACACCAGGGCGCCTGGTGTATGTCAGATTGCCATAAACCCTGGTTCATTACTGCAATAGTTCCTGAGACTATTAGGAAAAAAAGGAGAAGTGAAAAAATAACTGATTGGCTAAAGATATGCATCAAAGAGCAGATTATTCCTGCTGCACATAGCCACTTCTAATTCACAGGGTTTTGCTCCATTTGGCAAGGACTTCTTCCTCTTATCACCATTCTGCTTCAGATGCACATAGAACTGAGGCTGTGGGTTAAATTCAACTATCCAAGCACAACATAGACATTGCCAAAGCCTTCAGCTGACAGAGTTTTCCAGGACAGGCAGAGAATTTTTAGGCAACCCAAGTAGCAATTTCTTCAAATGCCTCTTTCCTAGCTCCCCATATATTCATTGGGTGGCCATGACCAGATGCTGAAGAGGACTGAGGTTTGGCTGCTCAAGAAGCAAGTGGCAACAGTAAACAGGATCTAGCAAACAGCAAGATGACGTAAGTTTTGGAGTGCTTTTTTCTGGTCGTTAGAATAAGCTAGAAAATGAAGCTTTAATCAGAAGCCACTAGTCTGGAGCTATTTGGCAGCTCACCTGGCAACAGCATTATACATGACACATTACTGCAAAAATTTTATTATCCCACTGTGCCCTGATTGTGCTCACAAAATTATGGCGATAACTGTCACTGTTGGATTTCTGCTGGTGAGGCAAGAACACTACTGTAATGCTGGCTGCGGCAGTGTTAATGAAAGACAATCTTCGGGTATATGTTACTTGAGCTATCAAAAAAAAAAGACTGTATGATTTATAGAATGCCAAGACATTCCTGAATCTGGAAGAATTCAGTTCTCCAAACAATAATTTTAAGATACACAAGGTCCATCACTTAAAATGAGAATTCTGTATTGCTAGATTACTATACAGCTGATCAGTAGCTTTTAACACATATTCAACTCTGCACATCAGTCACGTGATGTCACCCAACTTTGTGCTTACTGGTTATAGGAATTTTACCCATTAAGAAGTAGCCTCCTGCCTTTGTTCACATCAATACCAGGGGAGTTTAAGGATACTGAATTCCCATGCAGGATAGAAATCAAACAATACTGGAACTTTCATAGCAACAAACGTTAGTGCAGTTTACATGATTGAGTAGCCCAAGCTTTGTGTTGCCTACAGACATGAGCAAGGAAAAAGATGTTTTTCCAGATTATTTGACATTTGTTGCAGGATAACACCATGTGGCTGAGCTCATGGGTTTATATTTACATGCCTGTTCCTGAGATCAGACATCGATACCTATCCAGGAATAGCCTCTGACTTCTGACATTGGAAACTCAGTTTCGGGTCCCTGCAGCATTGGAATCAGCCAGGAATTTGAAACAATTGTCTCCCACATCTGAACAGGCTGCTCTAAATGCACTGCTGCTGAATGTGTTGTCTAATTGTGACTTTGCCATGTCAAACTAGTTGCTAATCACAAAGAAAGAGTTCCAACCTGGCAAACAACAACGTATGAGGAGTAGGGGAACTGGAAGAAGATGTCGATAAACAACTGGTGTTAAACAGTGTCACAGCAAACCAGCCTCTTGGGAAGACGCTCCTGTAACTTTCAATGCATTTATGAAGGCATTAGCTGTATGAAGGGAGGGGTACATTTGGTCAGTGCGGAAAGGCCTCATGTTTGAATGTTGTGCTGTACCACAAATTTTCACAGCTACATCTTCTCTGTTGTTGAAACTGCTTCTGCCTGTCAAGGAAGTGGGAGTTACCAAATTTGGCCAGTGGCCCTGCACTTCTCCTCTGAACCTCACTAGTGACATGGGGGCTTGAACAGATTTCATCTTTGTATTTTCCAAAATCTGGTTTACATTTTCTTTATCTCATTCAAGAGCAGGTAATAAAGGCTTGATTCAGTGGGTCAGGTCTCCAGGATAGCATAAACCAGCATGATCTGTGTTAAGGTGATTCTAATGAAGCCATTTCAGTTTACGCTGGTTGAACCTCTTGCCAACAATCTTACCCCAAAATGGCCATTATTCCATTCCATTTTGGCACATTTGCACTCCTGTGCTTCTCCAGATGACTAATGTTGTTGTTAGGAGTCAGGGAAAGGAAGCAAAACCATCTGGCTAATTGCATCCAAAACTAGACATTCCAAACAATCATATTCCCAAACCATCCATTCTTCCGGGGGTGGGGAGTTTTCATTGCTTTGGATTCCTAGCCTTATGGTCTGGAGCATATTGTCTCAAAGTTAAAAAGCAGGGAATCGGGAATTTGATGGCTTCTTACTTGGTGGCACTTGGGTAGGTAGATCCCCCAGTCCTGGCAGAAGGTGCACATAACTCAAGAGAGGAAACATTTAGACAATTAGTAGCCTGTAACACTTGCAGCTGGCAGATTAGGTGGCTCCTGCCCCCAGTAACACATTTGAAGCACTTGACACCAGCGAGTGCCAGACAAAGTGTGTTACTAAGCTGTGGATAAGCGTATCTCGAACAGCAGTAACTGCTGTAACTTACCCAACACATTCCCATACCAATTAACATCTTAACTGCACACACATTGCCTAAAGGATCTAGGGGATTTGACAAGGGATTAGTTTAGATAACTTGGCATTATTTTTATCGTGATCCTACCAGTGTGGTGTTGTCCCTCTATGAAGATATGCCTAACCGCCTTGTCTGGTAGGCACCAAGCTTCAATTTGTTACTGTTGCCTCCAGGTTAAGTTTTCAAATCTTGGCAAGTAGAAATAGGGACACTCCTGAGTAATATAAATACAACAGTCAGTTCCCTCACACTGGGCTGGTAGACATCTAGCATGCTGTAGAAATGCTTCCGCCATAGTTGCCTAGATAGCATAGGACTGGACTGGGGTGTCCCTTTCAGTCCTGTTTACCTGTAGAGATAAAAACATGAGCACAAATTGGAGGCTGCTTTGACTCCTTCAGCAAATATGAACAAACATTAAACAAAACAGTAAGTTGACTGTCTGGCATTGTCCACTGGGATTGCTCTTCTGCAGAAGAATTAGTTGGTGTCATTCCAAGGCAGATTCATATTCGCATTCCTGCAAAGCTCTCTAGGAATTAGACCAGTGTAAAATCAAAGGACCTACTCTGAAAGGAGACAAGGAGAGGACCCACTGACACTGAATGCATCTATAGGAACACATGAAGGGAAGGAACGGAGGGAATTGTATGGGAGAGTATATAGCTTTGATCAGTTTGTTTACGGTACTGCAATAAGATGTTAGCAGAGAAAATAAAGTGTCTTTGGGAAACCTAAAGAGTGAAGCTCCTCTCCGTGCCATGGGGATGTCTGAAACCCCTTGGGATGAAAATTCTTGATTCAAACTTTAGGATATTTATTGATTAAAACCAATAGCTGATGCTTTTTCAGTTCCTTTGATTCTAACACACTTGGCACAACAGAGCTGTTGTGCTAGAAGCGATACTTCTGGCATGCCAACACCTGAAGAGCTCCATGCAGAGCACCATGCCACACCACTGTTGCCGAGGGAAGGAAGAGTGGTGGGAATTAAGAATGCAGTTATTCAGCTGGCAATTTTGCTAGAATACAAAGAAAAACACAGCTTTTTTTTTTTTTTAAAAAAAGAAACTTATTAGATATTTAGTTACAAAATGTAGAAAGATTAAAAAACCCTAACACAGTAAGTTTTTCATGCTTCAAGGCAAGCACTGGGGATTTTCTCAGAATGAAATAGCTATTAATAGGATTAATTCAAAGTTATCATTGTACTTTCAGAAGTGCTACCCTATGATACCTTTAGGCCAAGATACAGCTTATTCCTCAGTCAGAGGCACCACCACTTTGCTTCTCGCAAAGACAGAAGATTATTGAAGTCTTACATGACAGACACTGCTTCTATCCTCTTCCCCTTCAAAGCCTGTAGGCACATCAGTCTCCTGGCAGAGTTGCATGGAGCTGTGGAGCACATCCTGGAGCTTCTGTATCAGACTGGGTAGCGCAGGGCCAGACCAGACAGCTCACAGCTTTGTCACTAACTCTGCCTTCAGTCTGGGAACTGAGTGTTTGAAATTGAAGACTTTTGCACCAATATACCGCATTACTGGAAATTTCCCAACTCTGCTGGCATTTCTATGTAAGAAACATAACCTGGTTTCAGACCTATTCTATGCATCTATCTAAATAGCAAAGCAATCTTACAAATGTTTGCTTCATTGAAGCAGCACTTTCAAAATTAGATGGCCACAATACTATGAGATGACAGGATAATACGACATCTTTTCTATAGTGAAATAAGAATTCCCTTTTTCTACAGTCAGTCTTTCCCTATATCTGAAGAGACCATCCTGTGTAGCTTTTTTTTAGCTTAAAGAAAATCAAACCAACTAAATGAGAACACCCAGCCAGTGCTTTTATAGGCCCAGTGCATCTTTTAGGTCTTTAAGGGTGCAGAATCTTCTTGGAAAGCTACTCCCTACAATCAGACTACATAATCTACTGTTGGAAGCAGGAGGCTTTCAAAACCACCCAGGGGTATTTTCAACTGCATGATTCTTATGAGGGCCAAAATTCTTCAGGGGTAGCACTGAAGTTACCAGTACCCTGTAGTTTTGACTCAGCCAGAGGAACTCTTACTGCACCCCAAAAGAAGGGAGGGAGTCAAATGTGCTTACCTACAACGTCTAGCTCATGGGAAAAAAATATCACCAAAATATTTCTTTGTCCTTCCTCTGAAACATGTAGAGTTGGCTGCCGCCTGACACCAGCCTGCACTAAAGAAACACCAGGTTTGATTGAGGTGTGTAGGTCCAGAGGACTGAGAAGGGTTTGCATCATAATGAGAGTATAGCCCCAGCCAGGGACTCCTTTCCCAGTGCTGTAGCCTGGAACGAAGAACTGAGACATATTTCTTCATGGTCAAATCTCTCCCATTCTTTCAGGAAAACACTCTACTTTTATCCACTTAGAAAAAGTCAAATGGAGCCCCTGGGAACTCCAGCAAGCAATGAATAGCAAACAGCTACTAGAAATGTGTCTGGTATGAGTATCAACAAGTAGACAATTATTTCCAAAGCTGAACATGTTTCTTAAAGAGACACCTCATGAAATTACTGAGGGAAATTACTTGGTCTATTAAGCATTAAAAAAAAATAATCCATGAGATTCTCTTAGTATCCAGTTTTGTTTCCCATTAGATTTTAGGGGCAGAAGAGCAGATAGATATACATTTGCTACTTACTTTGCTCTGCTCTGTTTTCATCTCCTACCCTTTTGAGCACAGGAAGCTTTAAGACTGCTGTAGTTAAATTCTGAATTTTCTCCTTTCTTTACCAAACATTTCAGCCTCACAATATGATGCTCTCTTTCCTAGCCTGTACCCTAATTTCCTCAGGGATTTGGTGATCCCAATGATTTTTTTCCTCAAAACAATTCCACGTACCATCCTGCTGCTCAAGGTCTTTTATGACAAGCTGCTATTGCTGAATGTCTCCCTCTTTTCTTTACACACCGAATTTACCTGCGAAGGAAGCCTAAACACTCAAATCAATGATGAAAAAAGTTAAAACACTTAATAGTTCAGCTACACAAACTGCAAGGTATCTTGGGGCTCAGATAATCCAGAGATTACTATGCACTACTGTTATTTGCAGCAGCCCTAAAACTGTTTTATTAGCTGGGTGGGAAGGAAGCA
>VZRU01021382.1:11926-28046 GCA_013398155.1 Pedionomus torquatus | reverse complement strand
CTTTCTCTGTTGAAGACTCCAGAGCTGGATAAAGTACTCCAGATAGGGTCTCACAAGTGCAGAGTAGAGGGGCAGAATCACCTCCTGTGACCTGCTGGTCGCACTTCTTTTGGTGCAGCCCACGATATGGTTGGCTTTCTGGGCTGCCAGCGCACACTGCCGGCTCATGTTGAGCTTCTCATCCATGAGCACTCCCAAGTCCTTCTCTTCAGGGCTGCTCTCCAGCCATTCTCTGCACAACCTGTATTTGTGCTTGGGATTGCCACGCCCCAGGTGTAGGACCTGGCACTTGGTTTGGGTGAACTTCATGTGATTTGCATTAGCCCGCCTATGAAGCCTGTCCAGGTCCCTCTGGATGGCATCCCTTCCCTCCAGCGTGTTGACTGCACCACCAAGCTTGGTGTCATCAGCAACCTTGCTGAGGGTGCATTCAATCCAACTGTCCATGTCTCCAACACAGATGTTAAATAGCAGTGGTCCCAGTACGGACCCTTGTGGGACACCACTCGTCATCAGCCACCACTTGGACATTGAGCCATTGACCACAACCCTTTGAGTGCGGCCATCCAGCCAGTTCCTTATCGATCGAGTGGTCCACCCATCAAACCCATGACTTTCTAATTTGGAGACTAGGATGTCATGAGGGACAGTGTCAAATGCTTTCCTTAAATCTAGATAGATGACGTCCATTGCTCTGCCTTTCTCCACTGAGTTTGTGGCAGTACCGTAGAAGGCCATCAAATTTTAGGCAGGATTTGCCCTTGGTGAATCCATGTTGGATGTCTCCAATCACCTCCTTATTTTCCGTGTGCCTTAGCAGAGACTCCAGCAGGATCTGCTCCATGATCTTGCCAGGTACAGAGCTGAAAGTTTCCTGAAAACAAGCAGTGAGTTCTATTAGTGTGAAAGTTGAAGCGAAGCACAACCTTTCCATTTGCTGTCTGGGCTTTATGCCAATGGTGCGAAATTGGTTGCAAAATGCAGTATGGGGAATCTCCAGATGAAATACTTGCATGCCACATTTGAAGCTGCAAGAAAAGTTTAAGTCTGTGAAGTTGAATTTTGCCATATGAATTAACATGACATATGCAAACCTGCTTAGCTGAGTCAGCTCATAATTCTCTTTCTTCTGTTGTTTCTCAAGTAACAGAAAGACTTCAGTCTTTGCACTTAAAAGACTCAACTTCAAACTGTCCTTACCTATATTAATTTAGAAGTCTTTTATGTTCTCACTGTTTGACTCCTTTAATCTTTGTGCCATGAACAGTGGAAGACATCATAATGCTTTACTCCTCTGCTTCAGCAGAAGTAATATTGTTGAACTAAATGGAGCTGACCACTGATATGAAATTTGTGAAAGTGAGAAGTTGACAGAGATAGAACACCATCACCCTACCCTTTCCAAAGGATAAGTGTTGAGGTTCAATTTTGCTGCAGAGCAACCTGCTGCAACCTCTACTCTCTATCTGTTTCTTGATGGCTGCATTTACTCTTCTGAATTGTGCCATTTGTTTCTGAATACCTCCAGCTCCAGAGATGAACCATAGTTTTGACTTGGAAAGCTTCACTGAATTCACTTATCTGAATTCACATGGCCCTGGTTAGTTAATTTTACACAGAGAGAAACTAGAAATGATACTCAATAACATTACTGCCTGTCTAGTGAAAGACTTGCAAAACAGAATATTTCTTTATAATTCATGAAATTATTCTATCAGATTAAATATATGAAACTGTCTGACAGATATTGTTGATTTCTTCCCATAACATCAGAGCACATTTGGCACCCATGTTTTTTCCAGTTTTCTCCTGTTGTTCGTAATTCTCTCTCTGTTAGTTCTTAATAAGAGTAGTTCATAAGTAATGAGTCTCAGTTGCCTCAAAGCAAACAGATTTACATAGCAGAATGAAATGCTCAGTTTGTGGATCAGGTCATTAACAGAAAGAGTGAAACCTGGGAGCAACATGTTTGTATTCTGAGTAGTGATTAGGTATTTTGAGAATTCAGGCACCATAGTGTAAAAGTTTGCAGAGAAATGTCATTGTCCTTTTACAGCATTGAGAAAGAGAAATCAGTCAAATGTCAGCTTTTCTTTTCCTTAGAAAGATTAGAAATTCACAGTACCGACCACAGAAGCATCAAAACTTAACACCAAGTATACTTCATAATCTCAGCAATTGAAGACTATGCTTTTTTTGAAGTCTTGCATAAAAACAAGTCTTCATTCCCAGTTTGTGAACATTCTGAAGTGACTCTGTGTTCCTTCCCTTTACCCACCTCCCAAGCCCCACAGAAACCTTGTCAACCAAATCAAATGGCTGGTGGAAATCTTCATCTTGAATTCTTACCAAGTTCTTACCAATTCTTACCAAGAAATTCACAGGTTGAACTTTATTTTGCTGAAAGTGGACTGGAAACCCAGGTGCCTGGTGCCCCACAGAGAATGGAAAAGAAACAAGTGGATGAGAATTCACACAAAACAGCTCTCTTCTTGCAGGACTGGGCAGCACACTTCTGTTTCAGTATATCACAAATAAGATGGCTACACCAGCTCATTCATGTCAGTGAGTTTTTTTGTCCACTCCTGCTGGAAAAAGTATGCCAGACTGCAGACAGCAGGCTTTACGGTGCTGCCTCCCTTAGAGAGTCTTCCTTCCTCTACAGGTGGAAAAACAAGGCCTATTTAAGGATGAGTCTGGAGGTGACCACCATCAGGAGAAGAGGGTTGCTGAAACCTGTGTTGAGAGAGGAAGAAAGGAATCCTCAGCCGGTCTCACAAACAAACTGTGGACTTTCATTGATTCATAGACAAAGCAGGTACAATTCCTTTTTCAAGCGCACACCACAACTAGAAATCCGAAAGCTCATCTGGTTAAATTTAGCTCCTGCTTCACAGGGCCGGGTAGAGGGATGCTGATGTGAAATTTACTTACACATCTCCCCAGTCTGCTCTAGCATCTGTCTTTCAGCTTGTATTCATTTGCACTTAATTAATGATACTGTGAGATCCTCAGACAGTTCCTGAAAACATTTGAAGATCATTCTGAAAAAAAATGTATTTACAATCCTGTATCTGTTGGGTACTCATAGGCAATAAATTCAGAAACATATTTTGTTTGTAAGCATTGCAGTCAGTAATGTTCTACATTATGGTAATACTGGCAGTGTGTGGCACTTTGGGGTTTTTTTTATGTTAATAATTAAGGAAACCAGTCAGGTCTATTCATTTACTCAGAGCACAATTCCAAAACTTCTTTTTTTCAGTTCTTTACTGACTTATTCTCTCTGGCCTCTGAAAGAATAATTTCTTAAAGTATATGAGTACAGCATCTTACAGTTGTATTGGTTGTATTGCACATAGAAGGTATTCTCCAGTAAAAAACCCACTGCCCCAAATAAATACAGGCTTAGTAAATCACTCACACTTCCGTTGGATCTACTAGGACTTGGGAGACAGTGGAAGAAATAAAATTACTCACTGCTTTGCTTTCCTATCTGATTCACAAAAAGAAGAATAATTTCAATATATTAACAGTCAAAGACAATGTATAGAACTTGCACAAGAGAACTTCTTCAAACACTGAACACTAATAAATCTGAAATTGCACCTAGCTTTAACACATTGCAAAGTTACCTCTGAAGCAGTCCTCAGCCTTCTTTCTGCCTTTTTCTGGACACCATTTCTCAACAGTGTCCATCTTCCCACACTTGTAGATGAAGCAACTCCTTTTCTTCTCGTCTTACAAGTGACCAGATGTTCATTTAGCACCTTATGAAACTCATTTCAGATGGTCTTCTCTGTGGTTCTCCATTTGACACAAATTACATTGGGGTACAAGACATCCAGAAGTTTCAGTTCCAGAAGAATTTTATCAGTTGTGAAAACAAATCTTATTCCATAGAGTCCAGATGGCCAGTGTCTGAATTTACAAGTGCAGCGGGGAGATGCTGGTTACTCTCTTTCTGTGGTTAACATAAAACTCTGCAGACCTGCCGTGTATGCAGCATGGAGAATCATGTAACAGAAGTAACACGTAACATGCTTTGTGTGGGGAGCAACGAGGATGATGAGTAAAGCTGTGTCTTACTGATACTGTGAATGGGTTTGGGTCAGTAGCTTGGCATGTGAGCTCAGGTTCTCTCAGTCCCTGCTCTCTTTGCAGTTATTCCACAATAAGCAGGGCTGATTATAAGGAGACAGAATAGGCAGCTGTCAAACTCAACAAGCTACTGGGGACCATGAGATACTAATGTCCCATAGCCTAGATTCCCTTTGGTGGAGCTGGATAACCTCAGCTAGCAGCTCCTGCAGGATTGCCTCTGGGTATGTGTAACAGGTGGTAACTGCTGGGGGGATCCCTACCAGAAGGCTTTCTAGTCCTTCTCCTATCATTTGGCAAGCTTCATTTTTCATGATCCCGCAGGTAGAAAAGTTCACTTTTGTCTACACAGTTGGGAATACTGGAACTGGTTGTCAAAATAGCCTATGTTATGTAGCACACTTTAAGATTCAGTCCTTATTATATAAACTTAAATCAAATGATATGGTAGAGTAGATCTGATAATTATTATGGACATTAAAAATAGAATTGTATTTAATAGGAGGAAAAGATAACTTTGCAATGTCCTAAATTTATATATAGTGTGCCTCTATATAAAGCACTTTGAATCAAATTAGGAAGATTAATTAAGATTTCTCCTTTAACTGCCCTAATAAATTTAATTATAGCATTAGAAAGAAAAGCTTCTTCAATCTTATCTACAATCAAAAAAAAAAAAGACTAGCTAGACTGTGCATGCTGCATGTGCATTGCTCTAGTCATAAAGGTCTTTTCACTTATGACTATTAGACCCTGCAGAATATTAAAATTATTATATTGCTAACAAACTGCTAAGTTTCAGGCAAATTGTGCATGAGATGGTGTATCAGAGGACTCATGTGGATAGAAATCCAGGTATTTTAGTATCAGTTGTTGTCAGGAAAAATATCTGGTAACCAAAACTAAAGTGATCTAATCCTATTTTCTTAATCTTTTGTTGTGTTCCTTCAAATGCAGTGCTAGTAAATACCTTTCAAAGTGAATTTTCTTGCTTGGACTTTTTTTATTGATCAAAGGGAAACTTTGAAGCAGTGGTACTTTGATGGAGAAGAACCTTTCCATGTCTTTCTTCTTAGAGTAAGCAGCTTTACACAGTTTGTTTTCTTCTGGTTAATACAGTAGAAACCAGGGATTTAACTGCATAAGACTCTTGTTTCCTTATATAGGCTTTAGTTGCATGACAATGTAAAGTATTTGTAACACAAAATTGCTGTATTAGCAAATTCTTTCAGTGTATTCCACTAAATGTAGAAGTTCATAATACAGACTTTTTTCTAACTGTAGTAGAACAGTGTGAAAAGTAATTATATATTTAGATAGTTTTCTTGTAATTCTTTGTTGATTTGTCTCAGTTATGAAAACATAATTTTCTCCTCATTTGGCCGTAATTTTCTGCACTGTATTTCCTGCATTGTTTATAAATTAAATGTCTTAGTTATCTTCGAAATTTTCAAAGTGCATGCCTGTCCCTGGACTATCCGTAAATCCTTTTTCATAAGTAGTGTTCGTGTTTTACTCATCAGCAAAGTAACATTAAAAATGTGTCAGGTGTTCCTGGAGATAAGCTTATTCGATGCTAAATGTCCAAGACTGTCACAAACACTGTAATAGTTCTAAAAGGATGTTTACAACTTACTTTATTATTATTTAGTTTAGTTTCTTTACCAGGTGCGCTTACATACTTGTTTTTTTAAAGATGCACAGATTTTAATCACAGAGGTAAGGGCTGTAACAGTCTTTGTGAACACTGACTAGCCACTGCATTCTTCAGAAGTATCCTGAATACTGAAAACACTGATTTTATTGATGAGAACCAAGCATTAGACATGCCATGTATCTCATATCTTGAGCTTCTGCAGTTATGCTGGCATAATTTTCTGAATAGACCTGCTGTTCCTGAGGTCTCACACAACCAGCTAACTTGGGCTTTAAAAAAAAGTGACGATAAAAACTAGAAGAATCTCCAAGGTAACAGCAAAAAGGTAACCAAGCAATAACCTACAATACTGTCAGATTACTTGCAGATTCTTTAGTGCTTACATGTGTGAATAGTTCCAGGGGGAAGGCACAAGATCAGACTTTGCATTTACATGATATATGGATGTGCTTTTTTCATAAACAAAAAGATTTTTTCTGTGCCAAAAATAAGTGGGTTTTAATGCTGTAAGTTTTCTTAGTGAGTATGAGATGATACAGTTGCCTGCCTTCAGGAAGAGGGCCATATTTCTTCTACTGGCTGAGAACTTCAGGGATGTGGAATAAATAAATAGTTTTGAATTCAGGTCTTAGCAGGGGAGTTTGAACTGAAATAACTTTAAAAATATTAAATAAGTATATTTTTAACACTGCTTTGTAACAATTTACTTCCATCTTTATTTTCAGTCAGAATCCCAACTCAATCTTATTATTGCTGTTTTTAATGTATTTGCTTTTAAGTAAGCAAGCCAGGGGGAGAAAATTTGAGGTCTGCCTGTGTTTACAATTAAACAAGTTAGCTTCTCTGTGAAGCATCTAACCTCCTTACTTTACCATGAAGTTCATCAACAATGGAGAGGTAAACAGTATTTGGTGTGGGAAGACAGATGAATGTTGTTCTGCAAGGCCTATTCTGATTAAAACTTCACAAGGTGCCTGAAGATACTCTTGCAGAGCACTCCAGAATTTAAAAAGTGAGTGTTATGGCTAGAATTCTTTAGCCAGATTTGCATGTAGAAGAATAAAGGTAGATGGTATTTCAGAAAGCCTTTTCCTAGCAAAATACTTTAGGGAAACAAGAAATGCAAGGGAACCAAGATAACTCATATTTGGACCTACACACTTTAATGCTCTTAGTCTCAGTCTTGTGGTTTATTTAACAGGAGAATATTAAATTTCTGCAAATGTTTACTGCTGCATACAAGCACCTTGACTTTCTTACCATAGTGGAATGCAGCTACCTGGGAAAATCACGGCAACTGGCTTAGAAAGCAGCGTTTTATTGCTAATGCATGTACAGGATGCACAGAAAGAGGGAATATTTAAAGGGCAGAGAGTGTGTGACTCCTGTGAACTTTTGTAGCTTTAAGGAATAGAAAAGGGACAGGGTTTAATATGTTAGCTTGTGTATAGGAGGGAAGTATGAGAATGTGCAGAATGAAGGTTTTTTGGTGTTTTTAATTCTTAAAAAGTCCGCGGGTATTTAATTTAAGAAAGTACTCAAGTCTGTTCTTAGCATTGTGTCAGTATGTGCTTGTTTAGGTTTATTTGCCTCTTAACAGGTGTTTCCATCTTTGTGCTTCACATACAGTAATTCCAGAATTTCTTTCTTGCTATCTCTGTGTAAGGCTCAGTGAATTTCTGTCAGTGATTGGCTCCCTGGTCTGAAGCCCATTGATTTTGCTGATTATTAATTTGTTTCCCATTTTATTTTTATTCATTATGTTGGCAACCTTACTATTCTTTTTTGCTCTTTTTGAATGTAATTTGGAAATACCCAAGCTTGTTGTGTCATTACATAATTTTTCCAGTTCTCCTGGAGGGCAAACCAGAAGGTAAACTTAAATCTGCAAATGATAACAAGAAAAATTAAGACTAAGCAAGAACATCAGTAGAAATTTTCTTCTAATGACAGTCTTTAGTATCCAAGTAAAATATTAATGCCTGATATTTTAGGCACTATCACTGTTGGGAAGGGCACTTACATCTACTTTAGAAGTAGGAGATTAAAAAAAAAAAAGTAATATCAAGAAACCATTTGTAACAATTCAGATTGAGAGTGAAGTTTCTAACTTAAATCAGTCATTTTACTCGTCTTTTACCTTTACTTTTTTTTTTTTTTTAAACCAGATGGAGATCTATTACATCTATTTTACTGTTTTACAGAATTCTCTCTATCTCTTCTCATTCCTCTAGAAGATAGAAAGCCTTATGTATCTGTGAAACAATAAAATCTGCAGTTTTAAGTAGCACATTAAAGGACATTCATATGAATAAGAGACTAAATCCATGCAGTAAATATGAAGAGAATATCATTGAATGTAACACAATTCAACACAGGCCACAATGTTCTTCAAGTGATACTCTTTCAACAGAGTCTTTCTTTTATAAGATCATTAGTTTCTCAAAGAGCCAACAATCTTATTGCTGGCATTAAAGAGTACTGACTTTCCCTTTTGAGTCTTGATTCTGTGTATTATGAAAACTTAATTAGATATCAACATTAATAGACTTGTGGGGATTATTTCTGCTGCATTTGGTGAAGGGATTTTACATCTAGTTTACATCTAATTATTAGTCTCTTTCTTATTACTGTTACTTGATTGTATATATCTGTGAAGGCATGTTGTGTCTATGATCCCATTTGATTGACTGATCATGTTATGCAGTATGTAGAACTTAATTCTGTGATGAAGCACTAGACAGTGTGATTAATTGTTCCACTCATGGATATGTTAAGACCAGCTCCTGCTTACAAGCTTTTTGGGAGCTTTGCAAAAAATCTCTTGCAACTGCTAAGACTGGAGGGGAAGGCAGTATGTCTTTTTCTTTTCCATCTGTGCTTGCATCTTGTTGTTACTTACAAATTTAACTGTTGCTGGATGTATTACTGCTCTTTCATGTTGATGATAATGCTGCTGGCTTGTAACACTAGCCTGGGATCTCCTCCCAGATTTTCAGGATTCTGGATTATTTTGTGCATGGATTTTACAGCTTTGCCATTCCTTCAGTATTCTTTGTGTACTTACAACCATAAGTGAGGGTTAGATTCAGCAAAATTTTGAATACTCTGGCCTTGATTTGATGAAAAAATATAATTTAATGTTCTGAATTATTTTGACTCAAGTCTTAACAAAATTGTATGTATATGAATCTGTATAATGCTCAGATGTGGATTTATGAAGTGCACAGAGCTCACAGGCCTTCGCTGCCTTTAGCTGGCTTGTGCTTGCAAGGGAACGAGGGAGCACACAGTGTGAGGTAACTGCACTCCCTTGAAATAAGTAGCACCACTTTGGTTCTCAGTAGCTTAAGAACTAGCCCTTAAACCTAGGAGAGGTTTAAACTGCACCCCTAGCCTTGGAGCCAATGCTGAGTATAGTTCCTTAGGTTAGACAAAGCTTCAAACAAATCCTATCACGTTGCTGCTGTCCTGCTTTTGTATTTGTCTGTATGTCTCAGCAACGTATCCTCTGGTCCTCTGAAAGAAGGGGCCTGTATGCTATTTCCCAGGCAATTGGTTGAACCTTCTCTGTTACTTGGTTTCAAATATGGGAAATGTTTTGGAAGACTACCAGCAGTGGAGTGGGCTTGCCAGTGTCCTTGCAAAATGGTTGAATTTGTGGTTGACCTAAAACAGAACTCTGTTGTTAACCCACAATTGCAGTCTGCCAGCAAGTTATTAATGCACACCAGAAGCTTGATTTTTATTTTTTCTATTTTCTTTTAAAATCTTTAAAATCTTGTATCTAGTCTAAAGGTACAAGTTGCTGTCTTACTCTTTCATTCAGTTAAAGGATTTTATGATTTTCCGAAATGAATGACTAGCTTATGCACCTGTAATACGCAAATGGAAAAGTTAAATCTTGCAGAAAACTAGTAATGCTGCATTTTATTTTGCTATAAAATATAGGAAATGCTTCAAGGAATGAACTATACTTCTGTATGTTCTCAAATGTTTTGTTTTTATAATGCTGATTTATATTCTAGCTAGTTTATTGTGGGGTAGGGAACATGGGCGCAAGCGTTCCCAATAATGTTTAGGATGTAACATAGTGTGGTTGTTGAATTTAGCCATTGTAGCAGCTGAGCACACTGCAATGCTCTGGTGTTCACATTCTTACAGAAACTTGCTTTGGTAATTCCAGGGATTAAATGAGGACAAGGAAGTATTCTATGTATTATCTATCTATCTATCTATCTATCTATCTATCTATCTATCTATCTATCTATCTATCTATCTATCTATCTATCTATCTATCTATCTATCCATCCTTTCATTGAGTTAGCTTTTCTGATCTTAGCATCATCACTTTAGAAAATTCCAGGTATTTCTGTAAATAACAGAGAGAAGATCGATGTAGCACAAGTGAGGCTCTTAAGGAACTACTCAGAAAAATGAGTGGACTTTTTTTGTTTGCTTTGGTTTCTGACTCTATTCATGTGGGATTTTTTTATTCTGCTCTAATTATATGTGTGTTATCTGTGAAACTGGAATCTTTTTGTAAAAGTAGGAGATAATCCCATGACCTAAGGTAGTGTCATTGCAGATTTTACTTTTTCTTTTTTTAGTCTATTGACATTACTTGAGGATGACCTGAATTTTTTTCCTATCTTCTTGCCTACACATTTTTATTAATGAAAGATAGACCTTAACTTCTAAACAGAACAGGGTGATATATAGAGCTTGATTATACTGTTTGCTGAGGTAATCTTTCAGAAATGGTCCTGAGAATTATGCCAGTTTATGTTTAATTATGTTAGTTTATTATTTAATTGGGCAATTACATGCCCAATTTTAATTGTGAAAGAACTTATTTGCATGACCAGTGCTTGTCCAGGAGTACCTCATCACCCTTGGGCTTTCCATGACTTCTATCATAACAGCCTCAGCTAGCTGCCTGCTGCTTTCCTAATACCTCTGCCTGGTAATGATGATGACAGAGCGTGTAACAGAAAGTTGATTAAATTCCTGGAATTCACAAGGACCATAATCCCTGCATGCAAGAGGACAGTTTGTCGGTAATATCTTTGTTACATCCTCCAATTTCTGATTAGAATACCAATCAGATATCTTGTAAGAGCTAAGATGTAGTTGAAAACATTATGTCAGCAGGAGTCTTTAGCTACAGGAAGTTAAAACATTTTTAGCACAATATGAGCTTATATTTTCTGAGCTGTTCACACATGCAAGTACTTGTTGTGAACTACTGCATCTAGTGACTGTGGTCACTAGTAAGTTTTGTATGAGTACTATCAGTTCTTCTGAATTCTTAAATCACAGCTTTCTAGAATTCATGTTAAACTGACATCTATTTTTGTGTGTTTTGTGGTTTCTTTACCTTTATGAAGGAGCTAGACACTACAGATACTGTGCAAATTAAATTCAGGAAAAGTGACCTAAGTGCACAACTTTATTCTTGGCTTTGGTTTATAAGAGAGATTGTGATTTAAACTTTTCTGAAGGAAGAAAGCTATTGTTCTGGCCTTGTACATTACAGATGATTAGAAAATGTGAAACAGGGTTTTTTCTTTATGGTCAGAAACATGCAAACTGAAAAGAGAGAAAATTTTACTTCAAAACCGTCTTGATGATAAATATTCTTCCAGGAGAGCTTCCTTTCTATTTCATTTGTTTCCTTATTCTTACACATGCTCCTCATTCCGGTCAGACTCCTTCACCCATGTTCCAGTCAACTCTACAGTGTCCTTTCTTCCCTCAGGTCTGTTCTCTTTCAGCATCTTGGCTTTTTTTTCTTTAAAATCTTTTAAAGCTTTTGCTTTCCTATCTGTGCAGCTTTCTCCAGTGCACACAAGAAAGTAAATATAGATGCCACATCTACAGGATTGTAAAATCACCTGGAAAAATGGTGCCCATGGGCTGAATGCCAAACAATCCAGAAATAAAATAAGCTGATCCATTAAGACTGTAGAACTGAGAAAATATTTGGAAAACAACTTACCATTTTCTCTTTTTTCCCCCTTAACTTTCTGACTTTTCCTTTACTTCCCAGATAGGGGTCTTTAAGGCTTAGGTGCATCTTTTCCCTTGTCTTTTCTTGGAGACATGCTTTTGAGTAAATAACTTACCAATCTTCTCTGCTTTTGGGTTGAAATTCCAGTTTGCTCCCACTCTCAGACCATTTAGTAACAGCTGTTCAGTTCACCAACTGTCATGTTTTGGTCCCATTATGATTTAAAATATATCAGAGTTTCTTCTCTGTGTACCTAGAACTCAGAGTGTTTCTCCATGGCCAGGTCTAGGTAAACCTCTGGCTGAGCTCCTGATATGGTCTTTGGTACACATGGACATATCAGCCACTCCTTGCACCACGGTATTGTATTTGTTTGCAGTGGAGAAAGAGGAACATCATGATCACTGTGTGAACACAACTCTGAAGAGCTTCTTCAAAACACGTATATCCCTAGAGCACATGCTCTTTTAGCCTCTGTTTCATCTTCTCAGAGGAAAAACTTCTATAGTAAGCTATTCGCCCTTCCCTTGTCTTCTTCTGTTCTTCCTGATACGTAAGTGAAAAGTGAAAATTCATCAGCCTCAGGCTATTCCCAAAATAGTAATTGTGAGGAGTGCTGCATGTATACATAAGAGGCAAAAGCTGGATGTCTGATGTAGAATGCAGAGGTCAAATGTTATGTTCCAAAAGATGCTTACTAATGGCCATCAAACTATTTCTTAATTGTGCCATTCATTTAGTCTTATTTTGTTGAAAACATTGGGTCATCAGATATGGTCTAGTTGGGGGTGTCCCTGTGACTGCAGGGAGGTCAGACTAGATGACCTTTGGAGGTCCCTGCTGGCCTGGATGATTCTATGATTCTATGCTCTTCTATTTCTGTTTTCTTCACTGTAAACCTAACGGGAAACAATGGCATTGAAAAGCACGGAAAGATCTTGAGATTTTGTACTTGCATTGCATGGAACAAATCCCATGAAATGCTTAAGACTCTACTTCAACTATGCAAAAGATGTGGATGACTTGCATGCTTGAGTAAAAGATTAGATAAATAAATGCTCAGATTTACACTTGGGGTAATTAACCACTTAATTAATTGTTTAGCTGTAATAACCTACTTTGTTCCTCAGCCTGTTTCTCTCCCATCCTGAGTTTGCATTTTGGCGGTTTTATTTTGTTTTATACCTGCACTGAACACATTTCCAAGGTAAGTTAGTGTGACACAGAACCAAAATCACAGTGAGGGTTAACAAAGAGGATATAAGGTGCCTCTAAGCATTGTAGCAGTTTGTATAATGAAGGCTGACTTACTGCTGTATAGAGACATCCTAGAGTAAAGCTCTCAATCTCTGTCTTTACTAGTATTGTCCTTTAGTTTTACTCTTTTCTTAGTTGTCTGTGTCTTCAGTAGGTGAAGTTGTAATCCCATTCCATGTCAAAGGGCAGTACCTGTTCTTCTGTGTCAGTGGAGAGATAAATGTGTCTTCAAAAATTGTGTGTGTGATTACTTTTTCTGGAATTGTTCCTGGGAGGTGTGCAAGAACAGACTTAATGTTCCTTGAAAGTCATACTGATGCAGTTGCACAACACCTAGAACATTTGTCTCCCTCCCCTCATCCTGGGTACCTTCATGGACAAGAGTCTCCTGAGGTGAATCAGCTAAGACAAACATTTGTATCAGCAGTTAGTTTGCACGACTGTGTATTTGATTAAACCTAGTAATAATTAAACAGATGAAGCAGGTCCCTTTTTGCTACTGGTCATGCAAAAGAATTTAAAAAATGAATGGTTTCACTTACCACTTCATTAATTTCTCTGGATGTAACCTATACTGGATGATGTATTATATCTCATTGATTCCTCATAAAGCTTCTGGTATTGAGATCTGTATTTCTCATGCCACTTTTGAAGTCAGACTATAATTATTTGTTCTTCAAAAAATTGCAGAAAATTATAATCTAGTCTGTTTCCAGAGTTAAGCTGGTAGAAAAATATTCTGTAGTGCCCATAGCAACCATTCGTGTTTTAGCTGCATTTGAATAAAATTTTCTACTCAAGCTTTGACCACACATTTCAAATAAGTGACTGGAGGAATACCGTGTATCCACTACTATTGTGTTAAAGACAGTGCATCCTGCCTTTTCCCACTAGTGTTTTTTATGATGCAGTTCTCTACGAATTTGTTCACTTTCTCTGTGAAGCTTCTGATACTGTGTACATCCACAACTTGCTAGGGCAGCAGGCGTTATGGAGATTTTACTTTTTATTTTAACAAAGTGTAAAGCAGTTTCCAGTTCTCTGGCGGCTTCCAGCCTTTCTCCACAGTTGTTGACTCACCTATCCCCTGAGCTTTACTTTATCTTCTTAACATGGCCTGCAGCCTCAATTCACACCTGCTGCTAACTGATGAGGCTTCATTTCTGATCTGTTATGCTGAGTCTTCCTACTTTGATCCTGTTTCTCTCTCATCAGTTTGAATTGAGGGCTGTCAACTGTGCCTGTCACTTGGTCTTTCCATGACATCTAGACTACTAGCTTTGATGCTTCCTTGTCTCTTTTCAACTTTCAACACATTTTCTTTTGTCCCACGCGTATTCTTGCAGGTTGTTTTGATTTCTCATTCATCTATATCCTTTGGGGTCTCTGTTCCCATCCCACAAGTTCACTCTGTCAACTTGCAACCTTGTCTTCTCTTGTGGGCTCTGTTTTGTCTCAATTTTAACCACACCTATGCTCCAGCTCTGTTGTCAGTCTCACAGTGTGGTTAGTGCTACATTAGGTATTTGTTCTGCCCACTGCTGTTCTACCTACCTTGATAACCAGCTGTATTTCTCCCTTGCCTCTCTGCTGCTATTGACTTGCTTCTCAAATTGCCTTCTCCTCCTGCACTTCTCACTCTGTGCAGTGTGTCACTGAGACATCGTATGATGAAGTGCAACATAACTGCTCTCTTCCCAGCTCATCTTCCCTTCATCTTTTTACGGTTCTTTTACTCCTCTTGAGGTTCTGACATCCAAGTTGCATGTAATGAAGCCATTTCCTGGGGAATCCATTTTCTAATGCGGCCATTCAACCAAAATCCTTACCTGGGCCACCATCTCTTTACCGCTTGCTTACAATGATAGGCTTTTCTCTGGCCTTGAGAAATACTTTTTGTAGCAGTGCAGAATGCACAAAGATCAACTTTTTCTCTTCACCTCTGTTTCATTATATTGTCAATTATAGATGCATTATCCTCACTGTCAGAGCACTCAAGTTCCCTTGCTTATTGATTTCATTTTATTATTTGGTACAGAGAAACTGAACTCTTTTGAACAGGTCTTTTTATAAGTTCTATTAATTTATGAGATTTCTTTCAAGACAAGAAATTGACTTTCTCCCAATGTGCTACTTAACTTAAATTTGGGAAGAGCTCTCTGCAAGCATCTGCAACAGTGCTTCATTCTCTTCCTTCACAGACTGTTCTCCATTAAAGTGCTTGTAAATGCTAGGGCAACAGACAAGTTGCTGCTGTGTGGAAATCAGACATCTGTTTGCTATATGGTCTCATTTCTTAGTATTTTGTTGCTGAGTCTCTTATTTGTTCTTTGCCTTAGAAAGTGTGCTTTTTGGAAGCATCCTGAGTGTGTGTTCACTCTTGGTTGGTGTGAAATCCTCTTGGTTGTTGTTTGTGTTGTTTGAGTGGTTTTAATCACTTCAGATATTGAAGTAACAAGTACCATAGCATCTCAAACAGGAATTTAGTACTTCTGTTTCCAGGGTAGAGTTTGGATGCTCAATGGATTTAATATCAGTTTTCAGTTACTGGGGTCATGAGTGCCAATTCAAAGATAAGGACCAACTTTACAAATATACCCAAGGGAGACTTAAAAATAGCAATTGCTTATCTTTTCACAGTACTATGATATCATGAAATTGTTCTATTGTGACCAAAGACCTCATTAATGGCTTGCTCTTTCTGGTACAAACAGAGGAATGGAATATCAGACATAAGAATGCATAGTTCTATTGGCAGGAATATTTACATTCACTGAAAGTGTGATTTCTATGCACTTAATAGGGCAGTCTCATTTTCAAATATTGCCTGTTCACAAATCTGGATTTTACTGACAGGTGATAAATCTAACAGCAGTAGTTTGATATGAAAGTAGTATTATTTCTCTTTGAAAGTTGAATTGTTGTCTATAAGGGTGAGAGCCATTCTCTGGACAGAACTTGTAGATGTTTCTGTCTGCTTCAATGAAAACAGAAGCTCCAAGGAGCCTTTCTATTTGTGTGGGTTTTTTTTGAGAGAGAAAGTGATGTTGGGAGCACTTTTTTTTTTTTTTTATTTCTTTTCCCTTTATCAT
>VZRU01021382.1:0-11822 GCA_013398155.1 Pedionomus torquatus | reverse complement strand
TGTCCAGGTCCCTCTGGATGGCATCCCTTCCCTCTAGTGTGTTGACTGCACCACCAAGCTTGGTGTCATCAGCAAACTTGCTGAGGGTGAATTCAATCCAACTGTTCATGTCTCCAACACAGATGTTAAATAGCAGTGGTCCCAGTACGGACCCTTGTGGGACACCACTCGTCATCAGCCACCACTTGGACATTGAGCCATTGACCACAACCCTTTGAGTGCGGCCATCCAGCCAGTTCCTTATCGATCGAGTGGTCCACCCATCAAACCCATGACTTTCTAATTTGGAGACTAGGATGTCATGAGGGACAGTGTCAAATGCTTTCCTTAAATCTAGATAGATGACGTCCATTGCTCTGCCTTTCTCCACTGAGTTTGTGGCAGTACCGTAGAAGGCCATCAGATTTGTCAGGCATGATCTGCCGTTGGTGAAGCCATGTTGGATGTCTCCAATCACCTCCTTATTTTCCATGTGCTTTAGCAGAGACTCCAGAAGGATCAGCTCTCTGTAGAGATTTAGCTTCTTGTCTTTAAAGATCTAGATCATGATGAATTTATTATTAGTAGAGAGAAGATGTAATAGTTAATGGTTAAGATAAATAAGACCATTGAATGTTAGGCCTAATTTGAATTATTCCTATTTTACCAGTAACTTTTGAACAATGAAAAAAACATTATTCGAACTAGTAGTCATTTCCAGCAATAGTTCCATCTACAACTTTCTCTCCCAGTAAAAATAAGCTATAGTGAAAAACAAGTGATGCCTGACAAATATAAATTCGCAGTTCAGACTCAATTGAGATTTGGGCCCCCTAAAACAAGAAAGACATTGAGGTGCTGGAGCGGGTCCAGGGAAGGGCAACAAAGCTGGTGAGGGGTCTGGAACACAAATCTTATGAGGAGACACTGAGAGAGCTGGGGTTGTTCAGTCTGAGGAAGAGGAGACTGAGGGGAGACCTTATCACTCTCTACAAATACCTGAAAGGAGGCTGTAGAGAGGCCAGGGTTGGTCTCTTCTCCCAAGTTACAGATGATAGGACAAGGGGTAATGGCTTCAAGTTGTGCCAGGGGAAGTTCAGGCTAGATATTAGGAAATATTTCTTTACTGAAAGGGTCATCAGGTATTGGAATGGGATGCCCAGGGAGCTGGTTGAGGCAGCATCCCTGGAGATATTCACAAGAAGTTGACTTGGTGCTCAAGGATATGGCTTAGTGTTGGGTGGTGTGCTGTGTTGTTTATGGTTGTTGGGTTTTTTGTGTGGGTGTTTTTTGGGGTGGTTTTTTTTTTTCCTTTCCCCCCCCCATTGTTTGGACCCATTGGTCCCTTCCAACCTAGGTGATTCTGTGATTCTGAGACAGAAATTGAAACATCAAGTTTTTCCTGCTTCTAGGATAAACTTTTCCATGTATATTGTATGAACTGCCATTACTGTGGATTAAGAATATGCATACCTGATAGGCTCTTTGCCCTTTTGAAATCAGCCAGCTTCTATTTCCAACACTTGACTAACTTTATCTTCAGCCTTTATCTTGGTCTTGAGGAACTGACATGCATAGATCTCCATAATGACTGTAAAATTTCAGAAGTAATGGCTGCAATGACATTAAATTGCTTGCATAGTCTGTTATAATGTTACTGTTTCTTCCCAAATCTGTATTGTGTAATTTTCAATTATTCTTTAAAGTCCACTTTGATGCAACCTGGAGTAGGATTGTGACTACATATTTAAGTACCAATTGGTATAATGTGTCATTCAGTTACTTCCCCTTGCACTTAAGTGCTAAATGTGAACAGAAATATGACTTGCTTACTGAATATGTCTCTTGTCAAGCAATCTTAGTCTTTCACTGAAAAGCAACTGCTGTTCATCACTGCACTCATAAAGGGGAAAAAGCTTTCAATTAAAAGAGTCAGATGATTCTTAATCTATTCTGATGGGCTTAATTTAATGACTCCTTTATATGTTCATGGTCCTTTTGAGGGGTTTGAGTTTGGTTTTTGGTTGCTGTTTTTTTTTTTTTTTTTTTTTTTTGTTTTTGTTTTTTTTTTTTTGTTTTTTTTTTTTTTTTGTTTTGTTTTAAATGCTGTCTTACATATAGGGGAATAATATATTGAAAAATATAGTGTGTTTTTTATAAACTTCACCTTAGACATTATTAAGATTCCCATTTTCTGGCATGAAATAATGAACTAAAACCATTCAGATAACCATGGGAAGACAGGTGGAAATTAAGATTAAATCAATCATGATTTATGAGAAACTTACAATATAAAATACTTGCAGTAGGACTTGCCTTCTGGGATTTTTTCATACCATGCCTCTGCCTGAGTAGTCTCTCCAAAGAGAATTGTCAGCTGTTACTCTAGCCAAAATAACCTAATATTGCAAAAGTAGCCATATGCTCAAACACCTCCGCATGAGATTTGTAGTATCTTAATTGTGATTAAGTCTGTTTGGCATGGACCACAGAGGGTCACCATAAAGGGCATGAACTTTTCCAGGTCTTTGCTGAGGGCAGGGTGGGCTACCCAGGAACATTTTGCTCTTATGGACACTGGAGGTGGGAAGTATGGATTTGAAGCTGGTTGTGGTAGCCTATGGATTGCCCACTATGGTGGCTTTCTGTTTGAGTAAGAACTTGGGGTTGATATTCAATGTCATCAGAAAATTGTTGATTGTAATTACCCAATTATGTGAAAGGCTTAAAAGTTACTAAATATCTTTTGTGTGTTCACATAAATACTGTGTTTGGTAATTTACTATATGGGCAGCTGCCGCAGCTGTAACTAAAAGTTTTTTAAGCATACATAGCCATAATTGTACTTTAATATATTTAGAGACATAAACCAGATACTTTTAGGAGGAAGAAGCTACAGTATATACTGTGAAAAATATTTCTTTTTCACTTCACTTGGGGCCCATTGTGCATGGCAGTATGTTCTTACTACCACCAGTTTGGAATATCTCATCACCTTCTTAGAAGTGGCTGTGTGATTCTCACAGCAGGTATCCAGCATGACACAGATCTAAGCATTACGAATGGAAAACAACTTGTGCAGCACATGACACCGAATTTCTTTTTGGATAGGGATGCTAAGAATAGTATTTCTAAAAAACCTTGGGTCTCTTTTCTGACTTTCACAAGGTTGTATCTCTCCTCAGCAATTTCCCAATTTTGAAAAAATGAACGTACCTAAAGTAAATCCTTGGAATTAAGCTTACATTTTTTTTTTTTAAAAAAAGGCACTTGTGGCTTGCATACTTGTATAGCTTGCATATTTATCTTGTCTTTAATTTTGGATGATACACATGATACAGACTCCAGTTCTGTCTGGGAGCTCATCATACACAAGAGCAAATGGGATACAAGTTCAAACAAATTGGTTTGAATCTGGAACTTACAGTGCTTCAGGGTAATATAATCTGAATTCTTATTATACTATCTAGTTTTGCAACAAGATTTCTCCTACAAGTTAAAGCAAGAACTCAGAAGATTTAAGTTTAGGCTTCCTTTGTATTCTCAACAGAAAACTGCTCTTTCAAAGTTTGTTCTTGTGTGGTTTTTTTTTAGTGTGTGTTTTGTAGGTATTCAACTAGATAGGAATTCCGAGTTTATTCATTCATTATAATTTCTGTGTGCAAGATGTTCACAAGTCATGTATGCTTTCGTGAACATCACAATGGGTGTCTACACAGATGTGATAACTGACATATTTTTGATAGCCTGGAAGTTCCAAAAGCTTGGGAGAAAAAGGAAAAGAATATTTCTGTCTTTTGAAATATTGTATTTTAAAAGTAATTTTGAAGTAAATTTCTGAATTTTCTTTTTTATCAATTGCTGCTTTATTTTTTGTTTCCTTAAAGCTGACTAATCTGGTGCAATTGGCATGAGTGCACTAAGTATTTTATTGAACATGATTCGAATATTTTTGCCACAGATGTTTGACTGAAAACCCAGCCCTAATTTTATCCTACTTGTGCTGTTCACTACCTTCTGTTGACAATCAGGAGAGCTTGCTGTGGGTCTTTTTAAAGAAGTTGATTGGGTTAACAGAAAGCTAAAAGGTAGCAAGAACATATATATGTAATTTGAGAGTTTGCCGTTATCGGTACTAAAAGTTAAAGGATATCAGAGGGATTCCATGAATATATACATATTACTGGAAGAGAGAGACTTAAGGTGCTGGGAGGCTCAGGTATTATTCATGGCCGATTCCGAGTGCTGTTTATTGTTTAGCCATTGTTATTGTTAATCAGTATGCTACAATGGAACACTGCTGACATAAAAATTTATTCAAATACTTCCTTGCTGACAGCACCACTTTTTGATATGGTTTACCACATCACAATGTGTATAACACAGAAGAAATTTCCAGAAGGCAAATATTAAATTCAGAAAAAAGTCTGGTCTCAGAGAATGTCTCTCCATGAAGGTATTTCTATTTGCTCCTCTGGGAAAGATACAAAATTTTCTGGACATAGCCTATAAAGAAAATGTTTGAACAGTCATGATGCTTCTCTTTGTAATTATATTGTACAGAGAAGGGATTTGTAGGCTGGAGAACATCCCAGTAGAATTCTTTATTGCAGGTTATTAGGAAGACAGCTGCACTCAATGCATTTCCCCCTTTTAAGCCTTGCCTATACTTGTGGATCTATTCTAAGCTATGAAAAGCTTAATACAAAATGAAAACAAACTTTTCCATCAGCCTGTACACGTCTGTGAAACTGTAAATGGTTCAATAACTGCTAATCATAGAATTAGAAGAGTGGACGTTATTTATTTATTGTGGAGGGTCTCAAGCAGAGTCAGTGGAGGCCATGGGTCCATGTGATGCCCACTCAGGACCTCCTCTGACCATCTCCTGAGGACGGATTTTACAAGAGGGTTCTCTGGATCTCAAGGAGTATCCAAAGCAATACAGAGGTTGTGATGTTTTACTTCCATGTATGGAACATAGGACAAAATTGTCAATGACTTAAGTAATCAGAAATTAGGCTTGTTGGACAAACACAGTCTTTTTGCTGTCTTATGGGCTGTCTGGTCAGTGACTAGGACTTTGTTATCCTACTGCTAGTATGTGGAGTAAAATTTGCAGAAACTTCTGAATTCTGGGTGTTGGTTACATGCTATTAAGTTGGGTGATGTCACTAACAGTTTCTCTGATGTGCAGCTGGTTTGTTTAGTTTTCTGGTTTTGTCAGCATGCTAAGGATCCCTGGAAGTTATCAAGTAGAATTTTGTAGTTCTCACATACAGCACAGTTTTTCAAATAAATGGTTTTATTGATTAAATTGTTCCTTGCCTGTGTCACACATATACTTGTAACTAATTCTTCCTGGTAGTATCAGTTATGTTAAGAGTTTACCATATACTTCTACTTTTCTTTTATATGGGTAATAGCTAAGGCTAAAGAAAATTTTAAAGAGTTAATTGTCTTTATTGTATTGCATTTTATAACTACATGATTTTTAAAATTTATGTAATGGATGCCCAAAATCTAGGTGAGAACTTGACATTTTTTATAAACGTAAATGCATACATGAATTAACATTCAACCTGGGAACTGGATCTTAGTACTTCTAGACATGGTTAATAACATTTTACTTAATAGAAGATGCACTTACACCATTCAGATAGTTCGTTGAGTAGGAAATCATTCAGCTAAGAAAGGTTATGTGTGCTTGGTTCATTAATCTGTGTGTTCATTATGAGTGTGTTTGTCTTGCTTCATGGTACATTTGGCTGTGCATTAAACATAACTTTGATGAATTGATAGCTGTCCTTGTCCTGCTGCTTTTTAAAAATTCAGTTAGGTAATTGGAGCACTGAATAGATATTATTTATATTACTACCATGATGAAGTTCAGGCTTCTGCATGGTTCTCATTTGATGTGCTACGCAGGTTGCTGTAGTTGTCTATATTGTATCTTGCACTTAATAACTATGAAAAGGAGTTTGGAAGGGGAAAGATGACATGCCAATTGGCAGTAAAAATTGTACCTTATTTCAGCTGTGAACCTGAATCCTGTGGAGGTGCACGGGGCGTCTAACAATGCATGTGTTTCTAGCTATTTAAACTGTTGTCATTTTTTTTTGTAAATATTTCTGTAACATTATTATAGTGGGTTTCAGAGGACGTAGAGGAAGTCTTTTTCAGCCACCAAGACAAGTGATAAATAAGTTCTAACCAAAATTAAAATGACTCCAAATGTTTTTTGTTGGAGTCCACTTTCTTAGTTATGTACAGTCACTAAAGGAAAACAAGTGATTTGCAAGCATTTCACTTCAGCGTAGCACTTCTGATATCAGCCATAGAATTGAAAACTTTGTGTCTTCTGCTTGTAAAAGCCTGATACCTGTCTTGGGCCAAATGACATGCACTGTTAAACTAAGTGTGCATAGATATAATGGAATGGGTCACAAGACCTACATCTATTGATGGAACAAAATCGGTGCTCCAATGGATTGACACTTGATTGGCAGATAATAAAAATGAAGGCTCTGAAAGAAGCCTTCCCTGTCATCTTTCCATGTCCTTGTACTTCAACATTAATTAGGATTTAATGCATCTTTGAACACTGCAGAGTAAGAACTTCATTAATTTAATTTTCCACAAATAAATTTGTATCAAGAACTATACTTCTGTATCTTGACAGCATTTGCGATGCCTCCCTGGAGATGAAGACACTATTAAGAGCAAAAATGGGTTCTTGCTTTAGTAAGACACATTCTGTATTTCCATTTGCAATAAAGCTCCTGGTGACTGAAGCATTTTATGGAAGCTTACATAGTTCACATAGGTAGCTGTATGATGTAATAAAGAAATCAGTCTTCAAGCTTGTTATATGTAGAAGAACATCCAACAAATATCTGTCTAAAAGACCAAGGTAAATAGATCTTATTGAGTTAACTGCCTGCATGTGGAAAATGTAAGGAAAAGAAAATCCTCTCCCAATATTCTGTGGTCTCTACAGGATGCATGATAGCTTTGTAAAATATTTTGAAATGTGTAACAAAATCTCACTGTTTGCCTGACAAATCAGTTCTCCATCTTATCCATTGGTAGAACCTTAAAATTTGTAAAGTTTGTGGATATTGAAACATTTCCTTGAAATGATAATTATTTTTTTTCCTAAAAATGAAATATAGGTTTTCCTTGAGCTTAATTAACAACAGTTGCAGATAAAAGGTCATGGTTTTATTCTGAAGTTTGACATTTGAAGAAAAGAAGTAAAATGACATCTTTTGCTGATAATACAGAATCAATATACCATGCTGCAATAGCATCAACATTCTTATTACTTTGCTTTGGTAGGAACTACTGTGTCTTTTGCCTGAAGTTATTTCAGATATATGTGGATAGAAGTTGTTTGGAGGTATGTTCACACTTATTAGCATGGGCCATGGTGCTTCCCTAAGGTGGCAAAAGAATTGCAGCAGTAGTCCTTGTGCAACTAATGTAATGCAAATTTTGTTCTCAGGGACACTGTTTTGCATGACTGAAATTTTTAGGCTTAAAGTCCAGCGGGGGTTAGAGAGAACCAGAGTTGTTTGAACAAAGGAGAGTCTTGAAGTATGACTTATTTGTAAGTAGGATAAATATTTAGTTACTGCTATTGTGTAGACCTGAACATTATATGACAAGAGGGCTGGGTGTATATCCAGCAATCAAGCATTCTTCATTCAGTGACAGGGCAAGATAGATCTTTTTCTTGCAGTTGTACATTAGCTTTGCTATTCACTGGTACTCATTTTTTGTGCATTTCTACAAAATGAAAATCTTACAGTAGGATTGAGAAAGAAAATCTGATGGTTAGTTTTAACAAATATCTGCATTAACTTTCAGAAAAAGAGGAGAAAAAAAGGAGCAGGATTAAAGAAGACTAGGAATAAGAAATGACACCTCTGTTTCTGCTAATGGCTGCTTGTGAATACATAAAAACGATTTTTCCTCAGTCTAGAAACATATTGTCTTTAAATGACATTGGATGCAATATTTAATTTTAAAGCCAGACACATTTTCCTTACTTATGCCTGAGGAAATATTCTGTGACTGTCTTTCTGTGTCCCAATGTCACAACTCTGATGAGGGTAGTGAGTAATTGTAATGTCTGGGAAATAAACCCACAAAAATTCTAGTGCAGTTTTCTTTGTGTGGAAGGTTCAAGTAATAACAGAGCAGTCAGCTCCTCCAAATACCTGAATTCTCTCTTCCAGTAATGTGTGTACAAACAGAAGATAACTGAAATATTCTTTAAAGTAATTTACAAAACCACATATTTTACTAACTGGCATCGATAAACCCAGTACAGATTCCAAGTACCTTATAACTTTCTGGCAATCTAACTGACTTCTTGAAACAGACCTGAACCACATTCTCCCATTGTTCCACCCAAAGACCCACTAATTTTTGTCAGATACCAACCAGAGTAAATCAAAACAAATCTCATTGTGTATAGTGGCTTTACATATTCTCATCCAAGTTCCACAAATTGCTGGTTTGTTTTTGTCTCTTGTCTACTAATTCATGTAAAGGTTACTCAAAAGACTTCTGAAGATAGTAGGATTGAACTCATCCATGTCATAGTGGAGTTGATTATTACGTACAGTCATGTTGACAAATGCAGTTGAATATTAGTTTCTGTTCTTCTGGCTGTACTAACAAGGATACTACAAGAGGTCAAAATACAAGACGTTTGCCTGTGTTTGGTAATACTTTTTTCACATAAATTGCCCCACTGAAATCCTAGAATCATAGAATTGTCTAGGTTGGAAGGGACCTTTGAGATCATCTAACTTGAGATCAACCTAACTGATAAAAAATGACAACCCATCACTAAACCATGTCACTAAGCACTATGCCAACTGATCTTTTAAACACCTCCAGGGATGGTGGTTCAGCTACCTCCCTGGACAGCCCATTCCAATGATTATAACTCTTTCAGTGCAAAAAATTTTCCTGATATCCAATCTGAACCTCCTCTGGTGCAACTTGAGGCCATTTCCTCTTCTCCCTGATGAGGACAGTAAGCCAAAATCCCATGTTTTATGCATGATTTGAATGACCTGTATGTTACAGAATTAATAACTGGAAGTCTTGTAAGTTACTGGGATATTGATACAGATCAGCTTGCACTGGGCATGTTGTAAACTGTCCTTAGCTGTTTCCCTTTGCTGCACTGTGGGATGGCAACACTGTGGGACATGAAAAACGCTGTTAACCATAAACAATACTACTTACCTTCTTACTTCCTTTCCACACAAGGGTTTCAAGAATGCTGTGTTTCTACCAAATACTTATACTCTCTTATGCTTTCTCTCCCTTAATTGACACTGTTCTGAGGATACCATCCTCTGTAATACATTAATGAAAAATTGCAAATCTTTGGGGTCATTGTTAATATCCATTATTGTTTCATACAGACGCTCCATTGCATGAGTGTGAAATATCACCTAAAACTTCTGTGGGGTAATATCTAACTTAGGCAAGTATTTCATGTTGGCAGCACAAATACTCATGCAATTACACAATTTTTCATGTAATTAAGTAAGTTCTATTTTCCTGGGCTAGTTTTCTGAAAGTGAAGTTAATAAGAAATGTTGTTTCTCTTATCAAAGTGGGCTTGTGTTCACCATGTGGGCAGTCAGGCAGAAGCACTGCCTGAAGAAATTTGTTTTGTTTGCTCCAGGCATAGATGCCTAGAATTTGAATAGTTCTTTTGTAAAGCTTGTGTGCATTTCAAAAAGAACCTATAGATCCCTCATGGTCAAGAAGCAACTGCCAGAATCTTACCTCAGGGCAGAAACTGTGGTAAAAAGGGTCAGTGGTCACTGGTGCTTCCTGTGTGGCAACTAGAAGGTGATAAACAGAAGAACAGTCTCTGAAAACTTACTGAGGTTTATGCGTAGTTTATCTGTAATATATAAAAGACAAAAGAACAGCTATTAAAATTTCTGACTTTTCATATGGCAATGCCACCAAGAAACAGAACTGATCCAGTGATAAACTGAAATGAGACTAATGTAATTTGATGCAGTGCTGATAAGTGATGCATTAGGAGAAGGTGGCTCACTAGGCACATGAAAAGCTAAGTGATAAAACCACTGTGTTATTATCTTTTTCTGCACATTTATAAAAATGATGTAAATGAATGGTTTATAAATAATGCTCTATATTCTTGTTGTGCCATAAGATATCACACAGGACACAAAAAAACCCATTCTTAATTAAATTTTGAAAGTTAGAACATTGTTTTGTTTTAGAGTATATTTTCAATGACAGCAAGGTGTGAGGAAAAAAGTGTAAAAATACATCTATAATTGCCATAGCATGGTGCTGAGCAGAGCAGAGATATCGCTGTAAATTAGACATATTTTAGAAGTGGAGAAAGATTTTTTTTTTATTTCACAAAACATAGTGCAAACAGCAGTTGGTTCAATTCCTTTTTTTGCAATCAAGACCTTCCACAGCTTTTTTTAATCCAGTCAATGAGACAGGAAGTAGAAGAGGAAACAGACTTTGTAATTTGCTGGTATTTCATTGCAATTAATTAAATTTTCCAAGTTTGGTCCTTCTGCTGAAAATTCTTTGGCATTTGCGTGTATATCTGTGTGTATGTCTAATATAGCAAACTTTAATGTCAACATGCCATTTAGTGTAGACCAATTTTTCCCAAATGAACATAGTACTTGGAATGTGAACAGCTGAAGGCTGAATGTACAAGCAGTTTTCTGTACAGTCTGACACTGCTTTGCACTCAGCCTTATGGTAAGCCACAGAATATAACCCCATATTATATGCATATATACATACACACATACATAAACTCATATATATGTATATACAAACTCATGTATATATTCTTGGAAACTCACGTATATATTCTTGGGTATAAACCCCATTCATATTCAAGGCAGCTCTGCTTATATTCAAGCTAACTCATGAGAAATATAACTTCAGATTTCTCTACAAATTCAAAGCCAATGACAGTTTTGATATCAATTTCTATAAGCTAGAAAGTCATAGAAATGCATCACAGTTAATTTTTGAGTTATGTCTGACTGATCTGTGCTCTTGCATCAAAAATGCAAGTAACCAATAATTTAAATTTCCTAGTCTGAGGGAGAAATCTGAGATCTGATTAGCTTAGCTTTTTTAAGGTATATCAATAATAGCTACAACTCAATGGAAAAATGCAGCAGCGTTAACACTGCATGAACCACAGGAGCAAACTCTTAGTATTACTACTAATTTGCAAGAACGTATATACCCCAGTCCTATAAAGTAAGAGTGTTGTCATTACACTGTGCCTTAAATATCTTTTATTTCTTAGATGTAAATCTAGTGAAAGACATGTTGAATCCTAAATCTCGTTAGTTTTCCAGAAGCTTTCCAGAAATACTGAAATGCTAGTCTCATAATTCTTAATAATATTTAAATTTTTTTTAAGTCATTAGAATCATAGAATTGTCTAGGTTGACCTTTGAGATCATCTAATCCAGCCATCAACCTAACTGATAAAAAACAACAACCCATCACTAAACCCTGTCACTGAGCACCATGTCAACACATCTTTTAAATACATCCAGGGATTTAAATACCTCAACCACTTTCTTGGACAGCCCATTCCAATGCTTAATAACCCTTTCAGTGTAAAAATTTAGCCTGATATCCCCTGGTGCAACTTGAAGCCATTACCTCTTGTCCTATCACCTGTGACTTGGGAGAAAAGACTGACTCATCTCTCTACAACCTCCTTTAAGGTAGCTGTAGAGAGTGATATGGCCTCTCCTCAGCCTCTTCTTCTCCAGGCTGAA
>VZRU01021381.1:89393-116134 GCA_013398155.1 Pedionomus torquatus | reverse complement strand
GCTCTGGGCCTGTCGGACGGAGCTGCCGGGGCGGTGAGGAGCGTTTGCAAGCTCCTCCTGGCGCCGTGCGTGTAGGTGGATGCTAGGAACGGTCGGCGATACTTGGTCTCTCTTTAACCCAAAAACGTAAATTGTGGCGAGGGTGGTTTTGTTTTTTTTTATTGTTTATTTTTGAATATTTTTTTTTTTTCATCCGGAGCCGGTGCTTGCAGAAGTCGTTTCTCTTCTGGCCGCGTCGCCNGGTGCTTGCAGAAGTCGTTTCTCTTCTGGCCGCGTCGCCGTCCCTGCGGGCGGCGGCCGCTCCCGGGCGCCATTTTCCCCTTCCAGCTGCGGGGCCTGTTCTCCTGACGCCGCCACATGGCGGAGCCGGCGCCGTCGCCGCTTCCCTCCCGAGGGCGGCGGGGCCGGGCTGCGGCCGGGCAGCTGGGTTGGCGAGGCCTCGGAGAACGCAGAGGGGCTAACGGGGAGCTCGGAGAACGAGGGAACAGCGAGAGCGGTGTCTGCCTGGCTTGGGACCTGTAAACCCGCCTTGGCTTCTGGCGGGCCTAAGCGTAGATCTTACTCTCTTGTCTCTTACCAAGTGTTTGTTCCTCAGCTTCTTAACTCCGCAGAACTCTCCTCTTGGTCTGGTTAATTGTGCGCACACCGTTACTATATGAAATACATCTCCTTGCTCTAATGACGGATTTTCCATTAAAATCTATGCGTTTTCCAGGCCTTTAAAATATTGCTTTAAGCCTGTGAAAGGCGGCTTAAAATAAGTGCTACTATAGATTTTTCTCTTGCGCCGCGGAGCGTACTGTGGAAATCTTGAAAGAGGTTTTTCTTCTGTCTTTCAGTCTGTGGGCCTTGGCGGGGGCAGGTTGTATGTGTGGGGTTGTTTACCAACAGGATTTTCATCAAGATTCTGAAACAGACCAGAGTGATGGTAACTTTTACAGCTTCAGCGTAAATTTAGATGGTCAGATCTTTCTGGACCGTGCTGGTAGATTAATACTAAACTAACCAGAGCTGCTTAAAACTGACACGTTGAGACAAATAGTCTCTCTACATCCAAAGGCTGTGTATGTGTAAGTGGAAAAACACGTTTATGATATTTTCACACAGTGGTTTTAATTGAAGAGCTAGTAGTGAGTTTTATTATTGCTGCGTCATGATACATGTAGTGCCTAGATACTGTTCTGGGTTGAGATTATAATTTGCTCAATTTTCATATTTTTGTAGGACCAAACATGCTTTATTAGGCGCATTATTAAATGCGTGACTGTAGATTATATACAAAGAAGTGTCTTTATAAATGGTAGTATGACTTGGCCGCACATGACTTTTTAGTCCAAGTCTAGTATACAGCATCCTTTTCTTTATTCCTTTTGTGAGATGAAGTGAAAGGGAACTTGATGTAAAATGAGTTTGCTGCTTTTAAACTCTTGTGTCTAGTTTTGCCTGTCTGTACGAGAGAGAGACATTACTGTCTTCTGTGTTACCTCAGAAGAAAAAATAGCAAATACAGCAGATACCAACAGCAAATACCAGGTGTTTTTAAGAGACATGTAAATGGACCATTGTCAAATACAGTGTTTATTGGGGTAGGTATAATGGTTAACATCCTGTTCAAACTGCATTATTTCAAGCTGGTAAGAGGCAATGCATTTTGAACAAAAAACGATTCAATGCTACCTACAGTAACTGTCTTCCTGTCTTCCTTGTATTCAGACCTGCCTTAGGCCACTTTAGAAGACATGTTGGTCTACATGCAAACTGACATTTTACTTTTAAAAGTGTTTGTACGCTGAACTGGTTTGCTTATTGTCCAAATCTCCTTATCTAATTTCCTTTTTACATTAAGCTTAACGTCCAGTGCGTAGTTGGTCATGTTATGTTTGTCAGTTATAGCTGACTGTCAAACCAGGACACTGACTATATGGTGTTGGGGTTGTTTTTTAAACAACTACCACCCTAACGAAAACACAAAACCAAACACCCAAACAGACTTTCTTGACTTAAAAAGTTACTTTACAGTATAAAACAGAAGTAATCATTGCATATGAGTTCTCTGATCCCTTGTGGACCAATTTTCTTTCAAACATGTTCTGAAATCTTAAGTTTGTGGAAGGGAACTACTTTTTAGTGTGTTTTAATTGTTGCCCTTTACCATAAGAAATTGCAAAATAAATGACCTAGCAATGCTTTCGTGTGTAGAAAGTTGCAGTTACGATGCCTGCTTAGGATGAAAAGTTAGCATCACAGTATTTTTAATTTGTCAATGAAAGGTTGGAAGGTTACTCTTCCTGTTTTGGTATAGAATCACATACAAAATATGGCAAATAATAAGGCATGACACTTAGTATTTTTGTTTTGTTTTTTTAATGATTTACTTGTCACTACTGCAGAAAGTTCTGCTGAACAAGAGCAGTGACAACTTCTCTGAAAGGTAGTAGTGCAAAATTTTCCGGAAAGTATAATTATTAGTGGATACATACGCAATTACCTATTATTCACACTTCTATCGCAAAAGAAATTGGTGCTGTTGAGGGTGGATAGGTTTGCTGCTAATTCCAAAGGTGCAGGGATCCAGATTTAATTTTACAGGTGCTCTGGCTTTCATTTATTGTAATAATTAATGAGAAGATATGAATTGGTGACCTGTTTCAGAAAATCTTTAGCTGCATATTTTTACTGCTTTGGGCTAACCAGCATGGTAGTGCTGATATACAACAATTCGTGCCAAACTGTTGGAGTTTTTTTAAATACATGCTATCTAGAACGGAATCAGACAATAGAAACTGATTCATGTTATCTGTAGTCTGAACTTTTTGTAAGCATCTCCTAAAGATCTTTTTGAGCACTGTTCTGAAGTCTTTGACTGTGATCCCTTGTGCTTAATGTTTGGAGGGGATGGGAAGAAGCACATTGATAAATCTGTCATAAAAGTTGTACCTGTAGAATTGTGTATGCTATTTAATTTCTTCAGTAGTGCTAGAATATTTATAGGATCCAAGCCTGATCTTGAAAAATACATGTTAATGAAATTTTTTGGGCGCTTAAGAAAATCTTACTTGGTGTCTCGTTATACTGACATATGGAGGGCGTTTTTAACTATATTAACGTAATCTTCTTTTTTGTGATAGAGGGAAAAGGAGCAGTTCCGCAAACTGTTCATTGGCGGCTTAAGCTTTGAAACAACAGAGGAAAGCTTGAGGAGTTATTATGAGCAATGGGGAAAACTTACAGACTGTGTGGTAAGTTTGACACAATGGAGTGTTTAGAATTTGAGTTTTTCTGGATAGCATAATGGAAAAGGAGAATATTAAATTTTTTTTTTAAGTGCACAGTTGGTTTATGTGTTAGTCCATTGAAGCTGTGCGTGGGCATGCCTTTGCAAACTCTTGTTGATTGACTTAGGAAGTATTCACTGTCTATTTTATTTCAAGAGTTAAAAATTTTAACTTGGGTGTCCTTGGCTGAAGTTCATTAGGTGCTCTCTTACACAGAGCCCTGTTATATCTGTCATTGGTAACTTTTGGCAGAAAGCTGATACCACGGTGAGCAGGCTTGATAAAGCTGGAAATGGATGACTTTGTGTCACATCCCTATGTCACACTCTTATAAAATCGTTTTAAGGTTGGAAAAGAATCTTAATATCATAGAGTCTAGCCATAAACCTAGCACTTTGAACTAATGCTGCTGAACCTTTTCCCCAAGTGCCACATTTTTACTTTTTTTAAATACCTCCGTGGATGGTGACTCTTGGCAGAAGTCATTCCCCTGAGTTTGTTTTGGGAGCAGTAAATGTATATTTCATAATGCAAATTTAGTCTAGTGTCTTCCGAAAGTTTAGTTGAAAATACGTGTTTGTGGTTTTGGTGGGTTTTTTGTTTGTGAGTTGTTTGTTTTGGGTTTGGGGTGTTTTTTAGAAAACAATCATGAATATAAATAAGTTTTAGAGTTGTGGTTAGTCTTGCAGGAGAAGAGTGGTTTGAATTTCTGTGATGCCAAGCAGTGCTGTTCATGTTCTTAATTAGCATAGTTTGTTACTTTATTATAATAGTGCTTTGAAATGAAACCAAGGAAAATGTACATTAAGATTACGTTTCGTCCAGATGCTGTTACTGTTGAGTTTAATGCGAGAAAGGTAGAACTTGTTTTAATGTGTTTATTTTAGGTAATGAGGGATCCTGCAAGCAAAAGATCAAGGGGGTTTGGTTTTGTAACGTTCTCCTCCATGGCTGAAGTAGATGCAGCCATGGCTGCAAGACCTCACACCATTGATGGAAGGGTGGTTGAGCCTAAGAGAGCTGTGGCTAGAGAGGTAAGTACGACTTAAAGAGTTGGATACTTCTCATGCTTTGAAAAAGGAGTCTGTTTTGGTTGTTAAGTAGCACTTTGTTCTTGTTGGAAATCGCCTGGGTTTAAATTCTCTAGTTAAAAAGACAGAGTTAGAATGCTATTTCCATGCAGAATCATGTCCACGAGGAATGCAACTGGGGTCTGAAAGTATTGTTAGCAAAAATGTGTTGGATGCCTGTAATTATACTAATGCCAAACTGACTTTTTGCTGGGAATGGTTATTGTAACCAAAGGTCAAATTAATAAGCTCTCCTGTCAATCTTTCCTGACTCTATTCCAGTAATTTTTGGGGGTATTTCTAACAGGTACATAACTGAAGTGACTGAAAACGGAGAACATAATAGGGAAACTCTTCTCTTTTTTTTTCTAGTAGTGGTGTTCAAAATCATCTTGGGACTATTCTGGTTTTAGCCCCAGGCATGTTTGGTTTTCATGGTACAAATTAGATATGTGCAGAGGAATACAGTGCACCTGTGAAGCTTTCAGCCAAGTTACTGTAGTACAGAGGTACTTGAGCCAGTGCAGTTTCTAGGTGACTTCTGTTTATCTTGTTACGGCAAGCTCTGGGAGGACTTACCAGTTTAAGGCTGGACCCAGATGCTTCATGCAATGATGAGCTGAATTGAATGTCCCGGAGGTCAAGGGAATGGAAATCAGCCACTGGTTATTGCAGACTGCAGGGTTGGTTAGCATTTGGAAAAAGGTAACTAAAGCAGCGTACGTGTATACTGTTTATAGACAGGAAGCTGTTGCTATACTGTTAGGAGTAAGTCATTCTTATCTACTTCAAAGTGTGAAAATAACTCATGAATGTAAGGAGTTGTCTTCATGTTTTGAATAGGGGTTGAAATGCATAGCTGTGGATTTGTTGAGGACCTTTGCTGTTGATAGAAATGGAATGTGGGCTTCATGCTGCTGTTGGGGAAACAGGCCAAAGAACCTGACTCATCTTTGTTTCAATTACAAAAATCACATCCTAGTTTATCTTAGTAAATACTTGTCATTCTCTGAAACGGTTAGTCTTACAGTTCCTCTGAAAACGTTTTAAGGCTTTTTATTTACTTTTGTGCGTTTTGTAGCACTTTTATCTTTTTTGGTGCTTTTAAGGCTTTGACATTAAAAGGCAGGAGGAAAAACCAAATTACCCCCATAGTTACTTTCCTGCCTGAAGACACACACACACCCCTACCACAGGCAAGGTTACAGGGACACGCATCGTAATAGGGCTACCTCAGTGCATGAAAAATCTTAGTTTTTCAGTATTCCATTCCTGGCAAAAGAGTGATTTGTGAAATTGTTTTTCTTGGTGCTAATTTAAAGGATTATTTTAACAGGAATCTGGAAAACCTGGTGCTCATGTTACTGTGAAAAAACTATTTGTTGGTGGTATTAAAGAGGACACTGAAGAGCACCACCTTCGTGACTACTTTGAGGAATATGGAAAAATTGACACTATTGAAATCATTACTGACAGACAGTCTGGTAAAAAGAGAGGGTTTGGATTTGTTACATTTGATGACCATGATCCTGTGGATAAAATTGTATGTAAGTAAGCTTAATTTCACTCTTTCATTGATGATATTAATCCTTACAGTTGTGGCAATTGTGTAAAGCAGAACTTAAACTGAAGAGATAACTGGGATTAGTTCTGTGCATGAATACTTACAACATTGTAGTTGGGTACATAGTGTGGGAAACATATTTTAAATAAATACCGGCTACTTTGCTTAAAAAATTTATAGTATTTTGGGTTTTTTGAATGATAGGGAATTCGTATGGATTATTTTGGAAGTAATGCAATTTTTGGAAGCTTGGTACACTTACTTGTTGGTGGATGGGTTCTTCAGTGCTGATGGTATCTTACTCTGTGGTTACAGTGCAGAAGTATCACACCATCAATGGGCATAACGCAGAAGTAAGGAAAGCGCTCTCTCGACAGGAAATGCAGGAAGTTCAAAATTCTAGGAGTGGGAGAGGAGGTATGTACAAGTACTGCTTAATTGTTCATGATGGATGTTTGTGTTCACTTTGCATGATCTCACACTTACGAATGCTAAACTCTTGCAGGGAACTTTGGTTTTGGTGATGCACGTGGAGGTGGTGGCAACTTTGGTCCAGGACCTGGCAGCAATTTCAGAGGGGGAGCCGGTAAGACAGGCATGTTTATAGCATTTTTTTTTTCCTTATTTACACTGTTGTTCTGGGTAACTGTAAGTTACTGCTGTTTTATTGAAATGCAGCTGCGTGAGTTAGATAATTCAGGGCAAAAATAACTTGGAAACCTCTGCTTTAGAACACAAATAGATTATGTGAGTATTCAGTAAAACAAAGTTACTTTAAGGCCAAAAAAACCCCTAAACTTAACAAATTTTGTTAAGAAATCCAGAGGTTTAATCTGTAATTCCATGCAGCACTTGCCCAACTTTTGCAGTGGAAGGGGCTGTGTCCAAAACTTAACTGGGTACCTTACAAGGTAAGAAAACAGAATGTAGAGTGATGATTGGATGTATTATTTCGCATATATTTTCCTAAATTCAGGTGTGCTTAACAGTCTCTGAGATTTGGTTCTTAAGGTCATAGGGGTTTGAGAATGCAGTCTGCTACAGATTAATTGAAATACTTCTGTTTTTTGCTTCTGACAGATGGGTATGGAAGTGGCCGTGGATTTGGTGATGGGTATAACGGATATGGTGGTGGACCTGGAGGTCAGTTTTCTTTTTGTGGTGGTTGGTTGTTGGGTTTTTTGCATTCAGAAACCTCTTTCTTTGCTTACTATTTGTATAAAATGTGTATTTATTTATACTAATTTTGTTGGCTTTAGGAAGCACACATGACTGTTAGCTCGTGTTAAACATTCAGACAGCAAACTATGGTTATTTCTTGACAGCCATGCCTTTATTTTATTTAATTTTTTTTCTTCTAAATAGTGATGGTTCTTACATTCCTGAAAAGCTGAGACTTTTTAATTAAACCTTTTAATTGAGGCTTTCAGGTGGTCTGGCTGATGGGTTTTGGTCACAGTTCAGTTAGAGTTGGGGCGGGTATGTACCTTCGAAAAAAGCATTCATACAAATTTCTTTGCAAAACTCCTACCCTTTTCTTCCCCAATAAACAGCACAATACCCTCTGTTTCTGTAGAATTTGGCTGCCTTCTACACTGAAAAGTGTTATTTTAAAGGCTTATATTGTCACAGGTGGCAACTTTGGTGGCAGTCCTGGTTATGGAGGCGGAAGAGGAGGATATGGTGGAGGAGGACCTGGATATGGCAACCAGGGTGGGGGCTATGGAGGTGGCTATGACAACTATGGAGGAGGTAACCTACTGGCTTGAAATGACCAAGCATTTCAGTTGTAAATTAGTGCAAGTTATTTGGGATTTGGGAAAGGGTGGGGGTGGGGGCAGTGGAGGGTGTTAGATATGTTGTCAAAGGAAGCTCTTGTTTTCCAAATAGTATGGAAAAGCAGTTCATTGTGTACACTGCTGTAATTGCCTTTGTGATTTTGTACGTTTTATAATTCTAATAAGTAGATTTGTGATCATCATATACATTTTTAGCTCACCCAGATATTTCCCTGCTTTTGTATTGATAATGCAGGCAATTATGGAAGTGGAAACTATAATGATTTTGGAAACTATAACCAACAACCTTCAAATTATGGTCCAATGAAGAGTGGAAATTTTGGTGGCAGCAGGAACATGGGGGGACCATATGGTGGAGGTATTGTATATATTCTGACCTATCTTTGGAGCCAGAGTGGGTGGGCTTTAGTCTTTTGAATAGGTGGAAGATAGGACAAGGGGTAACTGTTTTGAACTAAATGCGAGTGGATTAAAATCAGATGTGAGGAAGAACTTCTTTATGATGAGAGTGGTGAGATGCTGTAAGAGGTTGCACAGAGAACTTCCTGATGTCCCATCCCTGGAGATGTGCAAGGTCAGGTTGGATGGGGCTTTGAGCAACCCAATCTAGTGGAGGATAACCCAGTCCATGGCAAGGGGGTTGGAATAAGGTGAGCTTTAAAGGTTCCTTCCAACCCAAACCATTCTATGATTCTAGGACTGATGTAGAAATTGTGTAACATCTGCAATAAAATGGACTGCAGTGCCCATGTTCTTTCTGCAAGAGACTGTACATCTGGTCTTGGGGAAAAGTATTGTTACTGTTTTTTAAAATATAAATGTCGAGATGCTAACTTCTACCAGAATATTATGAAGTGTTTTCCAATTTCCAGTCTATAAAGTTATTAGCCAATTTTTATGTTACTTGATTTCAGCTCACACTATTTGTAGAGCCTAGTTTATGTCCGCTAAACTTGCTGGAATTTATTCTGCCTCTGCTTTGCAGTACGTGGTGTGTAAAACTTGTGAAATGGGAACAGAAGATTTAAGTCATGAGCCCTCATGGGCTCAAGACATTACAGTACATCTAATTACATTTGGCACCGTTGAATCTTCTAAGATCAGCATGTAGTTCTTAGGGCAGTTTTTGGAGGTTATTTAGAAGACAGCAAAACGTATATGCTGTTTCTGGAAATAGTGGGTATTAATCTTTACACAGAACTGAGAGCTAGATACAAAATCTTTACATAGAACAGAAATTGTTGCTAGATACAAAGAGTGTACTGATACAACTGTTCTGGATTTGGTTTTCTACATTTGCAGGAAACTATGGTCCCGGGGGCAGTGGAGGAAGTGGTGGATATGGAGGGAGGAGCCGTTACTGAGTTTCTGCAAGCATGCCATGGGTAAGTATGTTTTTAAGTATTAAAATTGCAGTGATTCTTGAGAGTAGCTGCAGGAGTTAAAAGCTTTTTAGGATCATATTATCTTTCCTTTAAAAAATGGTTAGATGAATAATTTCATAACCTATTTTTTTACTCTTTACTTCTGTTGAAACAGGCTTCACTGTATAAATAGGAGAGGATGAGAGCCCAGAGGTAACAGAACAGCTTCAGGTTATCGAAATAACAATGTTAAGGAAACACTTATCTCAGTCATGCATAAATATGCAGTGATATGGCAGAAGACACCAGAGCAGATGCAGAGAGCCATTTTGTGAATGGATTTGGATTATTTAATAACATTACCTTACTGTGGAGGAAGGATTGTAAAAATGCCTTTGAGACAGTTTCTTAGCTTTTTAATTGTTGTTTCTTTCTAGTGGTCTTTGTAAGTGTAGAAGCATTCCTTTGATAATGTTAAATTTGTAAGTTTCAGGTGACATGTGAAACCTTTTTTAAGATTTTTCTCAAAGTTTTGAAAAGCTATTAGCCAGGATCATGGTGTAATAAGACATAACGTTTTCCTTTTAAAAATTTAAGTGCGTGTGTAGAGTTAAGAAGCTGTTGTACATTTATGATTTAATAAAATAATTCTAAAGGAAATATTGTGTAATTTTAGATTTTTTTTTTAATATTGTAAAATAAGGCAAGGAGTGGGTAGTATAAGGTCCCACAAATAATATAAAGCTATTGTTGTACATGTAAAATTAAATGCTGGTCAGAAAAAAGTATGTTGTCTGTAAATGATCAGGTTTAAAATATCTAGATAACTTAAGGGATATCTCTGCAAGGAGAAACACCTTTTTAGATCTTTTAGATGCTGCTTCTTCAATGGCAAGGAAAGGAAATATCCCCAGCGAGGTACTCTTCCAGGGACACAGGTCTAGTACAAGAGAACTCTTGAAAACGTCACTAAGTTCAGCCAGTCTTAAAAAGCTGCGCTGTATTTCTGCAAAGCTTTAACTACGGTAGTTTATAAGGATGCCAACGAAGGCTGAGGGTGTAGAGCAAAATAGTTCTAAGCTTCAGTTAAACTTCTTTAGGTAAGATCTTATTTACTTTTCCTTTCTTAATGTTCCAAAAATAAGAAACTAATATTGTATGACAGTATTCTTTCAGTATAGTGATTGTTATGTAGTTTAACATAGCAATGAATTGAGTTAACAATTACAAATTGAAAAAGAAATTTGTGAATCCTGTTTTCTTGTATTATTAAATTTTTTACAAACAAATTTTTTGTTAATTTCAGCTACTTAACATATTTTTTTCCTACTGGAATCTAGCTATGATATGAACCCTGGACAAGCATAGACTGCTGCCACTGTACACTGCTACAGTTGAACAAATGAGACCTGCAAGTGTCCATTAGTAAAGCTTTGCAAGGGTTCCATCTCTGGTGTTGGTAGTTAAAATGGTAGGTCACAAGTTAATTAAATCATACAACTTTATTTTTGCATCCTGCAACATTTTATTTTTTCTTGGGAGTCTATGCATTATGGTGGTTGCAAGGTAATGCCATGAAGGTAGTTCTGTGCTGTTGAAAATGAACTCTGTTGTCCTGTGTCTTGTCTACTGTAATCTTCTTTGATATAACGCGTTTCATCCTGAAGGTTCCCAAGTAACTGTAGACTGTTTTACGTGTAAGGAAAAAAGTTGCACCACAGAATACATCTGCCTCTGAAGGAATGTGTCGTCCATTCTTTTAACAACTGCATAAGCAGTTCTTTAGGAGGGGAAGTGAAAACTTATGTGAAACTGCAGGTGGTATTTCAGAAGTGTACTGTGTAACTACGTAAATTGGAATTTGGCTAGAATGTTGAGGTTTCCACCATTTTTTATAGTTCTTGCAGCTAATAAACCTTAGTGCCAAATGCAGTCAGCCTTACTCTCACTGCATTGAATGTTTGCACCTCAAATTAATGAAAATTCATCAAGCAATGAGTTACTCAGAGTAAGGGTGGCATGCTCCTACTAGATTTGGTTTTAAAATAAAAATCAACCCACCAAAAAACAATCAACAACCACAAACCCAAAAAGATGCCCTAATTTCAAAGTTCCGTTGCCTTTAAAAGGCACTGTAGAACGTGGACTCAGCTAACAAAAGTCCTGTTCCTTTTGTGTTAGACACACCAGTGAACTGCTTATACTTTTTTTTTTTTTTTAATTAAAAATGGCTGAAGTTCCCCTATTGGTAATTTGGTTTAGACATATGTGATAAACATCTTCAGATACACTTTTTTTTTCTTTGGCAGGAAGGTGCCATGCTGCAGGTAACTAATGAAGAAGTGGTCAACCACAGAAACGCTTCAAGAAATAAGAAATTCTGTATCATCAGAAAATAGTTGTTTTTGCTGCCTTCATTAAAAAATCTAGAGGTTAAATGAATTCTGATAAAACATCACAATTAGTACAGCTCCCTGTAATGCTGGGTTTCTTTAAAATTATAGTAATAATGTCTTGTAAACCTTTCGAATAAAATTCAGATTCGTTAGGACAAACAAATCACTAATGTTAAAATAGCAAGCATTCTGTGAGTAGAAAGTTTAACTACATATTTTTATAACTTTCATAGCTTTAAAATAAAGTATTTTTTATACCAAAGTAGTTCTAGTGTAATGCTTAATAAAACTTAGTGTGTGTCTAACATTAAATAATGTTTATGTGCAGCTTTTAGACCCTTTCATGATTCGAAACATCCCATTTTGAGGTGGATTTAAAACAAAGTCAACTTGGCAAGTGTATTCACAGAACTTGGGTCTCTGACCACAGGCATCTGTTCTCTGTTGGGAGAAACAGTGCTTCAAATTAAAAATGCTGTTCTCTTTGCTGTTGGACACAATTGCTTTAAAATAGCTTTTTGGCTGTGTTTTATATCAACTTTATAAAATATCTCCTCCTTTCCTCTTAATGCAACTAACCACTTAAGACAGCTTGTCAAAATGTGATAGGACAGTAGCTTTATGCTTTTCACTATTAAGAGCTTTTAGCTTCAGAGAGACTGAATGGAATGCAGAGTTCCTGCTGTGCCAGAACCGTTACTGGTAGCTGCATCTTCTGGGGGGCGGGGGGGAGGAAGCTATCAGAAAACCAAAACCTAAACCAAACTCAAGGGTGAGCTTGGGAAAGCTTCAGTTGGGAATGCATTTGAGGGGAGGCATTTTCAATCTGTACTGTCTTAACCTGTTAACTACCTCCACGGTTTATTCTAAACTTGACATTTATATGCTTTGCTTTGGCAGAATCATCGTGTCTTTAACCTTTTTCATATAATTCAGAAGTACTGTTTAAAGATTGACTCGTGATTACATTTTTTTTCCCGGTTTCTTAAGTTGAATGTTGAAATATTTGCATAGGTAACCGGTGGGCTGCAACGGAAGCAGGAAAAGAAGATGCACAAAAGCTACTTCACTTTCTTCCTTCTAACAGAACGAGTTGGCCGGTTGCTAAGGAATTGTCCTTCTTTCCTGAAACTTAATATGCAGTTAATAGAAATTTTTTTTTCTTTACAGTAGCCAAGTCTGCATTCCTATGACATAAAAAAAAAAACAAAAACCAGCACTTCAAAGGGGATTAAATCTTCTCTGAGATGGTTACACTCTTTCAGTAGTTTTGCAATAAGGTTTAAAATTTACTTGAATGAAGGACGTTGTATTTTCCATAATGAGGATGTTTTTTTTTTGATCTACTGGTGACGGGGGAAGGGAGCATATAGGGTACAGCATTATGCAAAAAAAAAAAAACCCAAGTTACTGGATATTTTATGTCTTAAAAGTGTGGAGTACTTGAGTGAGTTTCCTATTGTCTTACTCTTGAACTTTTCATGACTTTCCTTTCCTGGTGTGTTCCTAAGAGTTCAAAAAGCAAGTGTCAACTGCAGCGTGTACTGGTGAAGTCAATGAGAGAATGACTGGTTTGAGTCAACCTGATGCTGAAAGCTAGCAGCTTTGAATAAAAACTACAGTGTGGTCAATTACTGGTCTGTAATTTGTAGACAAGGTGTACTTCGTTGGTTTTATGTCACTCTAAAGGGAGAGTAACATTGACGGTCAGCGTGGTTTTGTGTACTAAGACCAGGATCAGGCTGTCGGTACCGTGCCCAGCTTGTCCCCAGCAAACACTTTCTGCAGCAAACCAAAGGATGTGAAAAACGGTGCAACCTGTTGGTAACTGGTGTGGGTGCCAAAAAAAAATGGGGGGGGACGGACGGACCAAACCAAAACTTGTGTGACTTGCCTTTAAGGAGTGATGAAGAGAGGTCAATGCTTGGGTTCTGGACACTTAAGACTATTATTTACAGTGAAAGTTCAATTTTACTCAATTAACATCTATTATTTGTGCATCAGGTGCTGAAAAGTATTTAGAAAAATACGAGGAATTACACTTAATTTTGTCAAATTAGCAGAAACTGAACTTTGTCATACAAGGGGAAGAAGGTGACATTCTTTTAGTTCTGTGGTGAGTGTGGGTCCTACGTTGGGGATCGTCACACAACTTGTGGGGAAGAAGCAGAGCCCAGAGCCCACAGCTGTAAGAGTAAGAGCCCAAGAGTAAGATTTGCTGAGAATGGACCGAACAATGGTCCATTCCCTGTAGCTTTAGCATTTCGCTGTTTTCGAAGCAGAGCACGTGCTGCGCGTGAAATCCTGTGGTGGGGCCGTGACCCGTTTTCCCTCCGAGGGGAGATGCTGGGTTCCCCTGTGGTTCGTGCAGCGGTACTGCTGGGAACGGGACACGGAAGGGTGTTCCTGGGTATCGATGATCCATTTTACCAGAAACCTTGTGACGGTTGTGTTCTTGCTTTGCAGCGTAGTGCCGATGGCTGCAGAACTCTAGGTTAACGTAGCCAGAAGTGTTTTATTTATCAACAGCCAAAGCGCTGTGCCTGGCAGATGGCTTGAATGGAGCAGGTTGAAGTTTTCAAACTACCTTCTGTGCCCTCCCGTGAACGAGGTGACTTTATGGGCAGGTCTGAGAAAAGTGCTGTTTCCCCCAAGTCCTTGCCAATGTGATTTACTGATTTGTGGTCCCTTATTTCCTCTTTCTTGGTCCGTTTTGAGGCATTCTTATGTGAAAACCAAGGGTGGTAGCTGCGTGGCTAGCAGCGAGTCGCAGTGCTTTCCCAGGTACACCACAGTGAAAAGACTTCACATGGTTACATCTGGCATCTTTACTTGGTTTATTGAATAAAGTTTTTTTCACTAGAAACTGGTGCCAAGTGTCCTGTGGCTTCATTTATAGGCCTCTACCTACTCTGTCCTCAAATGTCTCATTCGAACCGTATTTCTGGATCTGAAAAGATGTGAGTGTAGCGTGTGTATTTTGGGACAAATGTTGAGCTGTTACTACTGACACACTGGTCTGATGAAGTTCTTTTGTTTCCTCTTGGAGGTGTGTTTTTCTGGTTTAACCCCATCAAAAACTAGATTGTAAGCTCTTCTGCAGGAACAGTCTCAGCTTATAAAAAAAAAAATCTGTAAAAAGCCAAGTGAGTTAAATAAAACCAAAACACGAAGCTGAAGCTCTTCAGTGCTGGTGGTGGTTCAGAGGGTGCGTAGCTCAGCCGAGCGCCATGTCCTCGTGGGGGGCTTGCGGTGATGCTTGGGCTGTGGCCGTCTATTAAATCATTAAACCTGTGCTCATTTCTAACAGCTCATTCTCTAAAAAAGGGTCCAGAGATGGATCCACAAGCAGCTGAAGTTGTTCTGTACCAGGGAAGGTAAGATCTCTGCTTGGTGATTTCCTCGCCGCCTGGCAGTTTTTCTCTGTGCTTGATCTGACCTTCTCTAACCTCCTCCAGGTAACCTTTCAACAACGTATGGAAAACGCAGTTTACCACTCAAATGTTACAGAGCACTTAATAGCTTTACCATGGGAACAATAAGAGCACCCACACTGGCATTTGCGTTCTTTATCAGCAACTGAACATAAGATCCTCTGCTTTGCCATTTTCTAACAAATCTTAAAAATAAGTCAGTGTTCCTGTTCCAGAGATGCTTTTCTCCACCTGGGTATCCAGTTAGGTGGGGTGCAGCCCTGAGAGCTTTTGCAGTGGATTTCTGACTCCAGTGTAAGTTTGATGCCATGTGATATCTTTTATACAGTGTAGTTCCTGGTTTGTACATAGAGGATTTTGGTTCCTTTAAGGTTAAAGAGCTATTAATTAGACAAGATAGACGAGTCTGGGTTTCCCCACCTCCTCCAGCCACTGCAGGTACAACTTTCAGTGCTACTGTTTTCCCAGGTGACTCCTTGACTTGTTCGCGGCGTTTCTGTGCACAGGCTGCAAATACAAGTCCAAGGCCGTGATACGAAGAGTGCTAAAAGTTGTTTCGGGATTCCTTTGTCCTGGGAGGAGGAGAGCTTGCTATAAAACCTGCTTTTTCCTTATCGGTCCAGTTTACCTCTTGTGAATCTAAGGATGTGGAAATGTGAGGCGTAGTCAAGCCTAAGCAATGCCTGAGGGGGTTCTGAGGAACAAAAGGTGCTTCAAAAAGTATCAGTGTTTTTTAGTGAAACTTAAAAAGCTGTCTACTAAATGGAAGAAATGGGACATCGTTCTGGATTTTGCCTCCAGTTACATCTTAACTGTGGGTAGGCAGCTGAAGGTTTGAGATCCTGTGGTACAACCAGACCTGGCTTACAACTCGTAGTCCACCCAAAATTAATTGTAGTGGTACAGTTGCTAGTCGAGTTTCATACATACTCTTTGAAATACAGTTGTTGAACAGCCATAATGGTGGAGTGAGCTGAGGGCAGTTCACGCTACTCTCCAAGCTCGGATTTGCAGAAGGACAAGGGGTTGGGGCTGTTGTCTTGATTTCACAGGAGTTGGGAGTGTGCTGCGTTCCCTTGGGATCACTGAAAGAGATCCTACGTGCTTCCTTATTTTCAGCACGTGCCAAAATGTAGCCGTGTAACCGTTCCCACGATGGATGTGCGCTTTAATTCATTACTAGTTGGCTTTACACCAGTTCTCGAGTGGGCATCGGAGGGTTTAACCTCCCCCCTGTCCCCCCTCCATGACTGTAGAAACTTGTGAGTTGTAGAAACTTGAAATACCTGGGTTTCTGGTTTTATCAGTCATGGGGCCTGGTTTAACATCAATCAAAAATTTGTGCTCGTGGGTCAAGAAGTAGACCTAGAGCCCTGATCCTGCAAAGGCTGCGTGTATAGACCTGAAAACGCTTATTATGGTGTTTAATTAAAAGCTGATGATCATGCCGACTCAAGCATACTTCCCCCTGCCCCGAACTAGAAACAGAGCTCACAATTCATGTGTATCTGTTGCCTGCTGCACGTTTTGGTTGACGTTCCTGAAGTAGCAATTAAACAAATTCCCTGTGGATACTGGCTAGAAAAGATGCTCTTCGCAGTGATGCTTCGCCAACAGCAAGAAGTTTCAGTGCTTCGCTGATAAACGCTCCCGCTATGAATTTACTCCAACATTTCCAGGCTGTGGCAAAACTGATAAATAAGAGATGCAGACATATATTTAAAGAAATCTTTTAATATAAAACGCAGAGCAAATTGTTGGAGATGGCTGGTTTCAGGAGCAGTAATTCAGTGCGTGTTGTGCTGTGAGGCAGCGCCTCCTTCTCGGAAAACACCAGGCAAAGCCACCAGTTACTGTAAACACAAACCAACATGATTTACACATGTGGAGGGCACAGTTTCTGTCTTCAAAAGGTGTCATTTGGCATTTATATTGTGCATACCCGTAGTCTTTATGTGCTTGGTACAAGTGCTTTTTTATTTAAATATACCTGACCGTAAAGTTACTACACTGTCAATGAGATTTATCTTTTTTATACCACTCTTACAAGGTTTGTTCATAAAAGATGTAAAAACCATTTGTTGCTACCTTGTTAATAGGTACCTTACAAGCTCTAAACATTCTTTCCTTATCTCTATATGCTTGTTTCTCTTTTAGGCGTGAAAAAGAAAAAAAATCGCCTTTTTTTAGGTTGTTATATAGAAAAAAAGTGAAGCCATCGTGAATAAGCATGGGAATGAATAGAATGTCTTCTTTTTAATAGCACAAATAAATAACAAAATTGAAAGCTCTTTTCTTCAGTCAAAGCCACTATTGGACTGTAACCTCATTATCACAAGTACAGATAAACAGTAATTGAGTACAATTTAATTTGCTTTAAAGACTTGGTGGGGGGTGGGGGAATAAAAATCCATGAAGTTTAAGATGCTTATAAAATATTCATTTTTAAAAGCTGAAAAGCAAAACAAGTAGATCCTCTACTTGAGGGAAGGTATCTAAATGGGAGGGGAAAAAGGAGGGCACAAAAGTAAATGTATCACAGACTAGGAAACAATAGGAACTCATCACCACGGAAGAAACTTGAGAATGATTCAGTTGCAGAGGATGAAGGTAAGACAGTACTGACCATATGAGTTGTGAAATTAATTGGTACTTTATGTTTGCTTGGAGCTATGATGGTGAAAATAGCGAGAAAAAAGCAACAGCTTCCAGGGCCTCTCTCCTCAAAGGCAAACCAGGAGAAGCAGAACACTCCTGGACAAATGCAAGCACAGTTTGTTTCTTGGGAATCCTTAACTCCGCAGTGAATTTCAGGTGAAGATGAACTTGAGCTACAATTTTTCTTTCAGTGCTAAAAAAGAATAATGTCACTTTGTACATGGAGAATCTAGTACTAGGGACTAAACCACGTTTTTCTTCTATCTGTAACTTTGAGCTAAAGCTTGCTTTTTTTCCCCTATTGATGTGTCATCTCCCCTCCCTCCCCATCCCTAGAAACAAAATTCCTACTTTTACATAGGCCTATAAATGCAGTATTTGCCATTCTGCTTGTGCTGATGGCCTAGGTCCTTTGGTTCTGATTAAAACTAAACATATGTCCTCGTTTGCTTCTCAGATGGCAGTTCTAACAGATCACATTCTGCTTGGTTTGCCAGACCCTCGAATGTGCAGTCTTCCTCAAATGTAGACTTTTCTGCTTGTACTACTGTAGTCACTGACCTCTGCTCTTCACACGAATATCCTTATTGTTCTTTCAGGAAAAATAAAGCCTATGCAATCCTCAGCCATCTGATTTTTGTTTCTGCTCTTTTTCATTATCTTCTCTCTGTTCTGAGTTGACCAAGTGTTTGGGTATTATGAAAACACTGCCATCACTACTGCAATGGATGATGTGCTGGCATGGGTTAATGGGTCTACCCTGGTCGTCTCTCAATCTACTGAAAATGTCACGGTACAAGTTGTTTAACTTCTGCTTCATGCGGCTGATGGACCTGCTACACTGAGAGTGCTCCTTTTTAAGGCTCTCCTTTTGTGTTTGAAGATTACACACGTCTTCTTCCAAGTGAAGAATTGCATTTAGTTTGCGTTTGCGACAATTCTGGGCAGCAACTTTGTTTTTCCCTCTTCGCCTAATGTCACGTAGAAGCGATACCTGAGTATCTGTCAGACAGTTCTTTGCTAGCATGGTGTTGAAGGACTCGACAGGCATGCTCACAATTTCATCAACTGATAATGGTATTCTCAGAGCTTTTGCACAGTGTTCATCGCTTCTAGGGTTTGTATCGGTAGAACTGCGGCAACTATCTTTTACCACGCTTGGTTTCTCCATCCACATCTGTTGATGCTGCTCCGGAATGGATGCTGCTTGACTTGGCAGCTGATAATACATGGGGTTATGAAGAAACTGCTGTAGCATGGTTTCTCTAGAACACTCCACATCACCTGGATATTCCACGTGGCCATATTCAGTGTGTTCTTGGCAACTGCCACCAACGGCTCCTAAGCCACGTGGAGAAGCAGATTTAACATCGTTTTTGTATCCAACAGCATCTTCACTGCAGATGGTGTAAAGGGCAGAGCTGTGACTTGAATTCAAAGACAGTCCCGAATCTGAGCCAGGTTCTTGAAAGAGCTGAGGAACTTCTACAGGATCAAAACCTTCTTCCAAAGCCAAAGATATGAGTTTAATTTCATCAAAATTATCATCATGGGCTGTCAGGTTCCCTATGTCAGCAGCTGAAAACGGCCCTGTCAAATCTGACCCGTGAAGTAGTGATCCTGGATTTGGGATATTAGAGCTTGACTGAGAAAAAGACTCTTGCCTTTGTAAATGTCTTGTTTCTGAATTTGATTGAGTGGTGTAGTCTGTTCCTAGTAGCGTGGCATCATGAGGACTGAAACAGTGGCGAAGCGTCTGGGTCAAATTTATATTGTGGTGTGAAGATGATGGGTCTCGGCCTCTACTAGAAGTAGCAACTTGTATATCTTCCAGTAAACTCACCTAAAAGATGATAGGGGGAACAAATGGGATCTTTTACCAAATGAAAACCTCTACATTGCTTGCCATCACAGAATGATATGGGGTTGGAAGGGACGTCTGGAGATCATCTAGTCCAACTCCCCTGCCAAAGCAGGTCCACTTAGAGCAGGCTGAACAGGAACATGTCTAAGCAGAACATGTCTCCAGAGACAGAGAGTCCCCCACCTCTCTGGGCAGGGAAGGAATGATGTACCAGAAAGACTGGAACATCTTAAATTCCCAACTACGTTTACTGGGAGCACAGGTAACAGAAGAAGGTCTTGCCTTATTTCTCCTAGGGAGTTACCATGTGCCTGTGGTCTGGGAGACAGAGCTGGCATTTTCAACTGAGCTCTTGGAAAGCAATATTCTTAGCAACTTAACTATTAAAAATCCCCCACGCTGTAAAGACTTGGTACCTGGAAAAAAACAAGCAATCCTTTTTCAACTGATTGATTGTCACAAGATGGCAGTGCATTAATAATCTTAAAATATGCAACTTCGTATTGCTATAGCTAAGTAAAGGTTACAGCCAAATTCCTTTCAAATTAGGAAAAAAAAAAAAAAAAAAAGCAGAGAAAACTAAACTGATGAACTTCTAAACCTTGTTAGTCTGGAATCTGTTACCAAAGCTGAACAGAGGAGCAGGCTAATTTACGAGCTGGGAGGCTCTTCCCAAGCTAGAGATTCCCAAAACTAAATGTTCCAGTGGTAAACACGAGATTCTACGGAAAACACAATAGACCCTGGAAGGCTCCTACAATGGGAAGCGAATGTAAGGTGCCTTTGGAGTATTGCAAAAAAGGAACATAGGGAGTAGCTTCATAGTTAATGGTTGCAGCTACAAGCTGTGGGAAAGGAGGAAGACTCCAACTACGGTAACAACTGGGTTTTTTTGTGAAGATGAGGACCCAGAAAGTAAACAATAGTATCAGAAGCCCAGAAGACAAGGAAAGGAAAGAAAACAAAATTGTTTGCTGCTAATACTGACTGACCTGATTTGCAGCAAAGGTGGGTCTGTTCTTGAGGGTCCTTGTAAGCAGTTCACCTAATATTTATGACAACTGTAGTCTTTCACCACAAATTCCTAATAGCTGCTAGTACTTAATAACTTGGTGTTGCTCTAGAGAAAGGTGCCAAGAGCTGCTGTATAAATATGGCATTAGGTTTCAGAAAGGGAATTATTAATGGAACTTATTAAGTTCCATACAACTTTGAACACCAGGTCACAGGAAATACTGCACTTTGTAGCTTTCAAATCCCAGACAAGTTACTGGGGTAGATTTTTCAAGTAGTGCCAATAACAGCTGCTGTAAAAGGTAGATAGTAGCGTCTTTAATGTCTTCAGGTAAGTTTTACTGTATTGATTTGCTGATATATTCATTTGGGGTTTTTTTATTAGATAAAACAGGATAAGTTAAAGGTATTAATCCCTATGTATTAGAATACGTGCGTTTTCTCATTTACCTCCAGCATGTTTTCCATCTGCGACGACAGAAGCTGTAAATAGCCCTCTAAGGAGAGAAGGGAATCTACATGGCTGCGGTTGCTCTGTGACAGAGGAAACAGAAATGCCTTGTAAAGCATAGCTATTTTACATAAAAGGAGGAAATAGAGCACAGCTCTGTGAAATACTGATGCTGACCCCACCAAGTCTTCATCCTGATGGGAGATGTCCCATTGCTAGAATGAGCAGTAAAACTCCATGGCAGGACCACCCCTACTCTGCCCCAAGACAGCAGAACTGGGCTTTCCTCCTCTCCGAGGTTGCAAAAATGAAGTATTTTCTCAAAGCCCAGCTGCCAGGGCAGTGATGAACAGAGCGGCTGGCAAGAAACCCAGATCCGAAGTTCTCAGCTCTCCTAAGGTTTCAAGAACAATGAATGATCTTTTTGTTGTAGCTCTCAGAAAGAACAAAACCCAAAGTGCGCCCACCTCAGTTTAATGTCAGTGAGATTATTTCTCTGCCTTCTAGTTGCAGCGCACATGTTAAGATCTCAACAATCCATTTTCCCAGATGTAATTCCACACCTGAGCAGGAATCTTTACATAAACGGTGAAAGCAATATGATTTAGCATCCACATCTCAGGTGGTTGTAGGCCAAAAAAGAGCTCCTCGCACACAAATACAATGCCATCACAATGGAGAAAATGAAAGACAAATTGAGAAACAGTTGCAAGTCATTTCTGTAAACTTCAGAACATTTCAACTACATAAAGTATATTAGAGGGGGAAGTGTTCATCATGTATAATGAAATCATTTACAAAGTACCATCTGAACTGAGCATTCTTTTTCTGCTTGGTGGCCTCAACTACCAGCATTCCCCTGGGGAATTTCTAGGGTGCAGCGGAGCAGGAGCTGGGGGTCAGGAAGGGGATTGGGGAGATGTTTTTCATCGGCTATAAGCGCCATCTCTATGGGTACATCTAGGAGTTTAATGAGGAGGAAAGCAATTATATGAGTATGTTCTTCTGAATAAAGATATATAGAGACATATGAGCATCACACACTGCACCACATCAAAATTACTCTCTTCATCCTTCCACTAGCAGACTACAGTGCTACTGTATCTCTGCAGTATATATCCATATATATAATCCATATAGTGTACAGTAAAACATCACGATTTGCTATAGGGGTCACAATACACAGCACTGAATCTTGATTAATGCCACAATCTATAGTTGTTTATAACAGATTCAGTTTAGGAGTCATAGAAACAAGTGAATACAAAATACTCTGATTTCTACTATACAAATTCTTGCTTATGTTGTCTGTAACAAGATTAAGTAAACATTAAATTACGATTTGGTTTACGTGATTCTGGATGGATGAGAGGTTCTAAAGTACTTTCCCTCTTTCTCTCTTTCAAAACTTTTGAAGGTGGAACAGAAAAGTAAAACTGAAATAACTCGGAGCCACCTTGCAAAGGACAAGCCCAAATGAAAAGAAGTTAACTATTCCTTTCAAAACCATTCACTCCATTTCTTTCATTACTCTCTATCTCAGTGATCAGACCTATATTCTCCCCCACTTTCTGTTCACATTTTTCCCTTCTTCCTTCCTTTTTTTTTTTTTTTTTTTTATTTATCACATACTTGATTTATGCTTTCTTCCTCCTCGTCCTCTTGCAGTTCCATCTGATCATCTCCTTGCTTTGGGCAACAGTCATCCAAAGCTTCCTGACACGCTTTCAGGTCAACATCCTAAAGACACAAATAAAAAGCATTAGTAACATCCTCACTTCAAGTAACAAGCGATGGGATGAGAGGAAACAGCCTCAAATTGCGCCAGGGGAGGCTGGATATTACCAAAAAAATTCTTCACCGAAAGGGTTATCAAGCTTTGGAACAGGCTGCCCAGGGAAGTGGTTGAGTCACCATCCCAGAAGGCATTTAAAAGACGTGTAGATGTGGTTCTTCAGGACACAGTTTAGTGGTGGACTTGGCAATCTGTGCTGTCAAAATTAAATCTTTAAAACGCACCTTTTTATTTCTTTCCCTTACAGCTATATAGCATTTCAAATAAAACATGCACTAAACAGTTCATTCATGTGGATGAGCTGACTTTGTAGACTTTGGGGACAGAATGACATGGGCAGCAGTTCAGGAGTATCGACACCTCTTCCTCTACCACTGACCCCATCTGTGGTAGAAATGGATGTTCATAAATATTGGAAACAAAATTCTTTGGAAACAGACACGTGATGATATGATTTCATGGGAAGTCTGCGCCATCACCCTCTTTTGGATGTCACTTCACAACAACATATCCCAGCCAGATACATACTCGGTGATGGAATCTTAAAATAGGCAACTGTGCATGGTCAGTCAGCAGAATCCCTCACTTTTTCTTTGAGGAGAACAATCACATTAACATGTACAGTAATAGCAGCTGCCTCCTCATCACTTCCATGTAGTCAATTATGGAATTTTTTTTAATCTCCAGCAATGAAATTGTTCTGATCATTTGGGACTGGGCTGATTGCTGGGCTACTGCTATGGGGAGAACAGAAGAGGTCCCTCCCCCAGCAACAGACATATCACATCTTTGACTAAGGCATTTCTTTAAAGATAGCTTAATTTTGCAGTCTGAATAAGCATCTAAAGACAAAAGGGATTAGGTGACACATACTACTTCCTTAATACTGCACTACCACACCTACTGCTTCTGTCCTGTTCCTCATTTTGCATTAATGGTAGCTGAGAAACAGTAGTTGAGTTACAGTAACACTATTATGAACCCAAGGGCTAGATCAGGACCACACGTGGGCGGTCTCTACAGAGAAAAGGACTGATCCTTGGTCGTTGTAGGAGACTCATTATTACTAACAAGCCCATTTATTGCAGCAGCCTTTCCACTTCTGCCCTGGGAGAGTGTGGAAGTTCACACCTCCCACAGCAGGCTGTTTACAACTGATAAACTGCAACCCTACCTGAAGAAAACCTTCAATTGCATTTGGAAGGATTTCCATACAAACACAAACTAGGAGATTTTCACTAAAGCTCCCACCCAAAAAAAAAAAAAAAGAAAAAAAAAGAAAAAAGGTATCTCAAATTCTAATCTTGATTCTGCCATTTCCTAGTTTCAGCTGGGCTGAAAACAGAAGAGAGAACACAATCTGAGACGGTCTGATTTAGTGAATTATCCATCAGCCTTGGAGGCTGGAAGGCTACAAGGCTGTGTCTGCCCTTTCCCTAGGGCACAACCTACTGCCTGACAACTATCAGCTTCAGTCGACAGTCTTTGGGACAGTCTTTGGGATATGAAAAATAGTAATTTATGTCAAATCTCCTACTTAACATGATCCAAGAATCAATGCAGAGGTGAGAGAAAGTATGATTTTGTGTGGGCCTGGCCTATGTTTAATTGGAAGGGCGCTGCCTGCTCTGGTATTTTTTCTTACTATATTAAAAATAAAGCCTGTAGTTTCCAATTAAGTACATCCAATCGGAGTCCAGATGTCAGCATAAATTGGGTGTACCGCTCATCAGACTATCCCTCCACATATCCCTTCCCCTTCCTTCCCCCACCCATACAAAGACAGCCATTGAGGTGCTGGAGCATGTCCAGAGAAGGGCAACGAAGCCGGTGAGGGATCTTGAACATAGTCTTACGAGGAGCATCTGAGGAACCTGGGGTTATTCAGGCTGGAGAAAAGGAGGCTGAGAGAAGACCTTATTGTGCTCTACAACTACCTGAAATGAGGTCATAGAGAGATGGGGGTCAGTCCCTTCTCCCAAGTAACAAACAACAGGACAAGAGGAAACAGCCTCAAGTTGTCCCAGGGGAGGTGTAGATTGGATATTAGGAAAAATCTTTACATTGAAAAGGTTATAAAGCATTGAAACAGGCTGCCCAGGGAAGTGAATGATTCACCATCCCTGAGGGTACTAAAAGACAGGTAGACATAGTGCTTAGAGATGTGGTCTAGTGATGTTTTTTGTCAGTGTTAGGTTGGTGGTTGGACTAGATGATCTGCAAGGTCTTTTCCAACCTAAGCAAGTCTATGATTCTATTCTATATAATATCTGTTGTCCCTACAACATGATGTAGGGAGCAGAACCTGTAATGGTATCAAAATACAAATGCCTGCAACGCCTTGAATGGGTGAACAAGACCCCTCTCTGGGAGCAGCAGAAAGAACAAGCAAACTGGTTTTAGCTGTTGATGAGCGTGCAGTGGGCAAACAGGACCAAAACTACACGGCTCGGGGCAACTAGAGCACAGAAAAATGTGAACCAGCTCTGGAGCAACAGGACGGTTTGGTTGCAGCAGAAGGGAGCAGGCAGGGTGGTTTTTGGGGTGCACAGGCAGCAGCGAGAGGCAGGGGGTACCAGCCTCCTGCAAAGCCCCACTTCACTGCTGTCAGACTCCGAGTTACCTCTACAAACATCCCAGCACCGAAACAAAGTTATATGATCACCATTATTTGGAAGAGGACATAATTTTTTTTCATGCAGATTACTCATGTATGCTGCTCACATGCTGTCTTCTAATTCCTCTACGTTACATTTTATTTCTTTCAGTTCTCAAGCTTTAAATTGCTCCATTACCACCACTAACCTTCGAGATGCTTTTCTGGTGGAAACTGGTGTCCCTTTTCCTTTATTAGCTGCACTTCTCTGCAGAATCGGTCCTCTCCTTGCTACTCACTGAAAAAAAACGTGGCTGGTGATCTTTGCCACGTTTTGAATAATTAAGAAACATTTCTAAAAAACTGTTCCACACACCAGTACGAGGCCAGGCTGGATGGGGCTCCGAGTCCCTGCCCATGGCAGGGGGGTTGGAACTCAATCATCTTTAAGGTCCTTTCCAACTCTAACCATTCTATGGTTCTGTTAGGCAAAAGAAATACAGATTCCATAATATGGCCAGTAGTTTCACTTTACTACTTCATAGGATTCAATAGGATTAATTATTAAATATAATGATGCACAGCTGTTTTCATATAGCTCTAAGGCTACTGATGCTGCTCTGTACCTGTGCATTTTAAATAAGCTACAATAATCCGACCAGTTGATAACTACTTAATCTCAGCTAAAATGCAAAATGTTTCCTTCTGTTTTGCTATATTCATAATGATCCCTAAAATACCCTCAAAGCACAGAAACAGAAGCAAACTTCATTCTTTGAAATGCAGCCAGGGTTGAGAAAGCGTGGAGGGTGGAAAGGCAGTTGGAAAACACCAAACATCTAAGTAACTTTCATGTGATACGTGGCTAGGCTTAAAAAAAAAATCCACGTGAACCAAGCAATGCCATTGAGTAAATCAAGTGGTGCGTAACTGTGGCTTCACATGGGGCACCTGTTAAGTGTCTGTGACACATCTGCTCCAAACCCTAATAATATCGTCTGGGCAGCACCCAAAGGCACGCTGTTAAAGGCATTCCTGCTCGTTGCAGCGAGCTGTTAGAACCGAGCTAACCACGTGCGTTTCACAAACACAAGCGGTGCCAGGGTTTTGCGCAGCTCAGCTGGGTCAGGCGTGACAAACCGCACAAACCCTGCGCACTACACACTCAGCACATGCACAGAACTAACACCCACCTACTCCCAAATGGAGGCAGAGACGGGTATGTACATAATAATTGTCACTGATGTCAATTAAGACATCAGTTTTCATGCTGAAGGGAGCCTACAGGAGAGCAGGAGAGGGACTCTTTGTCGGGAAGTGTAGTGATAGGACAAGGGGTAATGGTTTTAAACTGGAAGAGGGGAGATTTAGATTGGATATTAGGAAAAAATTCTTTCCTGTGAGGGTGCTGAGGCACTGGAACAGGCTGCCCAGGGAGGTTGTGGATGCCCCATCCCTGGA
>VZRU01021381.1:32272-74149 GCA_013398155.1 Pedionomus torquatus | reverse complement strand
GTCCTTTCTCTGTTGAGGACCCCAGAGCTGGATACGGGACTCCAGGTGGGGTCTCACGAGTGCAGAGCAAAGGGGCAGAGTCACCTCTCGTGACCTGCTGGTCACGCTTCTTTTGATGCAGCCCAGGACACGGTTGGCTTTCTGGGCTGCCAGCGCACACTGCCGGCTCATGTTGAGCTTCTCATCCACGAGCACTCCCAAGTCCTTCTCTTCAGGGCTGCTCTTCAGCCATTCTCTGCCCAACCTGTATTTGTGCTGGGGATTGCCACGTCCCAGGTGCAGGACCCTGCACTTGGCTTGGTTGAACTTCATTTGCACTAGCCCACCTCTCAAGCCTGTCCAGGTCCCTCTGGGTGGCATCCCTTCCCTCCAGCATGTCAACCACGCCACCAAGCTTGGTGTCATCAGCAAACTTGCTGAGGGTGCATTCTATCCCACTGTCCATGTCTCTGACAAAGATGTGAAATAGTATCGTTAGTATTGGATCAAGACACTCCAGTGGGACTCAAGCTTGTTGTTTGCGTTTGCTTTTTTCTTTAGACTTTCAAATCTGTTTCACAGCGATCCCCTTATTTATCAACTACACACTTCTGTTTTTTTCTTGACTACAAAGGTCTGTAACTTCTTAACTTTTTTTTCCCCCAGCATTATTCTAATTTTCTCGGCAAACTTGTAGAAGAAAATTAGGAAAAGGTTATGACAAAATCAGAAGTTGCATTGTGACTCACTCAATGGAAGCAAGATGTCTCATTCTGGTAATCTGTTTTGACAAATTAAAATTTATGTTAATAATAAAATTATTCAAGATGGGTAATAAGGTTATTTCGGGAAGATTTGCCACTTGCCTAGAACCCAAGCAATAGAGAAAATCTAATGTACTGAAAAACATAGATTGCCAAGTTGAAACCCAACCTTTAATTTTATGCCTTAGTTTCTATATTTAAAATTAACTGGACGTGCATTTTTTCAAGAATGATTATATTTAGATAACCGCGATGAGAATGGAGATCTCTAACTGAGGTCCAGCTCTGAGGTCAGAAATCAAACGTGTTCTTTTCCATGTAGGGTGGCAAAGCATCTGAATTGATTGCCTCTGCCATTGCCTAGAATTTTGTGTCTGCAATTCAAAATATGGAACTTTCCACCCTCATTTCGAAATTTGATTCACACCACTCATTTATTAGAACTTTCTCTTTTGAGCATTCAGCTGCACGTAATGACACCAGAAACTAAGGGTAGATATGCATGACCAGTTGATGATACCAGAACAGTACATCAAGGAACATGTCTTGTAGATGACTGGTCGATAAATCTGCTTGACAATTTAATTGGTATAATTGATAAAATCCATACAACTACTAGGGAAGAAATTAAATTACTTCATACAAATCAGATTGGGATTTAGATTAAAATTTTCTGGGTCGATTCTGTTTCATGCAAATTATGTTATGGAAGACCCCCTGGTTTAGAATACATTTATTAAGCTTTCTCATAAAAAGTGTATTAATTCCTGTCGAATGGCATAGCCTAATATCCCAGCACACGGTGTATGGATGTTTCCCATGTGGTCTTCAAATCTCCCCATCTGTGTGCACAGAAATGCCACAATAACCGCAAATAGTGCTGTTTTACTCTTCTGTGACCAGGTGGTGCCTCAGCAGACACGACAGGTTGTAGTAGTCCTCTGGCGCGAGGGGTGTTAAAGCAGCGTTCTCCTGTGTTACTCATGAAGGCTTTCTACTGGATTAATGGTGAGTTTTAGGACTTCACCCAGTCCTGAACTAAAGAAGGAGATGGCTGGAAGTGCTGAATGGAGGGCTGTGGCTTGTGTTATATGGGTAAGGAGACAAAATAATTACAACAGCTTCCACCAGTCTTAAAAAGCATGAAAGGAAAAACTTTTTTTTTTCCTCTTTTTCTCTTCAGGCTTGATGGAGACCTTGTTCTTTCTGGTATAGAGTAGAAGAACTACGGGAATTTTGCTGATTCTGTTGTTTCTGTGATGATGCATCTGGACTTTCTCACATCTTGAGGGAGAGACACAATTGCTTCTGCCAAGTATTGGAGATTCGTATTTCTGATGCAGGAGAGTTTAATGGAAGGAGATCAGTAATCCTGGCAAGCGGCCTTGGGAGTGCTTGAACACACATTCACAGCAAAGCAGAGACACGTAGGAAAACTGAGCTCTTAAACAGGAGGGGTAGACAAAGCCTGGAGGCCACTGCAGCCTCCCAAGCCTGCTTTCGGGAGGTGGTACCGCAGTCACTGGGGAGGGGGGGGATGCTCTTCATGGGAACATAACACCATCTACCAGTTGTCAAGGAAAAGAAACAGTCAGAGGCCTGCTGCTTGTGTTTACATGACTGCATACCAGCTGTACAGTAATATTGTAATAAAAGCTGTTTGGGCAATGATTGTTATGCTGGTGCTGTTTAGCAGCTTGCTTCCAATATTGCATTACAAAAATTACATATTTCATATAATCAGGTCTGTCTCTTACTTAATCATCCTACTCTACATATAAATCTTTAAAATGGACAGGTCTATAAATCACATGCATTTTTCATTTACCGTTTATTCTAAGCCAGGCAGTTTCTTATTTAAATTGCCATATGAATAAATCTAATAATCCTTATTCACTTACATCATCTCAAACTTTAAATCTAGTTCTGACTGAGGTCATAAGTGAAATCAGTATTAAGGGCAAAACTAGCAGCTGTAACAACTATAATAGCTCACCAAATTATGTTAACGGGCTGAAATAACATTAAAAATGAGGAAGAATTGAATTACATTATTAAAGCATGCTATGCTGAATCAGGCAAACATTTAGCCTAACCAGGGATCCTGAATGTGCATGTACTGAGTTTATCATCACACTAGTCCATATGCCTTGGATAAACGAGGAGTAAAGGCACTTCCCCAAATGTGTCTATTTATAAATTGCATTTGTGTATGGTGCAATACCGACATTTTTAATGCAATAGCTAAATTCTAAACATCTGAACTCATAGCTAGGGTCAGAAATACAGTTCTTGGTGTAGAATGGGTAGTTTTCTTGGTCTTTTATCGAGTGTGGTTCTGATCCTTTTAGTCAGCAATACAGGAGTTGTCATGGAAGAGCTATCACGACTATTTGTCCCTCTTCCTCAAAAACCCAGTGAATCCTATTTTGTTATTAAAGAAAATTATAGGAGGACTGACTCAAGCACTCCATCTGTCTAAGACACGACTTACAATTTCTGTGAAAATTCACACACAAAAGGAAGTGAAAGATTTCTATGGTGGTGCAGGAAGCACTTACATGTCACAGGGGAGGGTCTGAAAACCTTCAGCATTACTCCCAAGCAGCGATGGATTTCAGAGGCTTTGCTTCTGAATCACCAAGGTCTCACAGCACTTGCCTCTGCATGAAGCCTCCTGCAGCAGGTTCTGCAAGGAATTGTCCCTCCAGAGTTCAGCGACTTCACATTCTCACTGTTATTTTTAATAGTAAGTGGGCTTTCAGCTGTTATTGTTTAGTGTTTGGATCACAAGATGTAGTCATCCATTACATTTACTTATTTCCAGCGCTGATGGAAAGAGTGTAAGCAGCAGGGCAGGATCCTTTCCCAGCTTCTGGCAATGCACAGCACAGGGTCTGCCCTTGCCAGAGGTGGCATTTGGACTATCAGGTTTATCAGCTCTCCCTGAGTCTGTTTCCTACGAATGCATCAAATTCCCTTTTGAACTCACTTGCACCTTAGATGTCCACAATTTCCTCAGTTTGGCAATCTGCTTTCAGATATTTTTATTGACTGCCTCTTGTATCATATAATCTGCATCATAAGAAACAGTTAAAAAAAACCCATTTCATGTTCATGTTTGCCATCCTGGCCATACTCCTACAGACCTCTCTCAGTCCAAACCCATGTGTGAGGTAGTCTGTCCTTCAGATCCACCCTCTTGCCTCTTTCCACACCTTTCTGCACACAGTACTGGGGGTTTATGCCACGGCATAATGACGCCGTTTCCCATTTGATTTCCAAAACGGTATCCCCTCTTTTTTTAACCATTTTGTTCAAGAACAAAAGGCTGCTAGCACACAGGATCCACTGTACCAGGCTCTTCATGAACATATGACAGACTGTGACCACGGATGCCCCAGTATAAGGTATAAGGAACAAGAGGTTTTAAGAGAAACAGCCCAGCAGGTTCCAAGCTGCAGTCAGGTATCTGCAGGAGGGACAGAAATAAGTATCTAGTGATATACACAAATCTGAGCTATTTGGTAGCAGACATTGCTGCTTTTTAAGTGCCTTTATTGGTCAGTTTATATTTCATTGTTGATGGAGGAGGTGACTACCAAGAAGGGACAGGGAGGATTTTTACACGGCAGCTTTACAGTTTCAGTATTAGCAAAAGCACAAAGGGCAGGCAGAGGGAAGTAGAGGGAAAGAGAATCCCACTTTTCTCTAACCCAGTGCAAGCAAGTCTTAACACCTAACGAGCTGTGTACTCATCCCAAACTGCATCACCCTTTGAGCATCTTGTTTGAATTTGTAAGACACGTGGTGTTTCTGAGGAACGGCTGGGAAGCACGCTTGGCTGGGACAAACATTGTTTAAAGGCATTTGCCATGCTGCTGGTTTGGGAATATCTGTGAGGGCAACATTCTCAGTAGTCTGTCTGGCATTCATGAGCTGGAGAGGCAGGAGGAATGCTGGTGGGATGGACAGGGCATCCCTGGGCTTGGGACAGGGAGGGAAGATGCAAAATCCCAGCTCCACGGCCCCTCTGGGGACCAGCCACATCCATCAGCGCTGCTGGAGCTGAGGCCAAGCCTGAACATCCTCAGTCAGTTGCTACTTGTGTCACAAATTCAAATTGACAAATTCAGCTTGGTTTACCTTTATGTATGCCTCTTTCCATGGTAATGGCTTTTGTAGAAACTGGCTAATTGGCACAAGTAACTAAGAACTGCTGCTTTCTTTTTCTTACTGTACTTAAAAAAATTCTGTAAGCAAAGACACACAAACACATAAATAAGGTCAGGATAATGCATTGGAAAATATTCCCACCTCATTTATTTTGCCAGCTGTAATTATTTTTTATTCTCTATGAAATTAAATAGCACAATAAAATATCCTAGTCGATGTGCATATCATTATAACCGTATTCCCTTACATTTTACATACATTTCTACAAATTAGCGAGGGAGGACCTGCAAACATTTCACATTAAATGCCTGTGGAGAGGGCCAGGACATTCTAGATTTTAATTATACCTGATGAGCAGAACCACATCTGTGTGTACCAGCAAGGTACAGTAAACATCTGTGGCTCTCTCTCAGACGGGACAGTGCTGGCTTCATAAGCAATTCATGGCAGCCTCAAAGAAGATCATATTAGGCCTTTGTGCTTTCATTATCCCTCCTATGTCTTTAATATTTTCTGTGACTCTGCAAATGCTAGCAGCTGTCAAAAAATAAATACGGCACATTGAGATGCTGCCTTTCACTGCAAGAGTCCTCCAAGGGATTAACAGAGGTCTTCGTGATCGCCCTACGTCACCTCCCTGTTCTTTTAGTTCATTCAGTTCTTACACACTCAAAGATGCTACTTTGGGGATGTCACATCTCATTTCTCTCTGCAGGCAAGCTTTAAAACAAAATGCATTGCATTGCCCCTATTCCGACCAGGTCCTGCCCTTTAAGAATGGAGGGAACTTTTGTGGACAAGTATTCTCAGATTCAGTAATAACTTCTTTTTAATGGTGGAGTTGGAGAAGAAGTGGTATTTGAGGGGGGAAGGCATGGGAGAAAAATCCTATGGGAGAAAAAACCCCCACCTTTTTGCATCTAGGTGTGCTGGTAAGGATCGGTGGTGGGAGCTCCAGAGTGGGTTAACTCTTCCTCCAGCTGCCAGAGGAAAAAAAAAACCTCAGAGAGTGCTGGGAGTTGCAGTTCTAGATTACGCCAGCCTTTAGCAGAGGAAACTGGCAAAAATCCCTGCTGGAAAGGGGATGGTGTTTGTACAGAGCTTTCTCTGCACATGGGAGTGTTTGAGGAAGTCTGAAATGGTAACTCCCATCCCAAAATGCTGATGCCTCCTCTGTTTTCTTTCTGCTGCTGACTGCCAAACCCAGGCAACTCTTGGCCCCACACCCTGGGGTTGATGCCCTCTCTCCTTTCCTCTCCTACTCACTTAACCCATAATCTTAGGGGCAGGGTCCACTCTGAGTTAGGGATCTTGCTTTTCCTCCCCTCCTCCAAGCCGTCCTTTTGGGTTTGGAGATGTCATGTCTGAAGTCCCTCTCTCAGAGCTATGTCATGCACTTGTCAGCCACTCAGTACCCTGAGCCTGAAATTTTCTCTATAGAGTACGTGCCTATAATAAATATATTTCAGGGAACAGTAGGGACTGCATTTTTTTCCTTCTTTTTTCTTGGGTTTTGTTTGGTGGGTTTTTTCTTTTTTGAGCAGAAGCAGAGCACTGCTGTTTACCTCTCGTTTAATGGTCTGCTCGGGTTTTTGGGCCCTTTTCTTCATGAGGAAGAGGTTTCATCTCCTGTCTCTCTCTTGGAGAGCACCTTCATGATCACCATGTGGGCAGAAAGAAAGGACACGTTTATGGGGGACCCAGATGCTGTCACCTGGAGGTAGGATGCTGGTGCTATTTGTACATTCGTTCAGTGCAAAATCTATGCCCAGCGCGGGAGCTCTGCCTGTTGTGCTGCCTGGAGGCACAGCTTCACCCAGAGAAAGGCTGAACAAACCAGTCCAGCCAGCAGCCTGATATCCTCCTAGCTATAAAAGATGGGAATTTTAACCCTTTGGAGCCAAAAAGGGAAATTTCCAGGTTATTTAGGGTGCGTGCAAAGGAGGAATGACAGCTTCTGCTCCAGTTGGGTCAGACTTGGGAGATTTTGGCTGCCTGTGAGCTGGGACAGGACAGGAACTCCAGCCCACGCTGCCCAGGCACCTGTGGAAGCAGGACCACAGGCACTGCAAGAGGTGGATGGAGAAAAGTCAGGCACGATTTTTTTTGAGCCAAATTTTGGCCTTTGCTCCCTATAGCTTGCCTAAGCTGACTATGGGATATGGAAGCCAAGGCTTGGATATGGACCCTGAAGTGAAGATACCTGAAGTCAGAAGGGAGTTGGAAAACCTAGGAGCACTTCTCCAGGGAGCTGCCAGGAGGGGGCTCCAGGTGGTGAGGATCAATCCATCCCTGCCTCCCCACCCAAGCAAGTCCCATCCTGCACCCCTGGCCCACCTGGCTGTTCTTGTCTTTGGAGCTTGTAAAGGGTGAATGGGTCAAATTCATGCTTGAGATAACACCTACAAGTGATCTAATGTATTATATTTCAGCTCACACCGATGCACATCTGTGCTTGAAGGTGTGAGGGATCTGGGGCATTCAGGTTTCTCCTGGCAGAGTAATTCACGTTCAGCACAAACAGGGAAATGATGCTCTGTGCTGTATAACATCTATGTCTTAGTGTCAGTGATTAACTTTCTGTAAGCTCTGACACACTTCCACATTAATAGGAGCAAATAAAATCATAGAGCAGTTGAGTCCAATTAATTACAGAACCATGTGGTACAATTTGAAAATGAAATATATCTGTTGCTCCATTTTTATTTACAAATAGATAAATAAATTCATGTCAAGGTAATGCCTTAATGGTCTGCCAGTGGAGAAAAAGCAGTGCCGGTAGACAGGTTTACAGGACAAGATATATGAATGTAATTTCTGAGGTTTTTTCTTACATTAGAGAGAATGCACTGGACTTGAGTTTCTCTCAAATAAACCACTGGGAAATCCCCTCTGGAAGAAGTTGCTATTATTTTTGAATTGGCATCCTGTGCCTTTAAAATAGTATCTAGCAGTACCTGCCAAGCTTCACTGCCAAGAGATAAAGAGCAGTGTTCTGTGCTCCGCACACTGCCAACAATAAAATAAAAGGAAAATTAACAGTTGATGTGCAAAATCTTGCTTCTGTCAGACTAAAAAAATGCTTCCCTTCTGCATCTTGTCTGCTTCTGCACTCAAACGCTTAACATACTTTTGGGAGCTGTATAAATAAATAATGCTCTTATTTGATGGTAGAATTCCAGCAAGAGTCATTTGTAAAGAGAAGTGTCTTCGTGAAGATAAGTCATAATCTCTCGTTCCGCAATCGCTGCCATGGGTATAATCTACAGTACAAACTAGTTGAGAAAGGGATTAGCTTTTGAATTTAGGTCACTCCAGCATCGAGCCCAAAACGTTAGGTATGATTTCGAGTTCTACAGCACCTTTAATTCCCAACTGCTGCAGTTCTTGATCAGTACCGGTGGATAAAATTGCAATATAAGTCTATACAATCCACTACACAATTAACCAGTATTATTAGTTATTAATTGGTGAGTTATTGTTGTTCATATAAATTGCACTAAGAGTCAGCAGAAGCTAAGTGAAGTAATTTACCTTATTTTTACTGAAAAGGCGGTGAAGCAGGAGGAGAGCTGAAAAAGAATCATTTTGTAAGGGCAGGAATAAATGTGAGTAATTAGGGCACACTGAAAATTAAACAAAGCACCACACCCATCATGAAAGTTAGCACATCTGTTTTGCAAACACAAGTGGGCTGAAATCACACATTCTTCAAATGGAAGAGCTAATAGTCTTCTTTTAATGTATAGAGCTCCTTTTTTTTTTTTTTTTCACCCGAAACTGCAGTGTTCAGAATCAGAAGACTTTTTAAACCGTCAGAACCCATGTTCGGCTGACAACAGTTTGAACTTGATACACTCAAGGGTTTGAGTGGGAGGTTTCGTAGCTTTACTTCCTTTTCTCTCTTACCCCTCTGATGACCGTGGGCTTCATCCCATCCTTAGCTCTCTTTCTTTTATATGCTGGGTTTCAATAAATGCCTTGTCTTTCCGAGGCTGCCTCATTTTTTGGCTGCCTATATTTCTGCACAGAAGGGAAGGTCTTTCAGCCAGCGAGAGGTGTCTAAACAGTCTCCTGTCTGCTCCACTGTCCTCTAGCATAATTTTGGCCAGGTCTGAGCAGAAATTTCTTGGGTCTTTAGTTCTGTAATAGCTTTGCTTAACGTCTTTGTGATCTTTCTTTGACAAAAAGGTTCTGCATATGTGTGCATATTGACTTGTGTGTGCATATACAAATATGTGTACATAGATATATAAAGCTGCTTGTTCATTACTTGCTGAACTGATGTATTCATTTTGTCAGCACATGCTTTTTTTTGGGTGTAAATTACATTAGCAAACCCTTTTTAATGAGGATGAGGCATAGCCCTCACCTAATTCTCACCTAATGCTCTCTTTGTCTTTCCTCTTCTCCTTGAGCCCTATCTGCTCTCCAGCAACATTTTGCACTTGGATCAGCCACCCCTTCATTAAGATAATTCCTCCTTCGCTTTCAAAACTCTCTTCAGATGTCTTCCACTTAGACTTCTCTCTGTGTGCCTTCCGGCACTATCTGCAACCACCTCTTAGTTTGATCTTTTTGTTCTCATCCTCTGTATTTGGATTAAATTATCTTCTTAGGGCAGGAATCTTGCTTCCTCTGTCTTTATGAAGGGATGTTTTCACGCCCAGGAATGCAGAACTAGGAGAATACAAGCCAAAGAAGAAAATGTTTTCAAATTCTATTCTGAAATTTCAGCTCTAATTTTGCTGTTGGGTAGGCAAACTGAAGCCACCATTTAAAATCTACCAGTGTAATTTCCAGAAGCAAACCCCTCGAGCTCTGCAATTAGAAAATGGAAGAAGATTGCTTTCCGTAAATGTGTTATGGTTTGCAAAGATCTAGATACAGGAATGAATAGCTAATTCGCATGTATTATCATTTAAGAACCAAATCCACTAAACACACCCCTGACTTGAAAGAAATCTAAGAATAGGAGGCATGTCAATTACTCTAATCCTTAAATTATGCATACCTTTCAAAATCTTCTATCAATGTCCTAGGCTTTTCTTCATAGGTGGTTTCTGCGCTTCCTCCACAAAGCAAAATAAAACATAGGTTTATTCCAATAAATGTTGTGCCTGAGGGACTGCTATTTGTTACTAGGAATTAATTAATTAAAGAGATCAGACCTTGTCATGCAGACCTAAAAGGAGTTTTGATCCATCAGATCTTGCATCTTGCTTCAGAAGTGATCAGCATGTAGAGGAAAATGCTCTGCTTTTTTTTCCCCAGAAGGGAATTAATTATTCAAAAAATATTAATGCAAAAGGCAAGCAGAGAAAAACTTTCTCCTTCAGCAACTTACAGAAAACCTTTCACATCTGACTGTCTCAGAAAGATGCAGATACGAGATGATTTGGGTTTTCTGATAAGAACCCCCAAATAAATGCATCTGTTAGCTGCAAAAGTAATCACTACAGAAACATATGCAATAAGAGAAAAAAAAAGTTAATATAGTATCATTTTTTCTTGGTTTATACAGTAAAAGGCAGGGTAGCTCACTTACATGACAAAGGAGACAGAACCTTAGGGCACAGATTTGAGGAGAGCGCTCATTCTTGAAATCTAGTAGCTATAGGATTTATTCTTAACGTGAGGCCCGAATGCAAACAACTGGATTTGAGGGGAAATGGAGCTGTTGTCCCTTGTTTACATGAAAAATTTCTATTGCATTAACTCTCCTGCTACCATGGTATGGCCTTCCCTGGCTGCAGTTCCGCAGAGATTCTGATGTCTGAAATCTTTGTCCTGGTAAAACAATATTTTAATATTAAATTATTTAAAACCAGACTGCACACACAGTTCACAGGCAGAAAGTCTCTTTCCCAAGCTTCTCAAAGTATTATGTCACTTCTGGAAGTGTCATTGTTATTTCCTTTGCTAATGCCATAAATCCTTTCCTTTCACCTGCAGCCTTATGACCTGAATTGACTATGAAAATGGTCAAGCTCAAATACTTTTTTTGGCTTAATAACTAAGAGAGTTAAAGCACAAGAATAATATTGTCATCATCAAACCCGGCCTCCTTTGGCTTTCTAGCTCCACCACCAAATACCTCTTTAGGAATGGGTGAGGTTCAAGTCTGAGTCTCGAGCAGGGACTTCTCCGTTCTGCGTCACCATGTGTCAGAGCCACTGTACCTCCACACTCTGAGAGGGACTAGGCTATGCCTAAGTTTGAATAACTTATCATTATTCATGAGAATCAACAACATTTAGCATGTTTTGCTTCTGCCAGCATATCCATATTCCTGACAATAGTTGTGACAGGAACACGGTCACAAGACTTAAGTCTCCAAATCCCATTTTTTGTCTACAATCTATTTTTCCATTCTTGTTTTCTACAGGAATTTAGGCCATGTTTTAGTGAGCAAACAAGAGTCCGATTGCAACTACTTTACCTGCATATACTAATCAAGAAAATGCAAATGCTTGATACCTCTTTTTGGCACATGTGTGCATGTGATTCTCCATGTGCAGATATAATAGTGAGAATCATCAGGTTTGTGGTCTCAAAGACAACCCTCCTCTGAGCAAAAAAGAAAGTCCAGGTATCAATAGAGTAGGGGACAAAATCTCATTGTCATCGATTGACTCAAAGTCTGCCTAGAGAGTCTGTTATAACTTTGCTGCCAGATAGGACTATAAATTAAATATTAGTCTCGCAAAGGTTTTTGGAAAATGATCTTCAAAATGCTGGACTTGAATGATAAATTTGTCTTACGGAGTCTCTGGACAGATGGGTTTTATGTGACTCTACTGAATCAGTGCTACCTGAATCTGTCCTGAGGCATCAAGTTCTCCTGGCAGGCTCTGAAGAACTGCAATCATTAATTGTGATTTTTTATTTTTCTTGAGGTGTAGGTATAGAAAATTATTTTAATGCCATAATCAGTCATCACGAAACACAGAGCTGCAATTAGCAATCTAATCTATGGGATGCCACAGTCCTTTGTTAGAGGAAGACTTCTCACCTGTGTGTTTTTTGGCACAAGAAGATAACCTCAAAACTGTTTGTTGAGATAAACATCCTAAGAAAGCTCCAGTTTGAGACAAGTCTTGAGGCGCCATGTTTTTGCTCTGGCAGTCTACTACAGCATTTTAGGAGACACATCAAAACTGTTTATACAAGCCAAAAAAAGTTCCCCTCAACTCTTGCATACGTGTGTGGGTGTGTTCTAATTAGAGCTTGGCGGGTAATGAATAACTTATCCAAGATCTTTCACCTCCTTTGTTTTTAAATTGCCCACAACAAGATCACAGCTTTCTTGAAGGTATTTCTTACTTGAAATTACTCCTTGGGCCTCTTTTATTTCCATTTTTCACCAGTTTCTACCTCTTTTTTTTGTATCCCATTTTTCTTTTGTCTTTTTCTCTTTGGACTCTAACCACTCGTGATCTATATGCAGCACTAACTACCTTTGTAGTAGCTAGATATGTATGTGGATATGTAGCTACATGTCACTGCATTGTGGTCAGACTCTGCTCTTGCTATTTTTTGTCCCTGAGCCTATGGAGGCATCCAGAGACAGTCAAAATGGATGTGAAACGCTTTCAGCCCAGAGCAGGAATGTTTTATGCTTCCTTTATACTTAGTTTGCACACCCATAAATATGTATGTAGGTGCAAGGAAAAGGAAAAAAACAATCCATTGTGGTTCATCTTATTCTTTCACGTTTAACTGGTAAAGTATTGTAATAATTTTGTTAAAGCTGCTACATTTTTTGCTTTATGTTTGTCTTCTCTCATTATATCATTCTTTTTCCTAGTTCCCCCTTTTTTTTTTTTAATCACAACTAGCACTTCCATAAAGCCACACATTTGGCTGGGAAGGAATAGCAGTGACAGCTCAGCAACTGCAGTACCTGATGTGTATTTCTTTCCGATGCAGAATTGGCAGTCTGTATCTTACTGAGCTCTGATACCGCAATAGAGGTTCAACAGTTCATAGTTTCCCAGCCTCTTCCACCTTCCTGAGACCCGTCCAGACTCTGTAACCCCAGGCGTGGGGGATCTTTCACTGGTTCTCAGAAATTCCAGGTCCAACAGCAACGCTGGATGTTGGATTTGGATCCAATGACCTTTATCACTCGGCATCAGCCCCACTCAACCTCAGGTAGGTGGTATCTTTGGAAGACTCATTCTTCTCTTCTAATATGGAATAAGTCCCTTAATTGCAGGTTCTTACTTTGTAGAACGCCAGGGATGTCAACCCAATCATATGTATACACAGAGGAAACAGGCACACTGTTTTTTTAGCAGAAAATACATATATCTAAAACCAACTTCTTAGGCTTCGGACACATGTTTTGGTCTGTCATGAGCAGAATATTTGAAATCTTTCCTGTGCCCTTATACTTTCTTAGCATCAGTGTGGCTTTGAGAAAAGCCAACCCCTTGCTTTTTGTGGATGCTATGGATCCTCGCAGGATCCTGCAATCTTTTGTTACTTTTGCTAGAAATACCTGAAAAATACTACTGAGCATGAGACACCAGAGAGTGAAGCATAATTCTATTTCCTTTTCAAGGGGAGTTGTTTCTTCAAGCATCAGATGACTGAAATCAAGAAACAAAGTTGAAAGGAAGCATTATGGTTAAAATAGTTTAAAAAGAGAGGAAAGGGGCAGATTTTGGATTAATTTCAAAGTGCTGTGCGTGGTTCAGAGTGGAACAAAGCAGTGTCAGCGCTGATGTCGTTCCAGGGAGGCTCAGAGAGGCCATACGTGATGTGTACACAGAAGGCAGGCAGGCTCCCTGCTGGACCTACCACCCTGGTTCCCAATGCACTGCCAAACAGCACACAAATCGCAGGCAAAATCCAAAGTATCATTAAACTCTAAAAAGGCGAGAGCAAAACAGAAGTGACAATCTGGGCTCTTAAAAACCTTTGACTGTCTGATCAATAGCAACAGCACTATACGTTGCAGGAGCAACGCTGCGGCACTGACATCTCCTACATCCAGTACCGAGAGGTTTTGGTCTTCCAGCTGATGACTTTCTTGAGATTGTTTTGCAAGTGAAAACAAAATGTACAAAGCAAAACCCTGAAAAATCTGTCTGCTTCAAAAATAAGTATGTTAAATACTGACAGCTTTATTGATGTACAGCAGGTGGGGAAACCCTAGGAGAGATGACTTGCAAAAAAAGAAAAAAAAAGAAAAAGTATTTGTTCCATTTTCTATTCTTTTATTGCAGTCCTCCCTGAAAAACTAAACAATTCTTAAAAATATGTTTCTTTTCTTTCTACGTTAGCAGTCCATCTAACTTGGGACTTCTGCTACCTCACTTCCAGGTATCTGCCTTGAACACATTAAAAGTTATCAGTGTACGGTTTCCCCCCTGCCCCACCCCTGTCCTGAAAATTGGGACCATTAAAAGTAACGTTATGTGAATTGCTGCTTTATTTAGTTGCTGGTGTCACTAGGGTGCTCATAGGTTTTAAATGAGCATTAAAATACAGTTACGTGCTTCAGAGCACGTAGATCCATTGGCTCCTTATCTCGCGGTCTAAGTCTAGATACAAAAATAACCCTGAAACCCTTGGGTGAAGTCTAGGTATGCAAAGCTTTGTTTCCTGTATGGCAGAGGAACCAAAAACATCGAAGCCTCTTACTTCTAGCTTCAATGACTGTGGGCTACGTGTCATACCTAGCTTCACTCCAAGCTGGTTTGTCTACTTTTCAGAGGGAGGCGAGAACTGCCTAAAGGGCGCTAGTTTCTTGGCAAACCCAAAGCTATTTCTTTATGACAAGAAACGAGAAGTGTGAGGTAATACCCAGAACCCAAGTCCACCTATTTTTGCTGTTCTGACTTAATGTGCCGTACTGTGACCAAAGTTGTACCAAGTGAAAATAGCTTATGGGCGTCACAATGCCCAACACTGGTCCAGTTGTCTTACATAGAATCATCCAGGGCAGAAGGTCATCTAGTCCAACCTCCCCGCAGTTGCAGGGACACCCCCAACTAGACCAGGTTGCCCATGGCCTCATCGAGCCTCACCTTGAATATCTCCAGGGACGGGGCCTCAACCACCTCCCTGGGCAGCCTGTTCCAGTGTTCTACCACCATCAGAGGAAAGAATTTGTTTCTAATGTCCAAACTAAATCTGTTCTTCTCCAACTTAAGTCCATTGCCCCTTGTCCTATCACTGCAGGCCTTTGTAAACAGACTCTCCCCAGTCCTCCTATAGGCTCCCTTCAGGTACTGGAAGGCTGCGATTAGGTCTCCTTGGAGCCTCCTCTTCTTGAGGCTGAACAACCCCAGCTCCCTTAGCCTGTCCTTGTAGCAGGGGTGCTCCAGCCCCTTGATCATTTTCGTGGGCCTCCTCTGGACCACTCCATCAGGTCCATATCCTTCCTATATTGAGGGCTCCAGCCCTGCACACAGTAATCCAGGTGGGGTCTCACCAGAGCAAAGTGGCAGAATCCCCTCTCTGGATCTGCTGGCAACACATCTTTTGATGCAGCCCAGGATGTGATTGACCTTCTGGGCTGCAAGTGCTCACTGCCTGCTCATGTCCAGCTTTTTGTCCATCAGCATCCCAAGTCCCTTTCCTCAGTGCTGCTACCTCATCCCCTCATCTGTACTGACAGCCAGGATTGTTCTGGCCCAAGTGCAGAACGCTGCACCTTCTTGTAACTAGAGGATAACTCCCCCGATTCTACCAGAGTTTGCCCTCACAAAACTAGATGTTTACAAGGTAGCAGAGAAGCAGGTCAGTCATCTGCTTGAGTAGAAAAGCTCCACTGCAGAAGGCTGTGGGAATACCCCACCTAAGTCTGCTGCAATACCTCCTGTATGGGGCAATGTAACCTTAAACAAAGCATCCTACTTCTCCAATTCATTCCTGCAGCCCACAGTCATACCTGAGCTTTAACAGCTCCAGCATACATGCTCCAGTGATGGGATGTTCCATCACTGGCGTGCAAATGTGTGTCACCTCATTGCAGTCACTGTCCTCTAGGCTGGCACCTCATCCTTGTGATGAGCATAGCAGACTTGCTTAAAATGATGAGATTTCCAAGACTCTGGAGGATTTGAGCACACTTTGTGCTGCACCACGGGTTTTCACGAGGGATGTGCTCACTCACGCTGCAACTGGGGCAACAGGAGCAGGAAATGAGACGGGTACGTGCTCTCTAGAGGGGACACACCTGCAGATGGCTTACCCGTCTCGAAACAGTGAAACCAGAGCGTGAGGTCCATGTTCCACTTTTATAGTCATCGACACTTCCCTTCTCAACAGGCTGTTCCCTGTGGTGTGCAGGGAAACCCCATGGCACCACAGGGCAAGAGGCAGAGCCCACCTCCTGGCCAGCCCTCCCCATGGCCATCAAGGCCAAGCGGGTCCCTTGGAGGAAGATGCTGTGAGTGATGCAGCTGGCGTGGGGGTGTGCAGGGGCAGCAGGCAGCGCTTGCTCATCAATGATGTTTTATTGCAGTGGGTTTTCCTGTTGCCATTTTGCCACAATTTCTCAGTTTGGCAGAGCTGGGTACGGCAGGTTCCTGGTCCATTTATGCAGTGGCTGGTAGTCATGGCATGTCTTGCTTCTTGGTATAAGGACGCTGTGTGTGATGTGACAGATCTCTGCTATGGAAAGGACAATTTTGCTCAAAACTTGATCCCTCAAAAGCCAACACTCCAGCCTCTTCCACACCTGCTTCCTGGTCCTTCCCTGGCCACGGCTGAAGGAGATGTGAGCAGGAGGTGAGGGCAGGGTAAAGGGGTAAAGTATGACTAGATCTGGCCATCAGCTTCATAACTCAGATTTGACAGTGATAACCGGGCTGACTGGTTGAGAGAAGTGTTACGAAGACTCAGTGTCTGGTGTGGAAATCCACCTTGGCAACAGCCAGCTCCCAGTTTGACGCTGTTCAACTCTGCCCAGTTGTTCAACTCACACATATTTAGGAGGGATCTTCCTTACCCAGTGTGGGTACTGGTGTTAGAAGGCTAGTCTCTTTTTAACTGATGGAGAGAGCATCTGCCAAGCTCAACAGAAGCAGGAACCTAGCTTAAATTCACTGTGTCACCTCCTCTCTCCACTGAACATCTTGGGAACCTCCACACTTGGTACTTAGACACTTGAGAGAGGCATCTCCATAGATTCAGTTTGCTGTGCTGCATCAGAGGCACTCACAACACCACAACCTAGTGACAATAATCTGACACTAATAATGAACAATAATCTGGGATCACTTTCAAAATGTGCAGCGGTGATAAACATTTATTTTGTTACAGACAGCATTTATGACAGCAGTTCCATTCATGTCAGGGTATAATTAAATGGTCTGTGGAGGGGTAGTCAAGGCATAGGATGATTTCAATATTGCTTTAGACTAGCAAGCTTTTAAAAGTCTCTTGGGCCAGATTAAGAGTCTCTTGGGCCAGATTCTTCACTTCTTTGCACCTCGTATCATCAATTCTGCCGGAGGAAAATTCAATCTGATCAGAGCAGTCACTTTGCAATGGAGGAGATGACTTGGTGCAGTGAGAAGCAATGAAGGGGCTGCATTCCACCGCCTTGAGTCCTTCCCTGATTTCATTCAGTTTATATCTTTCTCTACTGCCTATTATTGGTTAATGAGATTATTAACCATTGACCCACTCTCTGTCTTAATTATAAGTGGGTATTTGTGGTGGACTGGTAAAAAGAAAAAGTTTTAGGCACTGCTGAAAGTAGCATCACGTCTGTGAATTTGATTACTGCTCTTATTATGAGTGTATTCTGCACCCTCACTCTCATCGTTTTCCCAATGCAGGTGAGCACAGATATTTGGAAAGTAACACAGACCACTGTTGAAAACAATGGCTTGAAAAATTACAATAAACAAATTAATAACAAATTGCATACCCTTTCCTCTGTGTATTAATTGTTTAAAGCCAGCATGAAGGTCAATTTGGCTTCAAATAAGCATTTCTTTTAGGGATTCAAAAGTTTCTGCACCAGTGAGTTGGCAGTGCCGATCCAGGCGTTGCTGTGGTTGGTGGGAGTCAACAGGCTTATTCCACAGGCATAAAGATGGGGTTGACCCTAATCATTGGGATTTTTACTGCCTACCTCAGTGCAGGAGATACTCCTTTGCTTTGACACAGCAAATTACTTCAGCACAATCTGAATTGAAAGCATGGGAGTGTTCCTAATGGAATTAACAGGCCTTTAGCATGTTCTGAAGCACTACTGGGTATGGAAAAAAAACCAAAACTGAGCATTTTCTTTGCAAAATCTAAGCTTTAATCAATGTTTAAGTAGAAAGGCCTGTATTTCAGACAGTTTATAGATAAAATACTGCTAGATGTATGACTGTTTCACAACAGACATTGAAGTGAATGTGAAGAGGGAACGCATCATATCGCATAAGGCAGCCCACATCTGTAATTAATAACATGCTTTGTGGAGCTTGCACTTAACTGAAACATAAGAGAAAATTGCTTCAGGAAACTAAAATATGCAAAGACACATAGCGAGCATTTATGGTGGCCTCAGCTGTATGAAACGTAATAAAGGTATAAAAATGCATCCATATGGTTTAAATAAATGCAAGCCTGTCTTCTGTGTTAATGAAACATGCTCAGTGGAGAGCCATTCCTTCTCCTGCTGTGACGCTGGGAGGTAGTGTCACCTCACACTCCAGCCAAGCGAGTAAGGCCCCCTGTTCTGGGGACGTGTTTCGGTATTTCCAGGTGTGGAGCTATGTAGTCAAGGCTACTGTGTTTTATTTTTAACTCTGAATGTGGTAGGGACCTAACTATTCTGGGCCACAAAGAGGATCAGAGGGCTGGAGCACCTCTCCTGTGAGGACTGTCTGAGAGAGTTCAGGCTGTTCAGCCTGGAGAAGGCTCTGGGGAGACCTTATAGTCTTACTTACTCCTTCCAGTATCTGAAGGAGGCTACAGGAGAGCAGGAGAGGGACTCTTTATCAGGAAGTGGAGTGATAGGATAAGGGAGAACGGTTTTAAAACTGAAAGATGGGAAATTTAGATATTAGGAAGAAATTCTTTCCTGTGAGGGTGGTGAGACCCTGGCCCAGGTTGCCTAGAGGAGTTGTGATGCCCCATCCCTGGAAGTGTTCAAGGCCAGGTTGGACAGGGTTTTGAGCAACCTGGTCTAGTGGGAGGCGGAACTTGATGCTATTTAAGATCCCTTCCAACTCAAGCCATTCTATGATTCTATGGAAAGTAAGCGCCTGAGCAGGCTGAGTGTGCCTGGAAATTTTAGCTTGAGTTCTGGTCTATTTATACGAAACCATTATTCCTACATGAGGGAGATTGGTCAGACTGTTTTGAGCCACAGGCTGTTCAGAAGGTCCCTGTCCCAGCTGTGCAAAAGGGGCCCCTGGATACCAGGAAGGATTCCTTTGGAATGGGGTGCCATTCCCCATGGGGGTCTCATGCCTTAGCAAGGTGAAGTCAAGAGAAGGGGAGAAGGAGATATTGGCCATGACTGAAGAGAACCATTATTGCTACAGTCCTATGGTGCAGTATTACTATGGCAATAATAATTAGTAAAAAAAATAAATCCCTGAATTTGCAGTACTGTTACACACAGTGAATTATTGGTCCTGGAAGCAAGTCGTAAGCTCCGCCTGTTTGGGCAGCTGAGGGATGGAGCCACAGCCCTATTTGGGGAGATGGAAGACACTTCGGTAGGCTTTGCATTATCTTTGTCTTTCTAAGAATAAACATAATTAAATACAAAGCAGTAGTCCCTGACATTCTGCTTTGTAGTAAACATATAATAGAGTCACCCATATATCAAACGCATATCATAGCTAATAAAATTTTAAATATTTACAAATATAAGAAAAGTATCTGCAAGTTATTGACCTCAGCTTTTCAAGATCTTTTAAATGCTCGCGCCAGAAATATCACACTGTGTATTTCCTGAACAGTCTTAACTCTGCCTCTGACTCAATCCTGCCTCGGGGGGGAAAACTGCTTGAGACAAGGCAGCAAGGAGGCTTTTGAAATTCATTGCCAGCTCCCTATCAAGGAGACCTTTAGGTGAATCAGATAAGGGGCTGACTATACCCCTTAAAACCAGCCTCTGCATGCACATTCAATTATTTTCTATGAATGCAATGAGTAATAATTGAATTAAACTCCTCTCCCAGCCAATATATCTTACCATTTCCTGGCCTAAGAGGGATGGTTTGAGAAAAGTCTGTGGGGTGCAGAGAAAGAGGAAAACAATGCTGCATTTTATGAAATATCTGATCATGTATTATTTGTTTCTGCTCCATAAACTACTGGTTTGATAGTATCTTCGGGCTGTTCTCCTGATGGATGAAATAAGATCACCCAACCAGGGAGCAGGAGCAGAGCCAGTATTACACGACCTTTGTAATCACAGGCAAAATCAATTTACTACGAATTGTGTGTGCAACATCCCACCCTCCTCCTTCATTCCCCTTCCCCCCTCTCAAAAAAAAAAAAAAGGACTGAGCATTCTTAATTGATTGAGAAAGAAAGACTCAAGTTACTACCCTCATGAACAAAAAATGTTAACTATGTTTGGGTAATGAATAAAACTGGGGAAATTGCAAACTAAGTGCAGCTGTTAAGCAAACACAAAAATGAGAAAATTTGTGTTTAATTGTTCACTTGGCAATATTAATTGGTACTGAAAACCAAATACTGTTTACTCTATTGATGTGAAATGGGAACTTTCACAATAAATTTTATTTCATCAACAAGATTTTTCTGATGAACCTATCAATTTACCTATCAAATTCCAGCTTAGCATTTTTGTCCATCTTTGCCTTTGAAGAAAATGGGGGTTTTGAATACATAACATAAAAAAGGATTGGATTTAGGACATTACTGTAGGTCCTGATACATTCAGTTGCCTTCAGGGAAGTCAGAATTACTTAAAACATGAGCTCCTGCATCGAGCAGTGTGTTTAGCAGCCACAGCCAGAGGAATGCACTTTATAAACATCAAGTGGTATTTAGTTCTGAAACAGTTTATGTTTTAAAGGACTATTTTTGATAGACATTGTTCTTGGTACACGATGACTGCAGAAAGTACATGCTTAATTATTTATTTTTTTCAATTTTTTTTTTTTTGCATAGCATTGTGATATATTATCAAGTAAATAAAGACATTGCTATAGTGATAGAAAATGTATCTCAGCTCAGGACCATACAAAATCTTGTAAGTAAATTTTTGGCCTAATAAAAACTACTTGGTGAATGTATGGAATTCAGAGAATGTATTTATCTTGGAAGTGCTTGGGATCTTGCTCTTGTGTTTCTCTGGAAAGCATATAGCATACTTCTTTTTTGGTGTTACAGGATAGGACAGGTACTGGGAAGCATTTATGAAACCAGAGGTGAGACGACCTTATGGCACTTACGATTGCCATTTATTACAAGGACTATGGGGGGGAAAAAAAAAAACCAAACCAAAAAAACCCCAAACAACAACAAAACCGAAACAAACCAACCGAACAACAACAACAAAAAAACACCAACAAAACAAACATTTGAATCTTAATAACTACTTCAGGAGCAACTTTGTGGCAAATAATTCAGCATGCAGTAGATACTGCACTATGCTTATTGTAAGTTGTGATGTTTCCTTTATAGGGTCAAGAAAAAGAAGTGAGGGTAGGAAAGTAACAATTATCCTGTTCTGCATCAAGTCCTGTCTCATATCCACAGTTTTTCAAAGCCTCACAAAGATTTTCCAGTTCCATCAGACCGGCAGAGTCCCACGGAGTGGATGGAGCAGATCGTCCTCTGCAGCTCTGCATGGAAAAAACAAACACAAAAAGGCAAAGGAAGAGTTGCTGGCAGCAATTGCAGGGGTCAAATTTTCTATCCCATCACAATCTGGGGGGGAAAGCGAAAAAAAGCAGCATTCAACTTTTGCAGTTTTATTAGCAGAGGTTTTATCGGCTGCCCTCTAGTGAGACCGTTCAGTGCCACACTCCCTAACCTTGGTGTGGGAGTTGGCTGTGCAGGAGTCAGGATGCTGTCTTTAACATCGTTATGTCGGTCTATAGCATTTAAATCTGCAGCTTTTAGCTCCTGAGCAAAAGCGATTAGGCACTGGACACACGTAGGGGCAGGAAAGTGAAAGCGTGAGGAAGAAACATCCTGGGAATTTATCAGCAATGTCATGATGGTGATTAAAGGGTGAATTTCTCATTTAAAACATGGGCAACAGAATGTAATAGGCTTCCACAGTTTTTTTACCTCCTGAAAATCAAGGATGGGGAATTGTTGATTGCTATCTCTGAAAGATCATCTTACCCAAGTGTTTTAAAGTCTAGTTTAGCCAGATAAGTGTGATACTCGTTATAGGCCACCATTTCTTACTAATATTCTGTCATGAATATGTCTGTTCTTTATTCACTGCAGATATCCCAGCCCCCTATGAAACCACAATATTCACATTTTCCAGTACGCTGTGACTTTCTAGCTAACCCTTACTTAGCAAAACCTGTGTTTAACCCATGGTTCGGCAGTTCTCTTGTGTGAACCTGGACTTGGTTAGACGTACAGCAGCAGAAGAGCTGGTCTGGAAACTCAGAGGTGCTGCTTCCACACCTGGACATGCTGCTCACTGTGTTTGGTTTAGCTCACATTTAACTTTGGAAATAAGGAGATAATTTTATCAGGTTGGGCCACATGAAAGAGGTTTGATAACTCTGGGAAATGAGACAAAGGCTCTTTCTTTGGAGTTACTTTCTTTTCTTAGGACCCACATTTTCATACAAGAACATAACTTCCCAGCACCCATCTCATATGCAGATACACGTTTCTTGTACCCGCACCCATAAGAGATGCACATCCTCTTATTTTATTTCTCTCCATTACTACCCTTTTCCCTCTCCTGACTCCTTGCTCAAGCTGTAGTCACACAAAAGGGTTGGAGTATCAGCAACAGTGGTGTGTGAAGGTCTGTATCAGCACGGGCATGTCTTCTATATTAGCCAGTGCTGGAAAGGATGGGTCAAAACTGTGTGATCAGAAACTTGTGCAAAGCCATTTGCTTCCCACTTTGACAATGGATGTGCCGTAAGAAAACAGTATTCTATAGCGCTTTCAATTTTGTTTGCAGTAATCACAGTTTGGCACATCTCCTCTACCACAGCAGGCAAAATGCAATTAAATGGTGTCAGATGTAAGGGGAAAATAATGAAATTTTTCTTCCATAAATCATAAAATCTTAAGTCTTTGCAATCTTGTAATGGTCCTGTAATCCAAGCTCCTGCTTACATTACTTTATCTTTATGAAGGTGATAAAGAAAACATAACACTGTGTACTTGATTATAAATTATAATTTTATGAGCATCAAAAAATGCAAACTTGCAAAGCTTATGTTCATGCTTATGTGTCCACACACTTAAGTGCCAGCAGATGTTCAATGATCAATAAAACTCAATTTATATACATTATTCTGAAACATCCTTGATCATAAATACGGGCTGGGAATATCTAACTTCACTCCGAGTAAGAATGATGATAATCAACTGCAAAGTTACCATACAGAATGCTATTGCTGGAAGTTTTATTTCAACTCTAGAAATAAAACATGTATCGCTCTTCATTAAGACTGCTGGGACAGAACCCATACTGCAGATTTATGGCAACAGCAAGTGGCTAAAATTAACCTCAGCGCTGTCAATGGCTGACTGAAAAGGGTCTTGTTTATTATGGGAGACTAAACGTCTGCAGAGGCTACAAGCTTTGAAACAAGGTGTCCCCGAATTGTGGTGTTTGCCTTCAAAATGATAAACAAACCTACCTTTATCGGGGAGCGACCACTGATTCGCACGGAGGTCCTACCAGATTCAGAGACGTCCTCGATCCCAGGACCAACTCTCCAAGCTCTCTATATAGAAAGAAAAACTGGGAGTGTGAAATACTGCATATAATAAGCTCCTTCTGAACAGGGTAGGATTGGAAGAACAAACTCTTCTGAAACCAGGTGTCTGTCAGACATAACAGAAGATGAGTCAACTAAATTTGAAAAAGGGAGAAAAAGGACTACTCTTCTACACTTCACACGTTAAACAAGAGGAAACATTCAAACAAAAGAAGCAAAATAGGAGAAGTGATCTATTGTCTTGGTCTTCTTTTTCCTGACCTTTCACTGCATTTATTGTGTAGAAGTAGCAAAGCCAGCAGCATCAGACAAGAGTAAAACAAGAGCAGCCCATTCCCTCTCACCTGTACTCACTTCACCGCTGCAACTACAGTTCCTGGCTTTCCTGATCTCTGCACTTTACTCCCTGCCTGGGATAGGAAAGGGGCGTTTGTTCAGTCAGGGGTTTTAACTTTGCTTACCCAGTTGCTCCTTCAGCTGCTGCCCATCCCTCTCCAGCAGGGACATTATACATCCCCGTTCCACTGCGTCAGTGAAGAATTTGCATTCAGGAGAAACAGGTTGGGCCAGCCACTTTCCAAGCGCTGGCTTTTATAAGAACAATTGTTCTTAGTTATAACCCCCAGCACTTTTCAAAGGTATTTCTTTCTGTAAGCTACAAACCTTTTTCCTTTTTTTTTTTCCCAAATATAATCACAAATTATTTTTCTCTTTTGCTGAAACACTCCCCTTTCATTGGTAGCTGTAGTTTAAATTAAAAAAGAATCCAGCCTGCAGAATTAGTCTATAAATCTTTGCAGCTTCCTTACATGGTGGAGAAACTCGCCTGATAATTATTTTGCTTTGCTACTTAAAGCTGTTTTTCTAGATACAACAGGACTTATGTTATTCTTGGTTAAGATTAAGTCTATGAGAGCATAGCCATGAAATTTTCAGCTGTAAACTTTCTTTCTCCTTTGAAAAATGATGAATTGTGGAGCTCAGAGATGCTTTTGTTCTCACTGTAGATGTTTATTTTCGTCATACAGCCTTCCGAAAGGGTGTATGTTGTAATTTTTGGCTAAATCATTCATGTACAGGCAATGTCCGTATCCAGCTCTACATAGTATCTGTCAACAAATTCATTACTGATGGTGGAAAGAATTTTCTGCCAACACATTTTTTTCTGGCTTATCCAGCTATGAGCCCCCTTTGATTCCAAAAGCGGTCCCGATTCAGAATCCACAAACTCAGCAGGCACCTTGTTGCTAAATACACTAGGCTTTGAATTGGGCTCTTACCCCTTCTGTGTACTCAGAGAGCATTGCTAGGGTTTTTTTAATCATTTAGTGACGTATTGTTCAGATCTTTCTACCTAATCCACCTGCAATAGATTTGCCTTCTCAAGAGGCTGTAGTATATTTTTTTCTATATAATTCTCCTGCCAAGCAGTCTCCTGAGACTCCACAGATGCTAGCACACTGACAAGGGTTTTCACACTGAAATGAAGAACACATCCTTTCCAAAAAGCATTGGCATATGTTCTTGCTGGAGCAGCCTGAAGTGCGTACATACGAATGTCATGCCACCCTCGAGACTGTGACCTTGTTTCCCAGAAATGCACAATAGAAAGCTGGGTTAGCATTTGAAGGGAAGACACAGAGTGAAAGCCCAAGTTTCTATGCAGAGAAGAAGGTATCGCAGCTGGGTCAGCAGGCGGTCCCCGGCTTGTTTCCTTAGTACTGACCCGACATCCCAGATTGTCACCAGGCACATTTCAAGGCATGCCACCTATAACTTGCTGCTGTTAAATGCCTCCTTGTGCCACACTGCCATTTACTGAACTGCTCCAACCACTGCATGTATGCCTGCGTATGTTAGTGCTATTAATTTAATGTGAATGAACAAGTAATTAAAATAGAGCACCTTTTCATAAGGCAGTTGTTAAGGCAGGGATATCGCTTTGAGACAATTTATTATTCTTTTTTTTAGAAACTCTTATTAAAACAAACGTTGTTTAGTTTTACACCTGGCAAGACTTGGTCATGGTTAACCCCAAGAATTATATCTCTCATCTTTTCACATGCATAGCTTTCACTTGTTAAACTGAGCAAAGGTTATGTACATAAATCATGGTGAGAACACAGCTCACAAAGACAGGACGAAAAGACAGCCCAGTAAAGAAATATGATTTTCATCCTAGTAATAATTTTTAGGTGTTCTGAGATACATCTGGAAGCTGTAGTTCGGATGTAAAGATTTTGCCTGTATTTCTGAAAGGTGTGCTTCTCTGAATGTTTTGCCAAAGCCAGGCATTTTGCTATTGATCTTTATGAACTAGTGCGCTTGGAACAGCCTTTTCCATTGAGCAGCATCCCCAGAGCAGCACCAACGCCCATTCATGGAGGTTTGTGTCCAGGGGACACAGAGGCTGGGCTCCTCTCACCGCCCCTCAGCTCCAGGTGTGTGTGGCTGTGCGTCACAGCTGGCACTGTTCACCTCCTTGGGCTCTGCAGGACCTTCTTGTGTAAATAATTGCAGATAGTTGATAAACAGGCACTTTGTATTGTGCCTGTGGCAGAGTTTTGTTAGCATTTCCTTTGATCGTTCCATAAGGAAACTGCTGTTATTTACCTAGGAGGTACTCACCATAATATGTTCATTTACTAAGTCGGAACATAAATCTTCAGGCTGCAATGCCTCTAAACCGCGGACATGCTAAATGCTCACTGTGTCTGGAAGAAGAAGTCACACCGTGGAGGGATGTGCCATCTGCAAACCATTTTCTAAAAAAACTCCAAAGAGTAGGGGACTCTCATTTGAAAATGCTTTTATTTGAGAAATCAATGTGTCCTCCTTTTGATCCTGAATTGCCTTGGGCAGAAACATCTGAGCTTCCTATTTGGAAAAATACTTCTCCTCTTTCTTTCACACAGCTGTCTAATGTTTTGATGGTGAAATTCATTCTCTGCTCTGGCAAAGCTTCTAGTGATAAGGGGAAGAAAGAGTGTAAACCTCAAAGGCAAAAAAAAAGACAGAGGTCTTCCTTTTCAAGCCCTTTACAATATAGAGTCCATAAATCCTCCCAATTTCTCCAGATAAAGGTGGTTTGAGACCTCAAAATGGTGCTGCTGGCACTCACACAGGCATTGAACACAATCCCATGAACTCGGTATGGAGTGAGGCAGAGATGACCTAACCTCACCCTTGGTGACCCTTCCTGCTGACATGCCTTGTCCCCACATCCTGCAAGTTTGGGTTTGGTATCGGAGGCTGTCCGGTTAGCAAAAGATCTGCTGTTTCTTTGGAAACTGGACCCTTTAATTGCAGAGACAGAATTCTGGTATCACCAGAAGTCCCTGGTATGTACTCAGCTTTGAACAAAGTTAGCTCTTTTGGTCTCTGTGCCAGAGCAAGGCAGGCACGCAGACCCACTGTCCTCTGGGACCTTATACAAACCAACAGAAATGTGGGTTGAGACTTCAGCATCTTTCCGCTGAGCAACTGGCTCCAATGCACAGAAATTCCCTGTCAGACTCCAAGTAGCTCCACACGATGGGGGAACCTACATCCCGCTTCTTTACATTGTCCCAGTTCCTCCAAAATTGTCCAAGCTTCCTATGAAAAACCACAAGCAGCTGACCTCACTGCTCTTATATATCTGTATCATCTTATCATGGTGGTGTAATGTCACAGGACCAGCTCGGCAACCCACTGGTCTCTTCCCTGGACCAGTTCAGTTCATGAAACTGGCAGACTGTTTCCTGATGCCTTTAGTTTTCTCCTGGGTCCCAGAGTTGAGCAGGAAGGGTCTGCTGGATGCCAGAGCTGAACAAAGGAAGCTGATGTGGAAACTGTAGTCAGCAGCAGAGCTGATAAGATGGGTCAGAATCTTCTTCCCCTTTGGGCATCAGCAGCAATCAGATTTGATCAACACATGTTTTGTGTCTTCACACTAAGATAACCATGTGGGGTCTTCTGTAGCCAGTGGAGGGATACAAGTACCTCTAGACGGTGACTGGGATCCTGGGTGATGGACTTAAGATGAGAAACTGAAGTTTTCAATGGCTGCAGTTAATTCAGAGGTGGCCTGGTGGTGGTGTGCTTCCAAATAAGACCATAATAAACAACGGCCTCAGTAGTTGTCCTGGTCCTGGTACACACTGCCTGAATCGCTTGGGAAACAGCTTAGAAATTTCATAAAGAGAAGCTCCCTCCATCAAAGGGAAAGACAGCTCTGTATCAAATTTTACTGACACCTCATGTTTGCAAAGTCCTATAAATCTTCCCCTTGCACCTCCCCATTTGGAAACTGTATGGTCTCTGGGTACCACCCCTGTTGTGCTGCCCTGGGAAGCACAAGTTGTCTATTCAGCAGGTCCTATGTTCTTATTTATCTTACAGTGGTTCTCTTTTCAGAAGTGAGCTTCAAGGCAGAAGAAGTGTCTTCAAAATTCAGAGGATAAGGTTTTTACTTTCAGACTTTCTTCATTCTCCAAAAGACAGAAGAAGGGACACCTATTGTGCTCACAAGACAAAATCTTTAATTACTTCATCTTTCAGAAATTTGCATTTCTTTGAGGTCAATGTCATTGCCAACAGCAGTTTATCCTGAGAGCCTAACAAATGGTAGATGTTTTTTTGGGTCTCCAGGATCTGTATTTCCAGTGTTGCAATACATAAGATCCACAGGTAGAATCACAAATCACAGCTTGTCAGTATTAAATATCATTCTCTGGCCTTCAGACAGTACACTGAATTTTTCGCAATCTGCCTTAGAAAGACAAAAGTGTGTAAAAACATAACTGTAAGGAGCAGATTCCACATTTATCCCCCTGATATGGTCTGAAAATAAAAACAAAGCAATACTGATTGATGTAGAAAGCAGGGACTCAACCATGTTGCTCAAAGACTCCAGCCCAATGAGGATTTATTTAGAAAACAGATTTCAAGTTGTTCTGGACTCGCACACCCTCCTATAGCTTCACCTCGGGACATCAGATGGCTTAATTTCCTGGCATGGAGATTAGTTGGCTGACTCTCTCAGTAAGAACATTTGATCTGAAGTCCCAAACATCCTGATTCAGAGCAGAAAATGCTCCACAGAACACATGTATTCTGCAAAATGGGGAGATTAGCAATATGGTCCCCACTGTGTCAACTGCCATCGTGCTGATCGCAGCATCCTGATATGCTGGAGCAGCTTCTGGAGCAATAGAAACTCAGGAACACAGATGAGTTGGCTAAGGGTTTATTCTGCCCCTATTTATAAAGGCACTCTCGAACAGCAAGATTTTGAGAGATGCTTTATTGTGGTCCTATGTGGACCTATCTGAAGGATACCTCCTATGCATCCAAATCCCATTTAAGGGTTCAGACAGGGCTTCCTTATAAGCACCTGGCAATGCAATTTAAACAAGAAATATAAGTTTTTAAAACTTTACTTCAAAATACGTAATAAGCAAAAAAGGCCACCTTTCAGGAAGGTGAGGAATTTACAAGGTTTATTTACCATGCTGCCATGGACCCACTTCCAAGAAGGCAAGTTTCCAGTAAGACCCCATCCAAAACACCATTCCTGTTTCTGTTTAGAACACATTTTTCAGAGTTTGCTTCTTGGAATTTTGGGGGATTTGCCTGCAGTTACAGCTGGCATTTCATTTCTCTGCAGTAGAAAGAAATGGAAGGGGGTAAAGGACATAGCATGTGGTCTTGGGGTTGTTGGTATTTTTTCAGCTATGAGACTGGACACAAAAGGCTGTAGGTGGGGCAGGTATGAAAAACAATTCCAGTCAAAGTGCAATAACTGGATATTTTGGCATCTGCTTATTCCAGTTGCCTTGGGAGATTCGAGGTATCTTTGCTGTCAGGACTGGGGCTGGTGCCACCCCGATTTCTGAGGGCTGCCCTGAGGAAGGCTGGTCTGGGAAGGGGTCACTCCTGCCACTGCTGGTCTGGCTCTTGGCTTGGGCTCTCCTCTTCTGGGCAGTAATTTCCCTGCTGCTGTACCAGCTCTGAGGGCTGGTGAACTGACTGGCACTGGCTAACTCTCACAAATGCACAAGCAGCCAATGTTTCTGTTTCCCTCACTGATTCTGCATTGTGCTTCCTGATCTTTATTTACGGCTCGTAGAGTCTCAAAACCTTCCCCTTGCCACCTGGGCTGTTTCACAAGCCTTGCTCTGTACCACCAAACCTACTGCCCAGGGCAGCCTTGTTTCAGCATGAAAACCTGAAGAGCAAGCTCTCCCGCAGTCAGCTCATACTCAGTCAGCCTGTGGGACAATTCTATTCACACTTAATCTGAACTGTTTACTTTATATACTTAAGCATGAGCTGCAGCTTCTAACAGCTGATACTAGATACTCTACAGGATATCAGTTATACACATACACACTGTAAAGTTCACAAAATCATACCGTAAAGAGGCGTATTATCAGTTTTCTCTGAAGCCTGTATGTAGCACATGAATAAAGCAGCTGATAAAGCCAGTGACAAGGTACTTTGTCCAACTTCCAGGTGGCTTTAGAGGTTCTACCATCCAGCTTCCTCAAACCACAGGCCAGCAACACAAAATGCTGCACCTTGGATGCTGTCCAGGTGTCTTCAAAGCCTTTCAGGTCCACCTCTGGCTGGAGACAAACACCAAGCTTGCTCAGAAGCTCTGAGGCTTTCTCCCTCCTCCAGCCATTTGTTTCTACCCCACAAATACACTGGAACATCCTGGCATGACTATTCATGCTGCTACACGGTGATCCGCATCGGGGAACTGATCCGAGTTAAAACTAAGTAAAAGAAAAGGTTATTTTTAACCCAGCCGAGTTCCCCGTCCAGTCTCACGAGCAGTTGTGCCACAGGGAAGGTGTAGCACAAGACCTGCAGCAAGTGGCATCAGCGAAGGGAGAGGCAGGAGCTGCCTGGGCTGCCACTGCTGCTGGGTGGTATCGGTGTCATCCCTCACTGATACCATGGCAGGACCGACAAGTAGCTCCAGTAGAAAGTACATCAGGAGGAGTCAGAGCTTGTGATCTGCCAAAGGCAAAGGTGAATGGGTGATGTTCAGCCAGCCTGGGCAGGGAATCCAGGTCTGGCAGGCCTACCGAGGGTCTGCATCACCCATTGCTCCCGTGACATTGGCTCCCATGGCAGTGGTGGTGACTATGTTAGCTGGCTGCAATGGAGCGATGATGGCCCAGCACCTGTGTATATGGATGCATAAATAAAAAAGCCTCCTTTGCCATAAGTGCTCCTTTTCTTCCATTGCAGATTGTGAAACGTGAAACAAATTAACAGCTGATATGACCCTACACCATCACATTTCTGAGTAGCTCATAGCTACTGATAGGTAATCACTAGATCTGCAAGACCTAAAAGAGAAAAATGGTCCAGATTCTTCCTCTGGAGTGATGGAAATCGGGACTAGCTCTGGACACTGACTTGGCCTCTCATTGAAACTGATGGGGGAGAGCGACACAGACCCATCATCTGGAGTGCTGGCAGAGAGGATCCTCACTTCCAATTATGCTGATGTATTTGTGTGAGTTGCTTCTCAAGAGTTCAGAGATAGCTGGCTGCAAACATCCTTCCCCTTTAGCCTTTGAACACAGTATTAATGAAGTGATTTTCATCTGATGTGTCTAACAGGCAGGTATTTCCTTCCTGCCCTTCCCCTTGCTCTTCTGGAATGGCTACACAGCTTCTTTTTGGCATATGTACTTTATATACTGTGTTCAAAGAACTGTATAAGAGCAACAGCATGACAGGCAACCCATAAAACATAAAAGGCTCTTCATATCACCCTGCGTGTCAAGCTAATGTTACCCTCCAGCCATATGCAACCATTATATGTGGCAATCATTAAAAACTGCTATAAAATGCTCTGTAAAGAACAGCTCTGCCTTCGCAAAGGATGGCTTAGATAATCTAAGGGACCATCTCTCCACTGCTTGCTATGGTACTACTGGTATATTTATCCTCAGAAAATGACTCACTGCCTTCTTGAAGTAGTAGTCAAAGATCTCTGCCTTTTTCTGTCATACTGAAACCAAATGGGTTCCAATGATATTTCTTCAAAATTGTGAGAAACAATGAAAGCATCCGCAGGTGTAAGAAAGTGAGCTTGTTTCAGAAGGTACCGCCCTAAACTGAGCCTTGGAAAATACTAATGAAAAATGCTGCTTTGTGTGGCAAGGGGAAATGTATGTGACCACTTAAGTAGTAGGTAAAATTTATTACGGCAGCTATCACAAAACCAGATGTTGGAACACACGGTTTTCATATGGGTATAAAATATTTGAATTTTGTTACAATGTATTGATAATATATATTGCCTCAATAACTCAGGCCTTTCCAAATGAACACAGCACTGCAAACAATAAGGCTTGTAGGGACCTGTGAAAATCATCTAGTTCTTACCCCTGTGCTAAGACAGCGTCTACTGTAACTCTGCCTCAGTGGTTTGCGTAACTGAGTCTTAAAAGGCTTCTAATAGTAGAGTTCCGTACTTAGCTAGAAAAAAAAAAAAAATTAGTTAGAAAAAGCTTTTTTCTAATGTTTAGTTTAATTATTTCTTAATTTTAAGCCCCTTAGTCCTTTTTCTGTTGCATACGGACATGGGAAACAGATCACCCCTCTCCTTCCTGTAGTCTTCTGTAAAATACTTCAAGGCTGTTATCTCATTCCTCGTTTTTCTTTTCTCGAGATGAAACATCCCCAATTTCAAGACTTCAAAACTAAGCTCTTCCCTGTTGGTCTATACTTTTCTTGAAACTAATTTCCCAAAACTGGACATGGGCCTCCAGCTGAGGCTTTATCAATGCCAAGTAGAGTGGAAGATTACTTCAAATGTCCTACAGACAATAATTCTCTTTATCCATCCCACAGTGATATTTGCCTTTTTCATAAAAGTGTGACCTTATTAACTCTTATTCAACTTGGTCTGTAATATTAATGCATACACATTTTTCTATCTTACAAATAAAAATGAGGAAAAGTGCCTTAAGACAGGCCCTTTGAAGACCTGGTAAACACTTCCTGAGGAGTTTTCTGGCCAATTGTGTCCCCACTCTTTGGTAAGTTCATTCTTTACTTATTTATTTATCTTGACCATTTAGAGAGTGTCAATTTTTCACTACAGTTGTGACATATGGCAGCTATTCCTTCTCCCTATTCACATGGTCTACTACCTACCATAAATATTAATTGCTTTGGTGCAATTTGTTCTTAACAAATCAGTGGCAGCTATTATTTATCTCACAGTTTTATTCTAGCTGCTTATGAACAGTTCTGAGACTTTATTGGGAATTGGTTAGACTGACCCCATCACCCCCTTTTAGCCTCCTTTTTAGATAGTCATGTCTCTTCCCTGGTGGTGCCCAAGGCAAAAATGCAGATAGCTACGTACTGTCAGGGAATGCCTCTTTACATGGTGTAAACTACATCCTCCACTATGATACCATGTCATAGAAACATTTTCATCCTGGTGTGATCAGATTATGTTGCTTAGTTACTGAAGAACTGGGACCAGGATATATTTTTGCACCTTTGGTTCCTCTCTTGGCCACAGCTTTGCAGGCACTAGGCTTCTGGTGGAACTTAACTGAAGCAAAACTTGCATCAGACACTTGCTCCTGGAGTAGTAGAGATAATAGAGACCAGTGTACCATGACCCACCACTGAACTTGAAGTGGGCTGTGCTTGGGCAACTTATAAGTGTTTCTTTCCTCTTTTTCTGCTGCTGTTTCTGTTGAGACAAACCCGCACAGGCATCAGCAACATCTCCATTCAGTAAGATTATTCCATTGCCACAAAGCTGTAACTCTTCCTACATCTAACTGGAAATGGAGTTTCTCTCCTGTTCTCATTCTCCCATTACAGGTTTCAGTCTCTGATTGCCCTATGTTGAAAATACACATTAAATGAATAATGTCCTTTTGCCTAAGCAGCTTGCAGGAAACAACAGTTTAAGAGGTAATTCATTATTGTGATACACCGTAGGTGAAGCCCTGATCTAAATAAAGCTTACTGGATTTTCACCACTGGCATGACAAGGGTCAGAATGTCACCCCAAGCAGACATTTCAGTTTTTTTTTTTTTTAATACTCCCAACAAAATGAAAATATTGGATCGAATCAGTGATTGAATTCACTGGTTGTCCTTAGTGCGAAGACAGATGTGCACTCCATCCCTCAAAGACTGTCTACAAACTTCCTCCTTCCCCAAGAGTGGGGCTTGGCAAGTGCCCAGATATCAACAACTTCCCTTTGAAAATTATTGATTGTATGGCTCTAACAATTGATAAATCCTCCATTGTTTGAGCCAAACTTTGCCTTTGTTTAGAGGCCAAAAGAAAGATTAGGCAACGTTCTTGTCTTGATTAAGGAAAAAATGATAATGTTTAAGTGGAGGGAAACACATAGCATTCAAAGGAATATGTAAAGCATCTGGCTTTCATATTCTGCTTGATAAAGCAGATGACTATTTTCTGATGAAAAAAAAAAACCAAAAAACAACCCACACAGCAAAACAAAAAGAAACAAGCGAGTCTTTTTAGCTATAGCAAAGAATAAGATAAATTAACTAAGCATAATGACCTGGTGCAGTACATTTATAAGAACAAGCCATCCTCCTGCAGCACAACAGCAGTATCACCACTCTCCCACTTTGCTTTTCATTTTCAGAATGGAAGAGAAGGTTATCTGCTTTTTTTTGACCACAGTAGAAGTACAGAGCTTTCAGAGACTCAATAATTTCATTGCTTTTGGGGTTTGTTTTTTTTTTTTTTTTTTTTTTTTNTTTTTTTTTTTTTTGTTTTGTTTTCTTTACCCTCCTCATCTCACTCAGCAATGTAACTGTGGATGGAGCGCACTGGCAGCTGCACCGGGATGTGTCCGCTCTGCGACTCGGTTTCCAAGCACCATGTGCACGATCCCAGCTGTGGAGTACTGTAACAGGTAACAGCTCACTACTCTGTCCTAGTTCTAGGGGTCTGGTCTGAAGTCTTGAGAACACAATCCCTTTTGTGACTTTGCCTTGTTTTGTTGATGTCTGCAAAGCAGAAACTCGGCTTTTTCAGCAGGGACCATCTTACCTTTTGCGTACAATAAATAAGTAAACAAGGTGATAACTGATCTTCTGGTGCCATCGTCATGCACCACGGTTGTGTCACAGACAAATAAATTATGATGACACGAATGATGACATAGCTACTCAAAAAGTAATGCTGAAGCTGCAAACAGAAATTCAGTTTCTAACACATGATATGGGCAGGCCAGGATTTTTTTTTTCCCCGTCATTTGCTCTTTCTCTGCCATCTGTCTGTACAGCTTCCCCAGTTCTTTCAAGTCTCTTCTTGATGCCTTGCATTCATACTTATTTTATCCTGTATTAAAAAAGAATACATTTAAAGTAGAGGTGATATATGTGCCAGTGCTCAGTCTCTGTTAACATGACACCAAATTAAATGGTAGAAAACTTCAGAGATGGCACAATGGAGATGGCTCTTGGACAAGTCCGAAGCTACTTTCAGTGTCTCACTTGAGAAACAGTGTCAAGCAACAAAGGCGAGACCTGTGAAATGTGTCAGTATCTATGACTGAAACTTGTGTCCTTTCCATCAAACTTTGATTTTGATGTTATCCACAGAAAATTGTCTAGATATTTTGGGCAACTATGTTTGTGGCTAGACATGTGTACAATAGATTACAATTTATCCACGTTTTAATAGTGTTGGCTCTAATCATCTTTTCAAATCATTTATAACAAAGGTATATTTAAGGCAGAAACTAGCTCTATCTGTAACCTAGAAAATGCATGCTTTTAACGGAGCAGTCATCAGTGGCTCCTCAGCATACCCATCTGGCATACTTTATCTAACAGCAGCTTTCACTCCTGTGAGTTTCCAGAAGTGATGAGCAGAAGTCCCTGCCCCTCCCCATGGTACAGGCAGAATTTAATTCTGGAAATTCTGCACAAAGCAAAATTGGGTGGAAGACACTGAGGCAGACCAGCTGAGCTCAGGATAGGTCAACAGAGCACAGGTTCTAAACAGACTGATGTTTGTGAGGCACCCCAAGAAAGGACAAGGATGACGATATGTACTTGTCTCTTCGTTGATGGCAGTCAGTGAAGATCCTGAATTTGTCTAGTCACGCCTGGGAGAAGTAACAATGAAGAAGATCTGGTATTAAAGCAATAAGCCCTTTCCTTGGAAATTACAGTTTTCTCAAAGAACATGAAGACAAGCAGAAACTGTGGGCGAGGGTCCATAGTCAGCTAGTGGTGATGAAAGAGCCATTCAGCTCCTTCTTCAAGATGCTTGTGCTCAAGGTCCAGCCTGCAGACCTCACTGTTTGATCTCAGTAGCCATGCTCTGACTCAGATAAAAATGGGAGGATGGGGTGGCAGGGTGTTTGTGGGGGCAAAAAATAATCCCAGTTACCCAAAAGGGAAGGTAGGAGCTGGAAAACACAGCAAAGCTCAGAGTTTGAGCAGTTCCACTCATTTTGCACCCTGTCTTGTCTGGTAAATCTTGGCTGCTACCTCACATTCCAGTAATTCCTGCACTCCTGTAGCCACCCTCCCCTTCAGCTAGGGAGAGATTTTGGCTGACCTTAACTCCCATGCAGAGCAATAGAGGAGGTATCAGACACCACAATGAAGTGACAGTGGTAGCTGGTATAATCACTGGCGTCTATCAAAGAAGGACATGTGACAGTGCTGGAGACAACCTGTCAAGCCAAAGCTCCAGGCAGCAAATTCTTAAGCTAAAAACTGCTACGAAGTGGTGTTTGGAGGGGATGTAGGGACACTGCAGGATTAGCGCTCCTCTTGCCTGAAGACAAGGGTTGATTTAAGGAGTCATGGCCTTTGGAAATGATGGCTTTTGCTATCTCATGCTGCATGTGTGTGGGGGGGAAGAAATCGCCATGGTTTTTATCCAGTGATAATTTTCTGACTAAGACTCATATTGTTTGGTCTGGCCAAACTGTACCGAGTACAGGGAAAAGGAGCAAAATCGATTTGGAGAAGGAGCAAAACTGATTTGAAGCCATTTTTCTTGTTCTCTGTTTACTTTGTCCATTGAGAGGATACTGTGAAGGCAACAGCCACTGCTGGAGGAGGAAAACTGGGTGAAGTGACTGCTCTGGATTGGTATAACAAGTCAAACGATCCAAGAGCTCCTGGAGAGCATAGCAAAAGCTATCTGTCATGGTAGGACACAGACTTTACACAGCATGAAAGGTCCTCAGCCTTTGCTACTGTCTGCAGATTCGCAAATGATGCAAAGACAAAAATAACCAATATAAGAAAAAAAATCAAAGAAAGTGTTACTAGGATACCAGTCATTCACTGGAGGACAAATCAGAACCCAATGAGTCTGTAGGTAATGATAATTATAGGGCTGCATAAGCATGTGAAGCAGGCTCCCAGTAATCCTTCCATTTGTCAGGGGAAGACAGGTTGGGATGCCTAGTTCCAGAAGAAAATTCGGTTTACCTGAAATTGTTTTATCGTACAATTTTCACTGCTATTCATGTTCAAAATACAGTCCTTTTCCGGGGAAGGAGGAACTCCACAGCCTTTATTAATGAGTTTGCTCAAGCGGCTTCATAGCTCGGATTTTGTCCTCACTACCAGACACAAATCCAATTTCTTTTTGTCCTACCAACTCCCAACAACCCCCCATCTTCTTTGTGACAAGCTTATTCAGGAAAGCTTGCTGTCATGCCTTCCTCTTGACATCCCCCTCTAGAAGAAGGCAGCTCAGTCTCTGCCACCTTTCTGCATGCTCACTTTTGTTGATTCTTTCTGGATTCTCTCTAATTTACCTGTGTTTTTAAGGATGCCTGGAGCTGGAAACAGGACATCTGCTGAAACTTCCTAACCCCGACTTTTTACACACAGTCTAGCTATGAATACATTTCCAAAGTAAGACTTGCATTTTTTTGTAACAGCACCGTGTTATTAATTCATTATGAAATCCAGCATAACTTTGAGTTCCCCCCCTTTTTTTTTTTTTCTGCAGTACTGCTGAAATTGTATTTAATTCATTGTGTAAATCTTCATTTTATTTCCTCTTTCCAAGTGCAGTTCTTTAGATGTGTTTTTACTGTACTGCCTCTCATTTGTTTCATTTGCAATGACGCCTATTTTGAATTCAGATCCCGGTTTCCAAACTGCCTGGAACCTCTCCCCTCCCTGTTCCTCACTGTCATCTCCAATTTTGCAGGTGTGTTCTCTGCTCCACCACCTATATCATCCATATCAAAGCAGAAACCAGATACGTTTGATCTTGCAATGAGATCCCATTTGAAATAACCACCGTGTGTCACCTGAGTGTCTGCAACTTCTTGCATGTCCTCTTTGAGACAGCAATTTTTCTCACACTTAAACAGGTAATATTTTCAGTTAGTCTCAGCTTGTTCATAAGAATGTCACAAAGGGTCATCCCAGAACCCTTGCTAAAATAGAGATACAGCCTATCGAATGCTATGAATGTGAGTTATCTGGGAAAATCAGTCTGACTTGGTGTGATTTGGTTTTACTTTTTAACACCTTCTTATCCTCCAAGTGTTTGTATGTATATTGTACACTGACTTGTTCGAGTCTCTGTCTGGGTGTCAAAGGTAGGCTGACTGTCCGATAATTCATTTTCTCCTTTTTATAGGCAGTTATTATAGTTCTTTATTATATTTATTCCCTTCTTGTCCCTCAGGTCCACCCTGTACATACTCCCAGGCAACTGCAAATGGCTCAGACATTACTGTGACTGGTTCCTTCTGTACTCCTGGGTGGATGTGGTCAGGCTTGAATATTACTAATTTAGATAAGCATTTCTAACTGCTCTGGCCTGCCCTGTTATTCTTTCATTTAAACTAATTTTATTAGCTATTGGTCACCACTAACTTCTTTAGTGAAGAAGTGAAACAACAAATGGATTTAGTATTTTGGCCTCTTTCGTGCTGTCTGTTATTTGCTGTCCTTGTTATATAGCTGTACTTCTTTTGTCATCTTATGTTCTGGCAACACTTTCTGCTTGCCTTTATGCCTCCTGCTATTTGTAATTCCTTGTATGCCCAAACGTTTTGCTTTATCTTTCCATATTATATAGTCAGGTGTCCTGGTTTCCAGGTTTTCTGCGAGGCTTTGATTTCCAGGTCCCTGAAGAATGCCACATCGATCTGCAATTGTACTTTCTCTTTCCTTTGTACCTGAACAGCTTGTTGTAGAACCTTTAATATGTATTTTTTTCAGTATCTGCCAGTGGTCCCCTACTCTATTATCCTTTCAATTACCTTCTCAAGAGGCCTCCACCCCCGCTTACAAATTTTTACAAGCCTGATTTTTTGTAGTTCATCCTTAACAGTCAGGCTTCTCTTAAAATAGTGGTCATCTGTCACTTCACACTTGCTTTCGCCCAGACAACTTACCATGTGTAGATTCTCAAGAAACCACTCAATATTAAGTGAATCAATCCCAATTTAGCTGCGTCTCAAAATATCGTTCTTCCTCAAGCCCCACCTTCTGAGAAAAGACCTGTCCTCAGCATATTCCAAGACCCTGACAATCACCCGTGCCCTCCCTATTGCTTTTCTCTAAGTCTTATGTTACTTGAAGTGCCTTGTAGGGGTGATGCTGACTCTTGAATATCCCTGTGAGTTACTCAAGCAAAAAGAGCCTCACATATTCCTTCTTTCTCATGATTTAGTTTTCTTCAAAAGACCTCCAACAAGACACCTGTCTTGTTCTTTTCTTTCCTCTTTTCCACCCAAGAGCACTCAAGAAGCCAGCTTCTTAGCATTCTCTGAAGTGGAAGCAAGTAAATGTGTTTAAATGCTTTGTTCTCTCTATTATTCTGAAGAAAGCTGTATCTGTGTCCCTGTTCCACGTCCCTGGTTTGTTCTACCAGGACTTCATGGCACCTATTACGTCATGAGCTTGAAGGCTTTGAATTTTCCTGTTTATTCAATATATTGCTGATACTTCCATGTAGCTATTTTTGATATTCAGCTCTTTGCCCTATTACTCTCTCTGGTCTTTCTTGTGCTTTTCGCTAACAGTTTCCCTATGGAGATTGTTAACAAAGTACTAATTACTGCCAAGCAAAGGGTATAGTGGTGGCTTTGTGATGTAGATACTGGTCAGCCAGGAACTTGACTGAGACTCCAAAATTACTGTAATTCCCATCTATCTCTGGACAGACTCCAGAGAGTAACAGCTTTCAGTCTCTGCCAACCTGGTTTGGAGCAGTTTGCCTGTGTGAGATTTTGTGTGTCTGTCAGCCAAATCAGAGAGCCAGTGCAAAAATCTAGTACTCAGAGGGTGTTTGATACCCGTGGGAGCTGTTGGGGCCAGGAAACCAATGACTACTTTATAACAGACTGCAGGGGGAAAAAAAGGTATAAATAATATAGCTAGCATTTTAGGTACAAACACAATTGTAATTAAATGCAAATTACCTAGGTAAATCAGAAAGTGATTGGTGGTTGTTTTTTTTTTTTTTTTTTTTTTTTTGCATAAGTGTTCCCTGACAGTCTTAATAAAGATTAAAGCCAAGCTGGAATTGCTCACACAAAACGTGAGAAGGAGCCGCAGCCGCTCCTGACGTGTGACATGGTTCTCAATGAAGTGTCACGCTGTCAGTTTTACAGAGCAGGCAATGTGAAGCCTAGGTGGGAAATCACAGCTGGAGAAGCTGCCACCGAGGTGTCTTTCACTCCCCTCAGGTGTAAGTCCTTGATCAGAGAGTAAGACCAAAAGCCTTGAGATGGTGACAATCCATTTCACAGCATTAACAGAGCCCTTAGAGCCCTGTACACATTTATGTATACGCAGAGCTTGCCTTTCTATACCCTAGACATATATTTATTTATTATTTAATTCAGTATAATTAATAGTTAATATCCTATAATTAATAACACAAAAATATAATTAATGCACTATAAGGAAGAAGATGATAAAGCTCATCAGAACCACTGATGGTTGTTACAAATGACAGACCAGCAGGAGACAAAAATGAAAACCCTGTTTGTGATTTGTGTGAGTCACTTTCTAAGTGGATTTTATATGTGTACCAGCTTCTCCATTCCTGATTATAGGAATGTTTGTGCATTTTCAGATATATACAGAATCGTGCTCATCTATTGCTTTACAGCTGTTGCAAGGAGATGAGTAGGAAGCCCATCCTGCACCAGACAGCTAGAACATTCTGAACTGTATGTTCAGAAGATAAAAATGAGTGAGAAGCCCTCTTTGTTTTCATTTAATGCAACAGCTCAGTCACAATCATGCACAAAATACCATTATGAACTATGGCCAGTAATAATCCAAATTTACCAAGCGTAAGAGCAAAGCACACCCTGCTCAACAAATCCCTCCCACTAAATTCACCTTCTCAAAAAAACTTGAGTCTACAAAAACACCTTGCAAAAATGCTGGGACCTAATGCACTGAAGCAAAGCAATAGGCATGAGCCCTCTACTAAGAAGAACCTGTTCTGAGCCTTTAACGAGGCGTATCCAGAAACCTTTAGCTTCTGAATCCCAGCTTATCTCAGCTGTTGGGTGAAAGCGCAGGGGCTCGTTTTTGAGCTACTTGTGGCAAGGCCAAAGTCATAAAATCCCTCACATCCAAGCCTTGAACTGCACCTGGAAAGAAGTGGGAAACTAGCGCTGTTTACAGGCCAGCGTGTACTTGGCACTGGTGAGACCCCACCTCCAGTACTGTGTCCAGTTTTGGGCCCCCTACCACAAGAAAGACATTGAGGTGCTGGAGCGAGTCCAGAGAAGGGCAACAAAGCCGGTGAGGGGTCTGGAACACGAATCTTATGAGGAGAGGCTGAGGGAGCTGGGGTTATTCAGCCTGAGGAAGAGGAGACTGAGGGGAGACCTTATTGCTCTCTACAACTACCTGAGGCTGTAGAGAGGCAGGGGTTGGTCTCTTCTCCCAAGTTACAGATGATAGGACAAGGGGTAATGCCTTCAAGTTGCACCAGGGGAAATTCAGGCTAGATATTAGGAAATATTTATTTACTGAAAGGGTTATCAGGTATTGGAATGGGCTGCCCAGGGAGGTGGTTGAGGCACCATCCCTGGAGG